>JAAOMT010000082.1:48856-87502 GCA_016748015.1 Geosiphon pyriformis
ATAGAAAGAAATAGGCGTTATACACCAAATATTCTCTTAAATATGGACATTCCTTCCATAAAACGCATGTAATTACAAAATGAATGAATAGTTATGGATGGAAAACTGATTTACAAATTTGTTAAGCTCTACTCTATGTCTCAAGTTACAAAGTCATTACCTGTCTTATTAGTTTCTATAAAGTGATCTTGTAATTTTTCAATCTGCAACTCCCATCTATCTTTACTCTTTTTTAGCTCTTTCACTTCTTCTTGCAACTCTTCCTTTTCTTCTATCCACTTCTTCCTTTGCTTTTCGTCTACATCCTCCTTCTCTCTCAGATTCTTCTTCAACTCTTCTAATCTATATAGCTTCTCACCCTCCATAAACTTCTCTAACTTCTCCAAGCATTTCTCATAATGGGTTGTAGCCACCTCTAATTGATGTTTAATATCTTCAACAGCAGACATGGTGTTTTGCGTGTTTGTTATGGTTTGAGAAGATATGGCCTAATATATGTTTGGTTCGTGTCAATGACGTTTCAGATATTTGATTTATCAGTATAAATTTATTATTTAGGTAACAAACCCACCTTTGTTAAATTACTAGAGTTTTTACTCTATAATATAATTGTTTTTTTAATAATTATTGTATTATGCAATATTCATTAAATTAAAATTCGTTTTATTATTTTAAA
The DNA here is from genome assembly GCA_016748015.1 of Geosiphon pyriformis. Classification (NCBI taxonomy): domain Eukaryota; kingdom Fungi; phylum Glomeromycota; class Glomeromycetes; order Archaeosporales; family Geosiphonaceae; genus Geosiphon; species Geosiphon pyriformis. The sequence continues at coordinate 49,533 of JAAOMT010000082.1, forward strand.
ATAAAAATAATTATAAGTTTTAAATTTAGAAAAAATTAAACCAGTATTAATATATTTTTATTATTATTTTGCATATATATATGTAACTTTATATTAATTTTAAACTTTTTAAATAAGTTTATATATTTAATTAAAACTTAAAATATGTAACAAAAATATTACTTGCACATTTTTTATATATAATCAATAATTTAAACTTATATTAAGCTATATAAATTAAAAAAACTATTTGTTTTTATTTTATTTATGTTTTTAGCAACTTTTATTTAAATATTAATTTAATTTTTATTTTAAACATTATATATTTAAGTTTTAATACTTTATTATTACTTTTATATTAATATTTTATATTTTTACAAAATTATTAATTAATTATTTTTATTTTTATTAAATAAATTTATTATTTTTTATTATTTAAAAAACATATATTATAGTTTTTATAAATTTTTAAACAATAAAACAATAATATTAATAAAATTTTTAATTTAAAAAAATTTTTAATATTTAATTTCAAATAAAACTATTTTTAAAAAAGTAAAAAAACAGTTTTTAAAAAAAAATTCTGTTTTTGTTATATTTTTATTACTATTTTACAAGATAATAATTTTTTTGACTTAAATTTAATAGCTATTATTAATAATACAATGATTAAAAAAAGTCAATAAATAGAACTATTTATAGTTTTATAAATAATATTTTTACACAAAAATTTAAAGTTTTGGTTAAAAATATTAAAAACTTAGATAATAAAATAAAATAAATTTTAAAAAAAATTTTGGATAATATTTGTATTAAACAATTTAAAAACTATTTTGCAAAAAAGATAAAATTTTTTTAAATATTAATATTAATTAAAAAACAAATAATAAAAATAAAACTTTTTTATACTTTTAATCAAATATTTTAAATCTAAAAAAATAAATACAAATAAAATAATAGTTTTTTTATTTTATATTTTATTGCTTTAAATTTTAAATATTAATTTGTTAATAATTGTTAAAAAATTATTTTTTATAATAAATAATTTTAAAAAATTATTAGATTTATATTATCTTTAAAAATAAAAAATCTAAATAAACAATAATCTTGAAAAACAAAAAATATGTTTAAATTAAGTTATAATTTTCAAAAAAAAATTCATAAATATTTTTAAAAAAATAATTATTTTAGTTTTATTTAAATTTAATAAAATTATATTAATCTAATAATAACTCATTAGATTATAATAAAATAAAATTTGTTAAATTTAATTATATTAATTTATTGGCTTTAAAATATTTTTTTAATTAATAAAAATTTTATATATATAATTAAGACTAATAAAATTAGACAATATAAAAACAAAAAAATAAATTTAAAATTATATTATTTATTTTGTTAATATATATTATTGTTTATAATAATCTTTTAAATAAATCTAAAAAAATTTACATTATAAATTATATATATTATTATAAAATATAATATATAATTATTTATATTAAGAATAAAAAAATTTGAATTAAATTTATTATATATTTTTTTTTATGTTTAATGAGTGAAGTCCAAACACTATCTAATACAATACATCATACATATAATCTAAATTAGGTACAAATCATGCTTTTGCTACACGTGACTAGCCATTCGGACCAAACAGAATGACACTAAGCACTTATCAGAACAGAAACCATGTTACTGATACTTGAAAAGAACAAGCAAGAACTACGAAACTTGAAGCTGATACCAAGTGCATCAGTGATACCTAACAACTTAACGACACCAGCCGAAAGTCACGCAGACAAACCAGAAACAGATATAGGAATAGAGCCATCATGTAGAATCAGACCATTCTTTTCCATAACAGTCTGGTGTTTTGCATGGACCAACCAAACATTATCCTGAAATACAAGACAAAACTCGTGGACAAAGATCACAATATTGGAAGCTGCCACCTCAGGATCCTTGTAAACAGAGACAACTTTGTGATATCAATCACTGAAAACAAAGTCTTTACACAGAACTGTACTAACTGTAACATCAGAAATGCAAGTTGACAATAATTACAATACATATGAAGAAGAACAAGACAAGCCAGAACGCATTTCCCAGGCAGCTGCGTAGATATCCAACAAACAAACATGACAAACAGCATCAGAAGAACAGGAAAAGACATGGTCTGAAACCTTAACATTGCCACAAAACAAACAAATCACACTGGAATAATATCTATTATATAAGTGCTTATGCACAGCCACAGGGAGTCGATGATAGAAGGCTTTTATGAAGTACATCCGAAAGCCAGCCATCTGCATACTAATAAAACCAGCAGCTATGTAAGAATCTGGGTGCCATACCAAAGAAGACCGAAGCCAATTAATATTATCACGCAAACTATTTACCATGATTCTGGAACCTGTTTCCACCTCTCAATGTGCATGATGAATAGACTGATAAACTCCACAAACAAAATGTCTCAAATTACCAGAAATAACACCACCACCAGCCCTCAAAAAACACTCACTAATCACATGGAGTAATCACCAAGAAGAAAAAGTAGCATCCTTAGCAAGTGCATCTGCATGCTTATTGCCAGAGACATTCGAATGCCTCTTAACTTTTACCCAATTTACATTCAAATTCTTGTGACAAATAATATTAGCAATGTGGTGACACTCAATCCAACACCAATTCCTGAAATCCAGATGGACCAACAAAAACTCAGATTTGCATGCATCCAAAGCAGCTTGACTGTTAGAAAACAAGTCAACTGAATGAAAAGCAGGAACACACTCAAGAGCTAAAGCAATGGCCTGCAACTCAGCCAAAGTAAAAGAAACCAAACCAGAAACCCTTACACCCAGACCTGAATTAATGTCCTCAAAAAAAACTGCAGCACCAGCCAACATGTCAACAGCACCCAAGTTACTTAAAGATCCATTCATGTACACAAATAGACAGGTGGCACCAATATTCAACAGATTATTACAAATAGCACCAAAACCAAGAGACTGACAAATGTCAGAAGGGCCACAAACATCCTCATGAGGAGCACAACCAGAAGCAGAAGAAAAAGAAGCAATGTCACCAAGAAAACGAACAGAGAAATCAAACCAGAAGGGAACCGAGCCATGGGGATCCAGTCTTTTCCAACACTTAAAAGTCTTTTAATCAAAAACAATGCCATTCTGGTCACAAAGCTGTTTCATGAAAGCAATATCATAACGCCTAAGAGAAGAAACACATTTGTAGAAAACCACCTCGCCAAGAACTAGAGACATAGGAATACCACTCCGAAGACAAAAAGCACTGTCCAGGGAGCCACTCAGAGATAAATCACATTCAGAAAAAATACAAATCACACCTGCCAAAAAGTTGTTTGAAGGGCTGACTCTAACATGAACAGGAAACAACAAAGGGTGACAAGGATGCCAGCTGAGAACCTAAAGATCGTGAAACCTATGAGAAAACAAGTGACCCAAAACACCAAACAAATTCGCAAAAGTGATGACAGAAGCCGACTTGCTTTCAATCTGAATCTGCTCAAAAGTCTTTAAATTGTACAAGGAAGGATGATGAAGTGCATTATTGGGAAAGTCCAGAGGCAGCCCAGATTTAGATTTCAGGTCTTTGCAAATCAAAGTGTCCCATTTATTACACACACTAAGAGGAATATAACTGAACTGAGTTCTGTAGCTGATGATAGAAAAGAGAACTGAAGATACCAAATAAGCAAATTGTTTATCTAAAACAACTTTTTTTAGAATGAGATTGGTGAAAAACCAAACATCTGAATGCACCTTAACCAAGCTGGGCTTCAAAAGACTTTTAAAAGATAAAAAAATCCTTAGATAGTAATGAGGCTCACCCCTTTTGGCAATGGAGATCGGCAGACCACTGATGGTCAAATAAGGAGCAGTGACTTGACAGTTAATGGAAATGACCACAGTCTTGTCATTGTTTATCAAAATGTTATTTAAACGAAAGAAATTGCTAGCAACATTGAGGATGTGTTGTGTAGCAGTCTGGCTGTTACTGACCCAGATAGTATCATCAACAAAAGCACTAACGGCCAGAAATGACGTCAGCCCAGCCTAAAATTCCACCTGGTCAGTCTTAGAAACAAAATAAGAAATCAACCTGTAACCACAAATGCTCTTCTGTCTCTTAACCTTACACAAGAGCAGGTTATAAAATATGCACCAAAGAAGTGGCAAAAAAATCTCCCCCTGATTCAAACCATTGTGAACATAATATCTATCAGTCAAATCAAAATCTGTCATTACTCTGTTTGTGTGACCATTATGAATACAACCAAAAAATCAGATAAATTTGTTACATATTTTGATTCTGATCAAACTCCTCCTGAGATGCTCCCAACCCACAGAATCATATGCTTTACACATATTCTGTAAAACTAGCCACAACTCTTGGTTCTTTTCCAAAGCATCTTCAATTACCAAACCAATAGTGAAGATAGGTGATTGTGTAGACATATCTTTTAGGACAGAGAAATTGTCCTCACAGAGGACATCAAAAGTGCTACAAGCCAAAGAGATTTGGTCTGAAAGGATCTTGGAAAGAACCTTGTGAGCTGTCTTAATCAAAGCAATGGGACAGGTATTTATAAGAATCCTCTCTCACTCGTAAGGTTTAGGAATCATCGAGATCCATGCTTTTCTCCAAGGTTCAGGCACTGACTCACAATTCAAACAAAAATTCAAGAGCACCAAAAGCATATCCAAGACTGACTTGTCACAGCGTTTCCAAAGTTCATTAGTGATACCAGAAAGACCAGCTGCTTTCCCATTAGGCAAATTTGAAACAACATCAAACATCTCATTAAAACTGATTGAATGCATCACATTAGAGAAAACATCATCGAAAACATAATCCAAAGGCTAAAATTGCCTTGCCCAGTCATTAAAGATATCAGAAGCCACCACACACTTCCTGGTCCAACCCTTCATGATTTTATCCACCTTAGATTTAACCAACTCAGGCTCCAAAACCAACTCCCCATTATCCACCAAATGATCCAACACCATTTTACTAAAAGAATGCTCCAAAACACTCCTAATGATATGACCCTTATCCACCTCAAAACTCTCTATCTTCCTTTCAATAGCCTGCCTCATATGAGATTTTTTAGCACACTTAGATTCCAAAGACTTAGAAGAGCAGTAAGACTTTTTTGCCTTAGCCAGCCTAGAATGGATCGCATTAAAACTGGAGCCAGAAAGAAACAGAGATCTTACTGGCAAAGCGTCCACAGAATCAAGTCTGTTCCGAGTATTCAACAACAAAACAAAATCCCCACCAGAAACCAACCGAGAAGCCTTCACCAGTTTAGACACCAATAGCTTCAGTTTATGAAACCGCAAAGACATCTTATTAAAAACACAATCGAAACCCTTAAACCATTTTTTCTTGAATGTTCCACCAGCTAAAAGAACCATAATTTTACAAACAATGTTCCACATTGCATCCAGATCAGAAACCACTTAGCTGTAACAAACTCATTTGAGAACATAACAGCATTAGCAGCCATAGCATCTTTAAACTCAGACTACTTAACCTCATTGGCATTTTTGATATCATACTTCCAACAATCTCTATTTGCTTGTTTGCGCAATAAGTTCAACTTGACATTAAGCAGACCTCCCAGTTCCACAAAAACAGACACAGCCTTATGATTAGTATCAAAATAGTTATCAATGCCATCCACACTATGATCTACCACCACACCAACCAAATTAGAAGAAATGAGCACATAGTCAATCATTTTAGTGATGCCACGAGAATTGTACCAAGTAGGTGACTTTATAAAGGAGCTCCCCCCTAGAAAGTTAATTAAACCCAAATCAAAACATTTTTTGAAACTTGCACATTTGTGAGAACCATTCTCATTAAAATCACCACCAAAAACAACAAAGAAAGACTCATTCACAGTTTTAGCAATAAGAGAGTTAACCTCGCCAGCCTGAGAAAAACAAACTGCCAAAGATGCACCAGCATACAGCCCCAGAATAGACACAAAGAGTTTGTTTTTAAAAAGCAATCTAACCAACAGAAGCCGACCAGGCACCTCTGAAACTTTACACACATGTTTCACCAAAGAAGAGTCCAAAATGATTGCAACACCAGATCTTATGTGACCAGAATCAAGTTCAGAAGTAAAAACATGAACACCATCAAACTTATCAGTGATCCAAGGGCAAATCTTTCCCTTCAACTTTGTTTTAGTGACAATAGAAACCATATTGTTTATATCTTTATGCCAACAAACAATGTCTGCCTGCTTTGCACAATTGCTCATATCTCTGACATTGCATGTGACAATCTTCCAAATTAAGTAAGTTATTGAAATAACATGGGAGCTGACAGACCCAAACCAGAGCACAGAAGATTCAACTTATCCAAAACTGAACCAACTGAAGCCTCCAAAGTGACCAATTTTGTCTCCAAACTGCCCACTTTGGCAGTAAGAACCTTGGAACTACTAGTGCTGAAGTCAACAACAGCATCAATAGTGATGAGGGGAGTAACATCAGAAAAATTCAAAGCATTGTCCACAATTATATCTGAATTTACCTTAGAACTTAAAGCTGCAGAAACAACAGAAGAGGGGGCCAGAAAAGAAGGAACCAAAGGAACCATACCAAAGAAATCCAACCTAACCAGGATGCCAGAAACATGGTCAGCCAAAAGCTCCAAAGAGTATTTCAAAACCGCTAAACAATTACTCAAATGGGAAACAACAAGATAATCAGAGACTGCTGAAGGAGAAACCATACCATAACACAAATCAGAACCAGAAAAACCAAAAAGAGACACATGGGGAGAGATGCCACTAGCAACTTGGGCCCATGTTTTGCTGCCAAATGAAACTGAACAAGCAATAGGAGCCAACTTCTTCTTATATATACCAGTCAGACAAACCCAATCCTGATCAGAAACTACCCTCTTCCCACAAACACCAGAACTTCCACCCACAGGACAGTTGATAGTGGTATGACTGAACTGTTCACACTTGGTACAGTTAGCCAAAACAAGACTAGCCCAATGCAAACTAACACCCTTGAAAATTGGAATGGTACTAACAGCAGCCAATTTGGCATCCTTATTCTTAAAACAAATGATTGCATATTAATCATAGACATATGAACCAGGATTGTGGCCAATGAAACAAGTTTTCTTATCATATAATACCAACAAATCTGACAGATCATGGGCTAAAATACCAACTGGAAGAGTATAGAGCAAAGCCTGATGACAATCTCTTGACACCCACATTTGTTTATCATTAACAGCTAGCGCTACACAAACCAAATCTTTTTCTACAAGAACAGACCACTTAGAAGTGACTAAACCAGCAACTTCTGATGATTCAAATTCAATTAGAGCCTTTTGCCAAAGACCAATCAATTGCATCCTAATGGAAACAATCTTGTCAAATTTAGAAAAAACTGATTCCATAGCCAACTTTGGAAGATCAACTGGGATTTCCTTAACAATCACTTCCCAATTTGAATGAATGTTTGTTTTTTTGAGATTACTATTGACAACAATTTTCTCATGGACTGCCATTTCTCTGGCCTTAATCAAACTAGACTCACTTGTGAAAGTTGAACGAATCATACCAGGAAATTTTGAGGGAGTTGAAGCTCTCCCAAACCATCAATTTTGTAAAAAATTTTTTGATTGAAATGAGCTTATCACTATTAGTCCTGCCAAGAACAGCTGACAAATTCACATCCAGAGCAAATGATTTCACTGGCTTGAAACTACAACTCTCGAGAACACGTGATTTAGAAGAGAGCAGCTGATTGGACCCACTGATTTTAGGAGGCAGCAACACAGGATCATCATCATTATTATTCATAGTAGCAAATAGAGGCACCTTAAGAGATTGTTCTAACACATACGTCCAAATGTGAGTCTTTCGTGACATAGTCTCATCTATTTTGTCATCCTCACTTGAATCAATATAGCTTGTCTCCTCGGCAACCAAGTTTTCCAAGTTCTCAACATTCAAAAGATCACTCACACTGCTAGAAACGCTACCCATTCTGCTACCCCAGAATGCTGCCAGCTTACCATTGACACCACCCAAATCTTCCAAATGTAGAGGACCAGCGGACAACTCAACCAAAACACCAGCTGCAGGCTTTTTAGGTTTCTTGTAAGACACACCATAGGAGTAGACTGTATCAACATGCATGTTTTTGGCACTCTGGCAGGTCTCCAAACCAGCCGTATTTAAGCCAGAACCACCAGCAGACAAGCCCACCAGTTCCATCACAACAAATAAAAGTAAGTTAGAAGAAATATTTAACAAGAATTGAGGGGAGAAGGAAAAGGAAAAGCAATTTCTTCAAAATTATCTTTCACTTTCATTGTGGTCAAGGGATTGATGAGAGAAAAATAAATATCTAATTTTATTATATTATTTGTGTTTTTAGTAAAAATTATAAATATTTTAAATATTTTAAATTAAAATATAAGATTTTTTAATAAATTCTAAAAATATATGTTTTTTTAAATTAATTAGTCTTATTTTGTTAATTTTTATGTTAAAAAAAATGTTTTATTTTTTATATAATCATTTATAATAGTAAATTATAAATTTAAATAGTTGTTTTTGGCCAAATATTTGGTTAAAATATATTTTATTTAAATATATGTACAAGATTTTAAAAATAAATTAATAATTATTATTATTTAAATTGTCTTTTAAATATATTTAATTTGCTATTGTTTTAAGATTAAATATTAATATTTTTTTAAATATATAATTGGCTTAGATAAATAAAATTAATTTATAATCAAAACTGTAAATAAATTTTTTTTGTTATTTTAGATAATAATTTTAATAAAAATAAATTTAAAAAAATATTAGTTTTAAAAAATATTTTAATTTAAATTTGATTAATTTTTTTTTATTAAATTTAATAAGCAAAATCTAATCACTATTTAAAAATTAAGAACAAACTAAATGTTCTAGTGTTAAATATAGTTTATGTACTTTTTATATGTAATTAGCTACTTAAGCCAATTCAAACTATGCTATATTAATATAACAAAAAAAAATTTATTCAAAGACAATATTTTCTAAATAACTTTAAACAAAATAATACCATAACAAACCAATTTAATCAGCCATTTGGCTGTCTTTAAAGAGTCAGTTTTAATACTAATAGGCTCATATGCTTAAAAAAACATCAAGTTAAAAAACATATTATTATTTATGTCAATTAAACACTTTAAATTATCAGACATATCAATATTATTCATGCAATACTCTTTTTTCAAAGAAATCATTTTTCTTTTTAACTTATCAATAATCTTGTTAAAAAAACTCAGATGAATTATAAACTTATTAATTTTTAAACTAAGAACACTGCTAAAAGTAATATTGTTTTTAATAAAATATTCAAATACAGTAACTAATGTACCAATAAGTTTAACAATTAATTTAACCAAAGCTAACAACTTAACCAAATCAGATTCCAAAAATATCAGTCAAAAAAAAAACAGAAGATTAACAACAATTACAGAAGAAAAAGCAGAAGCTGCCAAAAAAAATTCAAAAAAATTTGAATAAACAAAGATCTTAGCATAAAAAACATTATTCATAAAACATAATTTGAATATCTTAGAAGCCATAAAAAGGAAAAGTAAGAAAACAGTATAGTTTGCAGCCAGATGGCCTATCTTTTGGCATTTAAAGCCGCATTGACAACTAGGGGTTTTTTTACCAAATACAGTATTTTTTTAATGTACCAGTCTTGACAATTGCAGAATTCAAATTAACTTAAAAGCCAAATATAATCAGAGCAAACTGAAAATAACAACCAGAATCAAGTGAATAAAAAATAAAACAAGTTTGACTACCAACTAAAAAATCATATTATTAATCTCAAAAGCAGTACAGCCAGAAAGAAGATTGACCAACTTAATTTTAAACTTATTATGAAACAGAATGATCTCTTTTTGATTTATAAAAAAAAAAATTCAAATACTATTTTTGTCTACCAATATTAACTAATAATTGAGAATAGATGTAACAGTTTTTAATTTATTAAAGTAAACAACCACATATTGCCAAATACCAATAAGATTTCATTAAAAACACCAAAAGCTGATTTAATATTGGCAGCAGACATATTCAAAAACACATTATATAGTACAATAATAGCAGAAAAGAAACCAGACTCAGAAACTACCAAAGACTTGACAATATTAAAAATAGCAAAACAAACAAAACTTATAAGTTTAACCAGAAATACAGCATCCAAAGAACTTTGAGAAGCAAATTCTATACAGAAAAGCTTTATATTGTCTTTTGTTATTAACTTTGCATCCAAAAAACCATATACAAACCAAAAAACAGCCTTAATATAAACTAATTTAATCTTGAAAATATTACTAAGTACTAAAGTAAAGGCCATCCACTCATTAAACTTTTGACAACTAATAATAATTTTCTAAGTATTATTAGTAATAGCACTAAAAATCAGAGGAAATAATTCAATTTTTATTTGATTAGCCCAGTTCTTAAAAACAGATAACCCAATAGGAAATAATTATTTTACTTTTAGAACTGTCAAGAATTTGTCAGAAGACATTACATTAACAACACAGCCAATAATTGATTTTAGTCTATCTTAGATAACATGCTAGATAATATAGTAGAGATTTTACTTAAAATCTTAGTTGAAATTACAAAAAGATTTAGTATAACAATAGCAAAAGCAAACAATTGTTCCTATTTTTTTAAGACATTAGTCTTTTGACTATTTTGTTTGAAAAAGTAATGCTAACAGCACCAGATATAAAAGCAATAATAAGGAAGACTAGTTTGTTAACTAGTCTGTTATTAAAAATCTTTGGGCTCTTGAAAAAGGTAAAGACAATACTAGAATTAACTCAAATGTATTTTTTTGAAGAAACTTTGATTAGTAAAAAACCAGCCAAAGATAAAAAAAATGTTTTAGCAGTCATTAAAGCAGTTTTTTATTATTAATATTTAAAGAAAATATAGTCAAGATATTATGTTTAATTGTTTTAAAAGCAAAAAGATTTTTTCACATTAAAACTTTATTAGTTACTATAGAAAAAGTAATAATTATAGCCTTTTTACTTTTTGCTCTAATTGTGGTTATAAAATTAAAAAAACAAAAAGTTTTTTTGAGTTTTTTAATTTTATAATCAATAATATTACTTATAAAATAATAAATAAATTAACAAATAATATAATATTAAAATTTTAAAAAACCAAAAAAAATTTTAAAAATTTTAAATTTTTCTATTATAAAAATTTATATGATAATAGTAATTTTAAAAACAAAAAAAATATTAAATTATTAATTTATTTAATTTAAAAGTTAATAAATTTAGTATTTAAATAAAATTTTTATTTAATAAAAACACAATTATTATATTAAATTAAATTAAACTATTTATTAAAATTGTATATATATATAAATCATAATTTACCTTATTAATAATTATTTATTTTTAATATTAAACTTATTAAAACAATCAATATTAATAGTGCTTATTTAAAAAATCTAATAATATTAAAAAATAGCTTTTAATTATAATTATTAACAAAATATTAACTTTTTATTTATTTATTTTTGTATTATGATTTAATTATTTTTTTTACTATTAACAATTTATGTTTATAAACTTCAATACTTAATCACACTAAACCAATAGTTTTTGATCATGGCTATTGATAAGATACTAATTTTATTTTTTTATTTTTTTATTTTTTTTTATTTTTTTTATTTTATTTTTTATTGTTTACTAATTAATAAAAAAATTAAGTATTGAGTATTTAACATTAAGAATAGCCTAGTAAAAAACCTAAAAACAAGAATAGAAAAGCTTACCAAAAGAGCATAACTGCCAGAATAAATTAGCCACCACACTAAAAAAAGAAATTCACAGAAAAAACCATTAATTAAATTTCTGTCTATTATTCAAAAGACTTAACCAAAACTTTCAGACTTCAAAACCTTTAGAAATTACCAAAATTTTTATCTATTAAACACCAAGTTAGAGATTTGTTATTTGTTTTAACACTTCAAATAATTATTTGTAATATTTGATGCTTTTTGTAAAGTATAATTCAACAAAAAACTGTATTAATATTAACTATTTGGAAAAATAACAGACCAAAAAATTATAGAAAAAAATCATTTAAGATTTGCAAAATTCTTATTTTAAAATTACCAAACTTATCTTTAATTGACAAATAATCATTGATTAACAAAATTAGTTTTCAACTTTTATGCCAATAAAAAAATTAAATCTTACTTAAGAAACTTAAAAGATCCAGAACTGCCTTCAAAAATTTCTATAGTAAATAACTTCAAAGCACTATGTTTTCACAAAATTATTTGTTTATTTTACTAATTATAAAGATAAATCAAAAAATTAAGAATTACATCTAGTAAAGATTTTTTATTATCTTTGCAGACAAAAAAAATTACAAACTTCAGCAAAAACACCAAGAAAAATACAACCACCTACTTGAAAAAAACCAAAAGTCATTTTATGTATTCATTTATTATACTATTATATACCAGAAAGTATTATCTATATACTATTAAGATTCATATTATTATTAATTATAAAAACACTCTTATTCAAAGTATTATTCTAAAATAATTAAGAGAAAACCAAATTATTAAGAACTTATAGCAATTTTTTTGAAGAATTTAAATTGTAATTAACAATATTATTAAGACTTTAATTACTGCTATCTTAATCAAATTTCGAATCTATCAATTATTAAGAAAATACCAAATCAGAAAAAAAAGACAGTAATCAGGAAAATAATAATCAAAATTTGATCTTAGATAATTTGAAAGTACAAATTCTGATTGTTTAAGCTTCATAAAACCCAAACAATCTAAATTTGCTCCTATTATTTATAAAAACCTATCTTCAGTTATTGTGATAAATCCATTAGTTGTATCAATTACTGTATAATAACAGTTTTAATTACAATTTTAACAACACTTACAATAACAATTACTACTAGCACTAATGGTCTATATACTAATTATAAAACTCAAAAAGTTTATCAACAAAAAAGACAATATCTAAATATGGTTGAATAATATAGTAAAAACCATTGCAGCCAACAGATGGGATAACATCAAAGCCTTTTAAGCAATTTTTTACTTCTTATAAGATGCTGCCAATTTATAATATCAAAATTTTGTAAATAAACTTCAAGATTTTGATGCATTTAAAACTGCATTTTTTTAGTATTTTAGCAATAACAATAACATTAATTATTTGTTAATTAGCTTTATTACCATCAAGCAAGATAATATTAAAACAGTTACTACTTACTTAAGATGCTTCTATAAAAATCTGTGCTGTTACTCATAAAAAAAAGTACAAGAAAGAAAGTAAAAAAAACAGCCAGAAAAATAAATTAATAAAAGAATAGTATTTAATAAGTGAGCACAATATTACTAAATTATACTATACTGCTTAGCAATAAGCACATTGTTATAAAATTATAACACATTGCTTAAGAATATGTAAGATCTTATATAATAAGAATTATATATATATAGCAAAAGTATTAAAAGCAGAAAAATAAAAATTAATCCAAACAAGTTAATTAGAATTCATTAATTATTTAATATCTCTTTTTTTAAAAAATAGTTTTCTACAACTTGAAAAAAAATCAAAACACATTTTAATAAAAATATTAATTATTATTTAAATTCATGCTATTATCATTTGATTAAGAAATATTAATTAATTCTATACTCTTAACATTTTATGTTAATAAAATTTAATACTTAACCATACTAAACTAATAGCTTTTGATTATAACTATTGACAAAATACTAATTCTTTATTTTTTTTCTTATTTTCTTTATTTTTTTTATTTTTTTTTGTTTCATTTCTTTGTTGTTTATTAATTAATTAAAGAAATTAAGTACTAAGTATTTGACATCAAAAATAGTTTAATAAAAGACTTAAAAATAAGAATAGAAATTTAAGAATAGCTTACCAAAAAGGCATAACTGTCAAAATAAATTAGCCAGCATACTGAAAAAAAAAATTCATAAAAGAAACTATCAATTAAATCTCTATTTATTATACAAAAAACTCAACTAAAACTTTTAAACTCTAAAATCTTCAAAAAATACCAACATTCTCAGCTATTGAGTTTTAAGTTACAGATTTGTTATTTGTTTTAATATCTCAAATAATCACTTGTAATATTTGGTGCTCTTTATAAAATATAATTTAACAGAGAATTGGCATTAACATCAATTATCTAGAAAAGTGGCAGACCAAAAAATCATAGGAGAAAATTATTTAGGATTTGTAAAATTCTTATTTCAATATTACCAAATTTACTTTAGACTAACAAGTAATTATTGGCTAACAAAATCAGTTTTTAACTTCTATGTTAATAAAAAAATTAAATTATATTTGAGAAATTAAGAAGATTTAGAAGCTGTCCTCAGAAATTTCTATAGTGAATTATTACAAAGCACTACACTTCCACCAAACTATCTGTTTGTACCACTAATCACAAAAATTACATTTAGCAAAAATTTCTTATTACTTTTGCAGACAAAGAAAAATTACAAATTTTAGCAAAAACATCAAAAAAAATACAACTATTTACTTAGAAAAAACCAAGAGTTATTTTACTTATTCACTTATTATACTATTATACATTAGAAAGTACTATCCATATATTATTAGAATTTACATCACTATTAATTGCAAAAATACTCTTATTTAAAGTACTATTCTAAAATAATCAAGAGAAAGCCAAATTATTAAAAATCTATTACAATTTTTTTGAAAGATTTAAATTGTGATCAACAACACTATCAAGACTTTAATTACTGTCATCTCAACCAAATTTTGGATCTACCAGTTATTGAAAAAATACTAAATCAAAAAAAAGACAATAATTAGGAAAATAATAATCAAAACCTAATTTTAAATAACCTAAAAGTACAAACTTTGATTGTTTAAGCTTCACAAAACCCAAACAATCTAAATTTGCTTCTATTATTTACCAAAACTTATCTTCAGTTATTGTGATAAATTCACTAGTTGTATCAATTATTGTATAACAACAGTTTTAATTACAATTTTAACAACACTTACAATAACAATTACTACTAGCACTAATGGTCTATATACTAATTATAAAACTCAAAAAATTTATCAACAAAAAAGACAATATCTAAATATGGCTAAATAATGTAGTAAAAACCATTGCAGCCAACAGATAGGATAACATCAGAGCTTTTTAAGCAATTTTTTACTTCTTATAAAATACTGCCAATTTATAATATCAAAATTTTGTAAATAAACTTCAAGATTTTGATGTATTTAAAACTACATTTTTTTAGTATTTTAGCAATAACAATAACATTAATTATTTGTTAATTAGCTTTACTACTATTAAGCAAAATAATACTAAAACAATCACTATTTATTTAAGATATTTCTATAAAAATTTGCACTGTTACTTATAGAAAAGAGTACAAGAAAAAAAATAGAAAAAACAGCCAGAAAAATAAACCAATAGAAGAATAATATTTAGTAAATAAGCACAATATCAGTGAATTATGTCATACTGTTCAGCAATAAGCATATTGTCAAAAAAATTAAGGTATACTGCTCAAAAATATGTGAGATTTTATATAATAAGAATTATATATATATAGCAAAAGTATTAGAAGCAGAAAAGTAAAAATTAATTCAGACAAGTTAATTAAAACTTATTAATTATCCAATATTTTTTTCTTTAAAAAGTAGTTTTTTACAACTTAAAAAAAAATCAAACCACATCTTAATAAAAATATTAATTATTATCTGAATTTATGCTATTATTACTTAATTAAGAAATATTAATCAATTCTATACTATTAATACTCTATATTAATAGAATCTAATACTTAACTACATTAAACCAATAACTCTTAATTATGATTATTGACAGAATATTAATTTTTTATTTTTTATTTTCTTTATTTTTTTTTATTTTCTTTTGTTTTATTTTTTTGTTGTTTACTAATTAATTAAAAAAATTAAGTATTTAACATCAAGAATAGCCTAATAAAAAACTCAGAAATAAGAATAAAAATTTAAAAATAGCTTACCAAAAGAGCATAACTGCTAAAATAAACTGGCCAGCACATTAAAAAAAAATTCATGAAAAAAACTATCAATTAAATTTCTGTTCATTATACAAAAAACTCAACTGAAACTTTTAGACACCAAAATTTTCAGAAAGTACCAATATTTTCAGCTATTAAGTCTCAAGTTACAGATTTGTTATTTGTTTTAACACTTCAAATAATTATTTGTAATATTTGGTGCTATTTGTAAAATATAATCTAACAGAAAATAAACATTAATATCAATTATCTAAAAAAGTGGCAGACCAAAAAATCATAGAAGAAAATTATTTAAGATTTGTGAAATCTTTATTTCAATATTACCAAATTTATTTTGAACTAACAAATAACTATTGGCTCACAAAATTAGTTTTTAATTTCTATGTCAATAAAAAAATTAAATCATACTTGAGAAATTAAGGAGATTCAAAAGCTGCTATTACTAAAAATTTTTGGTTTTTTTTACTGAATGTTGTTAATGTTTATTTGCTGTGAATTCATGTTCTTAGGAAATATTTAAACCTCTGATAACTAAATTTATCTTTAAATTATTTTTTATAATTTGAACTGCTGAAAAATACTGTTTTTAAAACACTTTTAAAATCAAATTAGTCAATTTTTTTGGATTATATAGCTTATAATTAAATTTTTTTATTGTTATTTTGAATTTAAGAAAATTTTAATGCTGTTTTTAATAAAATTAATATTTAAAAAAACTAGATTTGGTTAAAAATACAAAATATGTAAATTTAATAAATAGACAAAATTAACAAAAATTACTAAATTACCAAATTTACATATGTAATTTAAAAAATATTAAATATTAAGAATAGCTTTATAATATTAACATAATTTCAAACACAAAACAAATTATATTAATAATTTATTTTAATATTTATAATATTTGTACATTATTAAAATTATGTAATAAATAATATATAATATTTAATAATAATATATTATATTGTTAATTAATAATTTAAAAATAATTGGGATATTACCACTAAGGTATGGCATTCTAATTCACATATGCTTGCTGGTTTTACTAGTCGGAGGTTTTTCTGTCTTCACACATACTTGATGAAAGCTGTGCATCGATGGCTTCTTGTAACAGTTAGAAAATAGTTATATAATAGATTTTACCCTGGTGTGCTTTGTTTACTGTGTCATGAAGTAGAATTATCAGATCATGTTTTCACGTGTTCTTATGATGTGGAGATTTATAGAGAAGTTTTGGCTGTGGCATCTGCGGATTGGCTTTCCATGGTTGGTCTTTGTGGCTCATTGTCTTCTGCTGTTTTGCGATTTCTTGGTTGGTGTTCTGTGGATATTAAATTATATTCAGTTTTGTGTAAAGGGTTTGTGTTGAGGGAATAATGTGCTGAAGCTGTGGGAATTTTTGATAGTAAAAAGGAGACTGTCAGTGCTGTGGTAGGCTTTGTTGAGCATTTAGTTGAGCTGCATTATTCTAAGGCCTGGTTGGTGAGGTTGGTGTTTAGAGTGAGAATAGAGAAAGCTGGTTTGGTTGGAGATGATAGTTTGTTTTCAGGTTTGTTTCGCTGCTTGGGTTTTTTGTTGTCCAATAAGATGGTAAGAATGCTCAGTGTTGCTGGCTTTTTTGCTGTTAGTTTTGGCTGTTGCAGGTCTTGTCTCTTTTTCTCTGGTTTGGATGGTAGTCCGTGTATTAGTATTGGTGTGTAGTATTGTCTTGTCTGGCCTGAATGACTAATTACATGTAAAAAATGTGAGCTGTATTTAGTTTGAGCCTCTTAGTTTGGTTCTATGTATTAGATAGCAGTTGGACTTCATTCATTAAAAGCATAATAAAAAAAATAAATAATAATTTATTATTTAAAATAAATAAATTCATTAATATTAAAGCTTTTTTATGTAAAATTTTTATTTTATTTTATTTTATTTTAACAAGTGAGGTCCAAACACTACCTAGTGCTATACATTAAAGAAATAATCTAAACTAGGCATAAATTATGCACTTTCTATACGTAATCAGCCACTTGGGCCAATCAGAACAATATTATGCAACTATATGAACTGAAACCAAGTCACATATACTTGAGAAAAATAAACAAAATTTGCAGAACTCAAAACAAACTCCAAAAGCTTCAGTAATGCCAAGCAATTTGATCACACCAGTAGAAAACCCCAATATCAAACCAGAAATTGACACAAAAACCAAATCATTCAATAGAATCAATCTAGCCTTCTCTATATAGACACAATGTTTAACACGTATTATTCAAATATCATTCCTAAAGATGAGACCAAGAGAGTGCACAAATTTAATAACCTCTAAACTGACAACCTTGGGATTATAAAAGATGGAAATGGCTTTGTGAAACCAATTATCAAAAACAAAATCTTTATATAAAGTCATGGATATGGAGAAATCAGAAACACAAGATGACAATAGCTGCAACACACTTGAAGAGAAGTGAGAGAAACCAGAAAGAGCCTTCCATGAAGCCATATGGGAATTTAATATTTGATGTTTAGTAGAATTGTTGACCTCACAAAAAAACACATGATTTAACATCTTTATATTACCACAATACAAACACAACACACTAGAATAATATTTATCATAAAAACATTTCTAAATGGCAACAGACAGCCAATAATGTAAGGCTTTCATAAAATAAGTATGTGCACTAGCTGATGATCTGCTAGTAAAACCAGCAGTTATGTGCAAATCAGGATGCCACACCAGCAATGAACAGAGCCAATTGACTTTATAAAGCAAGTTATCTGTTAAAAACTTGGAACCAGAACCAACTTCTCAGCATACATAACAAATAAAATGATAAATATTACATATAAAATGTTTATAATTGCCAGAAACAACACCATTATTAGCCATTATAAAGCATTTATCCAAGCAAAGAAGAAGATTCCAACCAAGAAAGAGGTGGTACCAACAATCATATTAGCATGCTCATTCTCTGAAATGCCAGAGTAACCTTTTACTTTGTGCCAATTAACTCTTAAATTCTTACTATAAATGACATTAACAATATGCTAATGCTCAATCTAATACTGATTGCAAAAGTCAGAATACACCAGACCTAATTCTAACTTACAAGCATCCAGAGCAAATTGACTATCTGAAAACAAATGAACAGAGCTAAATAAAAGAATACACTTCAGGACCAGTGCAATAGCCTGTAATTCTACTATAGTTGATAACATCATACCCAATATATTAATGCCCAAACCCAAATTAATGTTCTTAAAAAAAGTGGCAGCACCAGCTTTATAGCCAACTGTGTCCAAATTCTTTAAAGACCTATCCATATATACAGATAAACTACCAGAACCAATCTGAAAGAAATAGTCACAAACAAATACAAAATTACCAGAGTTAAGAATGTTTAAAAGACCAACTCCACTCAAAACCAAAGGATGAGTAGAAAAGAAAGCCATACCATTGAAAAATGTTACAGAAATTTTGAACCACTTGGGAACAGAGCCAAAGAAATCCAGTCTCTTCGACCACCTGAAAATACACCAATCAAAGACAGCATCATAACTATTACAAAGTTAATTCACAAAAACTATGCCATATTAATAGAGAAAAAAAAAAAACTTGAGAAATCTTGACTTACCCAAAACAGCAGACATGGAAATCCCACTATAACACTAAAAAGAACTGGTCAAAAAGCTGCCCAGAGACAAATTGCAATCAAGAAGAATATGAATCATGTCTGCCAGAAAGTTATTAGAAGCATTGACACAAATATGGACAGGATAACCCAATAAATGAACAAAGCACTAATACAGAACTTGTAAATCATAAGACCTGTAAAAAAACAAGTGACCCAAAACACCATCAGAGTTTACAAAACTAATAAGAAAAGCAATTTTACTCTTAGACTGAACTTGTAAAAAAGATTTCAGATCATAAAAGAAAAAGTGATAAATTGTATCACTAAGAAAATTGAGTGGTAAACCAGATTTAAGTTTCAAGTTCTTATGAATTAGAGCATCTTACTTGTTGCACATATTAATAGAAACAAAGCTAAACTGCATCCTATAGCTAACTATAGAATAGAGAACTGCTAACACCAAATACAAGAGCTGCTTATCTAAGATAACCTTTCTCAAAACCAGATTGGTAAAAAAATGAATGTCTGAATTGCCTTAGCCAAACTAGACTTCAAGAGACCCTCAATTAAAAAAATATATCCAAATACTAATAAGATTTACCCTTTTTGGCAATAGAGATTGGTGAGCTATTAATAGAAAAAGAAGAATTGTTGACCCTGCTATTGATGGAAATAGCTACTGTTTTGTTATTATTAATTGAAATGTCATTGATCTGAAAAAATTCACCAGCAATATTGAGAATATGTTGGGTAGCACTCTAACTGCTACCAACCTAAATTATATCATTGACAAAAACACCAGCAGCAAAAAAGAATGAAAGTTCAGTCTGAGATTCAACATGATCACTTTTGAAAATAAAATAAGAATTCAATCTATACTTATACATACTTTCTTGGCACTTGACTTTACACAATAAAGGATCATAAAATATGTGTCACAAAAGAGGAGAAAATACCTCTTTCTGGTTCAAACTATTATGCATATGATAACCACCCATCAAACCAAAATCTGTCATAACTCAGTTGGTGCAATTTCTATAAATACTACTGAAAAATCAAATGAACTTGCTGCACATTTTAATCTTAACCAAACTCTTTTCAAGATGCTTTCAGCCAACTGAATTGTATGCTTTTTGCATGTCTTGTAAAACTAATCAAAGCTTCTAATCTTTTTTCAAAGCATTCTCAATAACTGAACCAATTGTGAAAATGGAAGACTAAGTTATTATATCCTTCAAAACCAAAAAATTGTCCTTACAAAAAATGTCAAAAATACTGCAAGCCAAAGAAATCCTGTCAGAAAAAATCTTGGAAAAAATCTTACAAGCCATTTCAATTAAAATAATAGAACAGATATTTGTCAGAACACTTTTCCACTCATATGGTTTGAAAATCATCAAAACCCAAGCCTTCTTCTAAGAGCTGAGCACCAATTTACCAGACAAACAAAAATTCAAAAGTGCCAAAAGCATATTCAAAACTGTCTTATTACAATGCTTCCAAAACTCATTTAATACACCTGAGAAACCAGCAGCTTTGTCATTAGGCAGATTAGAAACCACTCTAAACAATTCATCAAATTCAAACAAACACATAACACCAGAAAAGAGTTTATCAAAAACATACTCCAAAAGTTGATATTGATAATGCCAGTTACCAGAAATATTATCTACCACTCTATACTTTTCAGTCTAACTCTCCATGATCACATCTATCTTAAACTTAACCAAATCAGATTGCAGAATCAGTTCATCATTAACTATCAAATGATTAAGTACCACTTTGTGAAACAAATATTCTAGCACACTTCTAATCATATAATCTTTATTAACTTCAAAGCTTTCTATTTTCTTATTAATATTAGATCTGATGTTTGCCTCTTTAGCCCTCAGAGATTCAGCAAGCTTGGCAGCACAGTAAGATTTTTTAGCACTCAAGAGAGCAGAATAGATATGATTAGAGCCAATATCAGAGTTCACTACATTCTAAATAACTAAAGCCTTAATATTGTTTAAAGAAATCCAGCATTTCATAAAAGAATCAAAATTCACAACACTTTCCTCATGCGAGGCCTTAACAATTCTAAAAACCAAAAGTACCAATTTGTGAAATCTCAAAGATTTCTTGGTGAAGACATCATCAAAGTTCTTGAACCATTTCTTCTTAAACATCTTATTAGCCAAGAGAACCATTATTTTGCGAACAATATCTCACATTACATTTAAATCTGAAAACCTTGTGAAGATGGCAAACTCATCTAAAAACATTGCTGCATTGGCCAATATAGCATCCTTAAAACCATTCTATTTAGTCTTATTGGCATCCTTAAAATTGAACTTTCATCAATTGCTATTTGCTTGCTTGCAAAGAAAGTTTAGCTGTGTATCCAAAAATTCTCTCAAACCCACAAACACAGAAATGGATCAGTGATCTGTATCAAAATGCTTGCTGACTTTTGAAACATCATGATACACTATTACATTAATCAGATTTAGAGAAACAAACACATAATTAATTATTTCATGATGCCTCTAAAATTTGCCCAAGTAGGCTCTTTTACAATTGGGCTGCTGACCAAGAAATTAATTAGTTCCAAATCAAGGCATTTTTTAAAACTTGCACACTTATGGGAACTATTCTCATTAAAATCACCACTGAAAATAACAAAAAAAATTCATTGACAGCCTTTGCAATAAGAAAATTGATATTATCAGCCTAAGAAAACTGAACTGCCAAAGAAGTACCAACATAAAGCCCTAAAATCAACACTGAAAGTTTATTCTTAAAAAGCAACTTGATAGACAGAAGCCAACCAGGCACCTCTAAAACCTTGCACACATGTTTTGTCAAAGAAAAGTTTATGATAACCACAATATTAGCACCTAGATAACCAGATTCCAAACCAGAGATAAACATTCACACACTACCAAATTTGTTGACAATCCAGAGGCAAACTTTTTTTTTAACTTTGATTCCATAAAAATAGAAACTAAATTGTCTTTGTCTCTATGCTAACAAATGATATCATTTTGTTTTGCAGAATTGTTCATTTTTCTAATATTACAAGTAGCAATTTTTCAAACCAAACCACTCATTGAGAAGAAAAAAACATTCGAAAACTTGAGCCAACACACAACTGATCCAACTTCACCAAAACTGAACCAATTGAGACTTCCAGAGCCACCAACTTGGATTCCAAACAGCCCATCTTAGTTGTCAAAATTTTTAAGCTACTGAGACCCAGAGCCAAAACAACAAAGGGAGGTGTAGGCACTACTACAAAACTATTCAAAACCATATCTGAGTTCAAATCCAAGTCAATATTTATTAGGACAACTGAATGACCAGAAAAAGGAGGGAGGGCCAAAGGCACCAATTTCATGCCACTGATTTTGCACACAATACCAGAAACTTGATCACTCAAGAGCTCTAAGAAATGTTCCAAAGAGGCCAAACAAGCACTCAAAAATGAATTGTTGATCAAAACAAAAAGAGAATTACCACTCAAATCCAAGGCACCAGAAAGAAAAAAACCAGAATCAGAATCATAACCAAATTAAAGACCTCCAGAAAAAGATGCAAAAGAAACTATCTAAACCCAAGACTTGCCATCAAAAGCAGCAGAACAAAAAATAGAAACATTTTTTTTGGCATATAACCTGGTTAACTGAAGACCACTTACATCAGAAGTATTTCTTTTAAAGCTTTTTTTAGAAGGAGCAGACACCAGAATGTCAAAAGCATCACATTCCAAGACTGAGAGTTCGAACTTCCCATACTTTTTACACTAAACCAAGTTTAATTTGGCCCAAAAAAGTCTTATACCACTAAAAATTGGCTCAGTGCAAAATGTAGATTCAAGCTCATTTTCAGATTCAAAACCAATAACAGTGCAGTGAATCTAATTGCCAGTTTTCAGTGAACAATTAATTACACAAATTTTCTTATCAGTCCCTTTTAAAAAAATACTAAGATTGTACACAGTTGTTCCTATTAACAAAGTAAACAAAAGCACCCTAAAGCAATCTCTAGACATTCAAGTATTCTGATCTCTTATGACTATAGCTACACACACTGAGTTCTTCTCAATAAGGAATGATCATCTTGATGCCAGTTGCTTTGCCTGTTCCAATTCGGCAAATTCTACCACAGTCTTCTGTTACATTCCAATTAACTAAATCTTGATCAACTTAATTTCCCTAAATACAGATACTGTAGCAATGATTATTTTCTTTGGTGTATTTATAAGAATTTTTTTAATTACTACAGCCCAATCTGAATGAATTTTTTGTTTTTTAAGATTATTGTTTATGGTAATCTCTTTCTTTCTGGCCAATGATATAGTCTTTTCCATGTTTTTCTCTGAGATAAATGTAGATCTGATGATCTCTTCAAAATTTAAGGAGATAGTGGTCCCCCCAGAACCATTGATTGTTGAAAAAATTTTTCTGATGAATTAAGTTTTTACCATTACCAATTTTCTTTTCACAGCCGAGAAATTAATGTCCAAAGCAAATAACTTTTTAACTGAGACCTTTATCTGAATCTTGACAATTTTGGGGTCAAACCACTTTTATCTAGAGAAATTGAGAGATGAGAAGAAAGAGAGACTTCTTCATTATCATTTATGTCAAAGTTGAAAGAACTAAGTGAAGAACCAAAAACAGCACTAGTATTGACACACTTTGTTTTAAAAGTGTTGACAGCCAAATCCAAGAGAGACTCAACATTAATGCCAGTTATATTAGCATCTTTTTCATTATCAGACAGATTATCCACATCAAAAAACATATTATTACTAAGCTCAGACTTGTTTAGAGAGATATTTTTTTTATTATCTGAGTGTTTGACATTTTTAAGCACAATTTTTTTTTTTTATAAGAAGAAGCCACTTACTAGACCATGAAAAACACCCTTTAATGTCTTCTTTTTAGACATGTTGTCACTAAAAGCAGTCTTCAAATCCACGAAAAAAGAGTTATTAGAAAGAAAAATTGTAAGATACTAACAAGAAAAAAAATAAAAAACTTCTTTTTAGAAAAGCACTTTTTAAGAATTTGTAGATGTAAGAAAAAAAGAAGTTTTCTTATTAGTTATAATATGTAAAATTGTATTTATTTTAAAGTTTTATTTTAGTTAATTTGAAAGTTTTATCTTATTAATAACAAATTAATAAAATTTCTGAAATTAATAATTGTTATAATAAAATAAAAAATATTTTATTGGTAAAATTATTATTTAATTAAAGTTTTTGTTATAAATACAGTTTAATATCAAAATATTATTAAAAATTATTAGTTTATAAAACTTATATAATTTTTAATGAAAAAATTCAAAGCATTAGAACAACATATTATAATATTAGTTATTTTTAAATATCTAATAAAGCCTTATTATTGAATTTAAAAAAATTAAAAATTAAAAATAAAAATATATGTAATTTTTTATTATAAATAGATTAAGCAAAAAATTAAATTTTCAATAATTTGAGTTTTAACAATTTTAAACAAAATAAATTATTATTAAATATAATTTATAAGTAATTATAAAAATTGCTAATTATGATGATTAAATAAATATAATTATTTTACATAATTACAAATTATCATTATTTATCTAAAATCTAATAAAAAACAATTACAAAATATCAAGTAAAATTTTTTTAAAACCAAAAAATTTCTTTTCAGTAGAATTATATTTCAAATAAATATAACTAAATTAATTATAAATTGAATATTTAAGTAAATAAGTTCGATTTAAGTTAACAAAGTATTAATATTATTCAAAGCAAATATCTAATTACAGCATTTTTTGAACTTTTTTTTTGAATTAAAATAAACAATTGCATATTTAATTCTTATATAAATAATAAAATTCTTTTTAAAAAACAATTATTTTTTAACTAACTTTAAAAATTTTCAGAAAATATAAGCATCTGTGTTTAAAAATAAAATAATAAACAAAACTTAATATTTGGTTTTTTTCGTTAAAAGTCTTATTTATATTAATTTTAGTAATATATATAGTATTTTTTTAATTAAAACAAACTATTTAAAAGCTACTAAATTAGTTTGGCTTAATTTAATAAATTCAATAACAATTTTTTGCCAAAACCAATAAATTACAGTTTAATTAACACAACTTGACTAAATTTAAAAAACCAATTATATAGCTATTTTCAAAGTATTAACTGAAATTTTTTAATAATTATTTCTTAATTTGTGTAAATTTTACATGTTTAAGATTAGTTTTTGTAATTACATTATTTTTTCAGCCAATTTTTTTGTCTTACTAAGTTAAATTCAAATATAAATAATATTTTTATTTCATAAAATTCTAAAAAAAAACTATTTACTAAAAATATTTTTCAGCTATTTGCAATTTTTTACCAACTTTTTTTATTGTTAACAAATTTATATTCAAAGTAAAAAATTTTTAACAGTAATTTCAATTTTATTTTGATAAAAAACATTAATAAAATCTATATTTCAATTTCTATTTTGAGAATATTATTATTATTATTATTATTATTATTATTATTATTATTATTATCTAAATTAAAACTGGTTTTCTTAATATAATATTTTTTAATATTTTTAATATTAAGTTTAATTTTTATTTTTAATTTTTTTATTATTATTAAATTTAATAAGTTTAGTTCAATTATTATCTAAAAACATATAATTATATAAAATTCTATATTAAATATAACTTATGATTTTTTTATACATGACCAGCCACTTGGATTAATTAAAACAGCACTAAACATTGTTACAGATGTTTATTTAGGGTCTCAAAACAAATAATAAATCCGTAACTTGGTGCTTGGTTGGTATTCTGGTGTTGATCTCTGAAGGTTTGATTAATCTGAAAGTTTTGTTGCAGAGTTTTTTGTATAATAGACAGAGATTTTAATAGTTGTTTCAGTAGCCTCCTGGAATTGCAATTTCATCAAATTTCTTTCTCAGCATGGTGGCTGGTAATCCTCCTGGTAAGCTATTCTCAAATTTATGAGTGTTCTATCTTTGTTTTACGGGTTTTTTACCAGTCTCTATGACATCTGTAACTCAGTGCTTTAATTTTTAATCAATTAGTCAACCAACAAGAAATACAAAAGAAATAAAAAAAATAAAAGAAGATAAAGAAATAAACAAAAACAATTGCAAATTAGTATCCTGTCAATAGCCATGATTAAGAGCTATTGTTCCAATGTAGTTAAGTATTAATTACTATTAACATAAAGTATTAATAATGGAAAGTGAATTGAGATAATGAATAATTATTTATTAATATTTGTAAATGGAAGGTTGCTTAAATCAGATCTAAACTAAGAGGTCTCTAACTAAAAAAATTCTGTTTTTTTTTCTCCTTTTAACACTACTGCTATATATACATAATTGAGATTCTTTGATTCCTCAATTTCTCACACCAGGAATTTTGGAATTTCCAGAATCCTGCAATTCTTCTTGAGAGAAATCCTGGAATTCTGGAATCCTGTAATTCCTTATACAAAAATTCTGAAATTTCTGGAATTCTGCAATTCTTCTTGAGAGGAATCCTGGAATTCCACATTTACTACAGTTATTTCTAATTGGCTAATTTATACTAATATATATTTTTTATATTCTATGAGTAATATTATTCCCTTCTTTTTAATATTGAGCTCTGTTGAGATTTTCCAAATCTCCTAACTCTAATTCTCTGTTTTTGAGTATTTTTTGAACTTCTTTTTCGAGAATTACTTGAGTTATTTTGTTTTGTAATTCTTCAAATTGGGTGTTGGTTATTTTTTCCATTTGGTTAACTGTAATGGAGTCCATTTCCAGATTGAGTAAAATTTCCAGTCTGTCTTGGAATCCAACATGCAATTAATAGATGGCTCTTGCTTGTGTTGTTAGATTGTTTTTGCCCATAAATTGTTTTAGTTGTTGCAATATTGTTGTGTCAAATAATTGTTTTGTTTTATCCATATATAAGTTCTGAATATTCAAGTGTCATCTTAAATGAAAATAATAAAAGTTTCTTGGAAATTCGTGTATCCATCATTTCCAAGTTTTTTTGGTCAACTCTTGATATGTGGTGACAATTGTTGGTTCTTCTATTGTTAATTTTATTTTTAGAACTATTTTGTTGATAGTGTTTTCTGTTTTTCTTTGACTTTTGTATTTGGGTATCTTTCTGGTATCTCAGTATTTAATAATTTGTTGATTGATAGTAATTTCCATATTCTGTTGTTGAATCAATTGGAAGATTTGTTGTGCTAATTAGTGGATGTTGTCAGTGATTTCCATTTTTCTGAAGTCTTCTGTCATGTCTACTATGTTCTTATATCTTTTTTTTATTGTTCAATTTTATGTGTTTGGTCCAATGATTATGATTGGTTCCAGATCTCATGGAATTTCATTTGGTTGGACTAGTATTCTTTATACTCCTAATTGTGAAATATTACTGGTAGATGGTAACACTATATAGTAATATGATTTTAGTCAATTACCATCTGCTGCTTTGGTTAAGATTTTGTTGTTCAACCTTAATTTGTAAGCTCCATTTCTAAGAATTTCTTCTATGTGAAATGGTCTGTTCTATTTTAAGTCAAATTTTCTACTCCATTGTTTTTTTGCTTTAATACAATGTAAAAATACTTTGTTTTTAATCTTGAATTCAACTAGTTTATCTGGTAGTTGGTTATCATGTCTTTTTTTTTGTTTTTTTTGTGACTTTTGAATGTTATTAACTGTTTTTTGCTGTTTGTTTTCTAGTGTTTCCATTAATTCATATGTTCTTCTTAGCAATGTTTCTTGAAAATTGTCTTCTATTATTGGTTCTATTGGATAAGTGTTGACTTTTATCTCAACTGGTAATGTTGCTGTTCTACCATATACTAATTCAAATAATGTTGCTTGTATAGTGTCTTGTTTCATTGTCCAATAAGCAAATAATACTAATGGTATGAACAATTCTCATTTGTCCTGGTTTTCTTGGCTGATTTTGGCAATGACTTTACACAATGTTCTGTTAAATTTTTCAACTAGCTCATTTGTTTATAGATAGTATGGTAATAATAATGGTCTTTTTATCCCAAATCTTTGACTTAATTCTGTCAATGTTCTATTCACAAAGTGTGTTTTTTGATCTGATAATAGTTTTTTTGGACATCTGTGTCGACAGATCAAATCTTGATGAACAAATTTGGCAACAGATTCTGTATCTGCTCTTTGAATGGCTTTTGTTTTTGGCCATTTGGTGAGATAGTCTATAGCTACTGTAATATATCTGTTGCTTCTATTGGTAATTGTTAATGGTCCAACTAAGTTAATTCCAATGCAATCAAATAGTTGTCCCACTTTGATTGGTCTTAATGATTCACTGGATTTTGTTCCATCTTTTCTCTGACAACATTACAATTTTGAACATATTAGATGATGTTTGAATATATTAATGACCAATAATATCTCTTTCTGGTTTTTTCCATAGTTGCTTCTTTATGAAAATGTCCTGTTGTTGGATCTGAGTATATGTTAAATAATATTGTCTCTTTTTCTGGTTCTGTAATTACTCTGGTTGATTGATCTGGATTTTCTTTGTTCTTCTAATAAAGTATATTTTAATGGTTGATAAAATATTTTAATTGCTGTTTTATGTTGTTTTATTCTTTTTAAGATAATTTCTCCTTGAACAATTGAGTATTTATATAATATTAGAGTTGTTGGTATTTTTGTATATTCATGTTTTGTTATATTTTTGGGTTGAAATGTTTTTTTAGATTTGTCTTATTTGTGACAAACCATCAGCATTTCTATTGTTTTTTCCTTTTTTATAATGTACTGTATAATTGAATAGTAAAAGTTCTATTTTCTATCTGGCATGGCGATCGTCTCTAAATTTTTGCTTCTAGATTGAAGTCAATCCTTTGTGATTAGTGTACATATCAAATTTTTGACTCAAATACTCTTTCCACTTGATGACAGTGTTACCGGAGGTTTTTGGTCTCTTTTCTGTAATATTGTTGATACTTATTTGCTGTGAATTCACGTTTTCTGGATGTGATTGAACCTCCAGTAACTGAATTTTTAACTTCAAATTATCTCCTATAATTTGAACTTGCTGGGCTTATAAGTGGAATGACCAATTCCGTGCCAGTTGCTTTATGTAGTTATATTGTAATAAACGTCAACTCTTTTTCAGGAATTGCTCATCTGGAAGCTCACTAAAAAATGTGTAGTTACTTTGCTGTGAAAGTCAACTCTTTTACAAGAATCTTGTCTGTAGACTACCCTAATGATTGTAATAAGAAAAAAAAAGAAAAATAAAAGAAATGTAAAAGAAATAGGATTTTTATCAAGGGAAAACGTTTTCTATCCAGGCCTGGAGTCACTAACAGTTTACTGAAATTAATAACTAATCAATTTCGAAATGTTAGTTGGGTTTTGAGGATTTTCCAAGTACAATAATTAAAGAATTTGGTTTTTTAAATTATTTGATATTTATTTCTTTTTGTGTGTGTAAGAATAGTTCTAAGTAATAAGTCTAAAGTAAGATACATTTTCTCGAAAAGAGAAGCTCTTCTTTTATACAACTTGTCGTAACACTATTCTATGAACTTGAACTTTGCTATTTTCTACAATTTCGCTGAACTAAAGATACATTTTGGCAAACTACAAGTTATTTCTGCGAACTATTAGATATTTCGGTGAACTATCAATTATTTCAGCGAATTTCTATAAATTTCGGCAAACTTTTGAATGTTACATAGTTCAGGGTATTGCATGATTGATCATTGCAATTAGGTTATATTTGTGTTGTGTACAATTTGGGTTATTAATAAAATGATAATTTCGGACATTCTTTGCTAATGTAATAAGTGATAATTTGAAACGATAATATATGCTAATTAATAATAGAAATTATGAGATAATTTCATGTTAAATGATATCTCTAATTTCATCTGGTAATATAACCTCCTCCTCAAGACTGAGCTCCGTCGAAGTCCAAGTACTGTCTGTTATTTCCAGATAATAATCCAAAATTATTGATGAAATTTGGTCTGAAAATTGCTGAAATTTCAGTTCTGTGACTTTCCAATGTATTAAATCTTCAAAGATTGAAAAATTGGGTTTTGTAGTATGTTTTCACAGGTGTGGAATAGGTCATAAAGTTTAAGAGCAGCTTTAAGCCTGTAGCGACTGTTTGTTGATCCAGCTGTTGTCTTGAATTCGTTGTGGAGTTGTTTCTGAATAGCTTCTTTTGTGAGATTTGCTGTTGTAAGTTCCAGTTTCTGTTCATAGAGTGTTTTTCCAATGTGAAAATATCTATAAATTGGAGGATATTCAGTGTTTTTCTCATTGAGACACAATTGAAGTTTTTGTTGAATTGTAGCATTTGGTGGAATACTAATCGGAGTGAGCATTAGGTTTTCTCTTAAAGCAAGCTTTAAAAGTTCTGGCAGGTGAATTTCAGTATAACTTCTTGTGTTCTTTTTATACAGGTGATGTTTTTGTGAATTTGGGGCTAAATTTGTAACTTCTTCTGTTTGGGTATAATTTATGTGGTTTCCAGTAACAGTAATGAATAATTCGGGTATTGTTTTTAAAGCTAACATTAGTTTTTGGGATAATTGTTAAATGTTTTGAGGAATAGTTATTATAAGCAATTGAAAAAAATTATTTTTGGTGTATGGATTTTTATGTTATTTTTGTTTTGTTTTTGTAAGATTGTTTCTAAATTATAAGAGAATAACTAGTAAAATTAAATTAAGTGTTCAGGTTGGAAGGTTGTTCAATGACAACTATTGGTTCTAAGTTTTGGGGAATATCTTCGGGACTGACCAAAGGGGAATGTGTACCAATTTGTGGAATTAATGGTTCAGGATTGTTTCTGGAATGATAGTGTTTCAAATGATCTTCATGTGCAACTTTTGCTAGGATTTTGTCATCAAGTCTTAGCTTGTATGATCCATTGCCTAGGACTTCATGGATAAAGAATGGTCCATCCCATTTATTTTCAAATTTTCTACTTCATTGTTTTTTAGCTTTAGTTCTGTATAAGAGAACTTTGTTTCCAATTTTGAATTTATTGGTAACTGAAGGCAATTTGTCATTATGCTGTTCTTTTTGTTGAGCTTGGGAGTGTTCAATATGAGTGGTTGCTATTCATCGTTTTCCTTCCAATGTGCTAAGCAGAGTGTAGGCTCTTCACTGAAGCATTTCTTGGAAATTGTTTTCATTGATCAGTTGTGCTGGGTATGTTTCCACTGTGAAACTAATTGGTAATGTTGCCATCTTTCCATAAGTTAAATCAAATAGTGTGTGTTTTGTGGTATCTTGTTTTAATGTCCTATATGCTAGTAATACTGATGGAATAAAGAGATCCCATTCTTGCTCAAAATCGGTTAAGACTTTGGCTAATGACTCACACAATGTTCTGTTAAAATGTTCCACAAGTCTGTTTGTTTGTGGATGGTAGGGCGAAGACAGAGGTTTTTTGACATTGAATCGTTCACAAATTTCTTGTATCAGATTGTTCACAAAGTGTGTTCTCTGATCGGATAAAAGTTCAATTGGACATTCATGTCTACAAATAATGTCTTCGTAGATGAAATTTGCTACTGATTTTGCATCTGCTCATTGCATGGCTCTGGCTTCAGGCCATTTAGTAAGATAGTCTACAGCTACTGCAATATAACGGTTTCCTTGAGTGGTGATAGATAGTGGTCTGACTAAATCGATACCAACTTTGTCAAAAGGCTGTTCAACTTTAATTGGATTTAAAAGTTCTGTAGGGTGAGTTCCTCCTCTTCTTTGACAACTATCACAAGATTCGACATATTTGTAAATGTCTTTTCTCATTCGAGGCCAAAAGTAGTATTTTAGTGTTTTTTGGGTGGTGCTATCTTTTCCGAAGTGTGCTGATGAAGAATCCGAGTGCATGTTGTATAAAATGGTCTCTTTTTCCTGTTCTTGTATTAATCTGAGTGGTTTGGTTGGGTTTTTGAAATTTCGATGATAGATAATGTTGTTGTGTAGAAAATATTGTTTGACTTGTTGTTGTAACTGATGTTTTTTGTCTGGGGACCAATCTGTTGGGATTGTTAATGTCTCCAAATATTGTTTGAGATTGTTGTAGTTTTCGGGGTTCATTGTTTGTTGTTTTGATGCTGTTAATTCAATTGGGTGTTGGTTTTGTTTCTAATCTTGCCTCATCCTTGAGAGACAATTAATGTTGGTGTGGAGTTTTCCTGGTTTGTGGTGTATGATGTATCGGTAATTAGCTAAAAATTCTGTCTATTGGGTTTGTTTTGCGTTCAGCTGGGTGTTTTTGTTTTGAAGCCATTTAAGTTCAATATTATCAGTAATAATATCGAATTCTTTGGGTCTGAGGTAAAGGTTGAAGTGATGTAGGGCCCAGATTACTGCTGCGGTTTCTAATTCTGTTGTGGGGTAGTTCTTTTTGGCTGGCTTTAATGTTCTACTAGTATAAGCAATTACTTGCTCATTTCCATTGTCATCTAACTGTAATAAGATGGCACCAAAGGCAGTATAAAAAGCATCAGTTGCTAACTGGAATTGGTTGCTGAAGTCTGGGTAGGCAAGGATTGGGGCTGTTGTGAGTTTTTCCTTGAGTATTTTGAAGGCATTTTGGTGTTCTTTTGTCTATTTGTATTTGACATTTTTCATAGTGAGCTGGTTGAGGAGTTTTGCAATTTTTGAGAATCTTTTGATGAATTTTCGGTAATAGGATGCTAATCCAATAAATCCTCTTAATTCTGTGGTATTTCGTGGAGTCTTGAAGTTTTTGACAGTACTGATTTTTCCAGAGTCTGGTTTAATTCCATCTTTGCTAACAATGTGACCAAGAAAAGTTAAACTTGTTTTTCCGAAGTAGCATTTTTCAATGTTCAGTTTCAATCCTGCTTTCCGTAATCATTGAAAAACTTCTTGTAGATGAATTAAATGTAGCTCGAAAGATGATGAATAAACATCAGTGTCATCAAGATAAACTACTACTGATTTCCAAAGGAGGCTTTTGTAAACAACATCAGTCTTTGGAATGTTGCTGGTGCATTGTATAATTCGAAAGGCATTACATTGAACTCATAATTTCCTCCTTGAGTGGTGAATGCTGTTTTGGGGTGGTCTTTAGGATCCATAGCAACTTGCCAGTATCCACTTTCTAAATCTAATGTTGAAAAGTATTTGGACTTTCCAAGAGCATCCAACATGTCATCAATTTGGGGAAGAGGGTAGGCATCCCCAATAGTGACACTGTTGAGTTGTCGGTAATCAACACAAAATCGTATCTTTCCATTTTTCTTTTTAACTAGAACCACAGGTGAGGCCCATAGGCTTATTGATGGTTGAATAAGCCCATTGTTAAGCATCTGTTATACTTCTTCTTGGATAAATTGGTGACTTTCTGGAGCAACTCAGTAGGTTTGTTGTCGCCTGGGTTTGGCATCTCCTGTATAGATTTGGTGTTGAACCAAATCAGTTCTTCCTAAGTCATTGTTGTTTTCGGCGAAGATATCAGCAAATTCTGCAATTAGTTTTTTGAGCTGGGTCTGTTGTTGTAGTTCAAGTTGTCCCATGTTGATTTGAGATAGTTTTTCCATAACAACATGGTAGTTTTCAGAGCTAGGATTTGGGTTGATTTTCAGTAGTGAATGTCTAATAATTTCAGAGAAATCAGGAACTGTTTGGGGTAATTCTTGTTGAAATATATTACTGTGAATAACTCCAATTTCTAAATTATTTAATAAAATTATGGGATAATTATTGGGGTTGTAAAAAGTAACTCAGACTTTCTTTGTTTCTTCTGGAATATAAATGTTTGGGATCAAAATATTATGTTCCAAGCAGACTTGTTCATTGGACTCAAAAATTTGTTGTGTGGTTGTTGGCTTTGTGCAAGTGTAAATTTCTGGATGTTCTCCAAAGGGTAAGATGGTAATTGGTTGTGGAAGTCTGAGAATCTGGTGGGATTCATTCTGTGTGTTAAGAGCTATATTAACTGAAACTGTGAATCGTCCAGTTGAACCAAAACCTTGGGTTCCTCTATTGCTTTTTCCTAATTGTTCTCTTTGATTGACTAGTTGCAAACCCGAAATGTTGATTAAGGGTAAGTAAATAGCTTGGGCAATTTTTTCAGCATGTTCGATCTTGAATGGTTTGTCAGTCTCATTTTGAAGCATCACTGTTATGTCTCCAGTATATCCAGCATTGATTATTCCTCCTCTGACATTGATTCTTTTGCTTGCCAAAGAGGACCGAGAGGCGATTTGAACCATTGCTCCTGGCAGGATTTCGAGTGCAATTTTGAGGTTGATTTTTGTGAGAGATTTGGGTTTGAGAACAAGAGTATCCTTGCCTGGATATCTTAGGTCATATCCAGCATTAATTTCGTGTGCTTTTTCAGGTTTTATTCCTTGTCCGTTGTTGTTGAAGTATTTAAGTTGTAAGGCAGGCTGATTTTCAATAAAATAGATGGGTGTTGTTTCAATTTCTTCCGTTTCTTTAGGTTCTCCAAATTCAATTTCATTCTCATCATTTTCGTTAGGCAAGGGGGTACTAAGAGCATAGCATTCGGGACACCATTGTTCATCGCAAGGCATAATGCATTCTTCATATAGCCTAATGTTCATTTGCTCTAATCATTGAATTTGAGCTTCTTGGGTCGGGTAGGTGTGACTTGCAATTTGGTAATAGACTTTTACTTCATCTTCGTAATTGAATCCAGCTAATTCATAGTGTATTCAATGTATTCTGCTTCCTTCATTTGACGAACATCTTCTTTGGTAGCTCTATTAATTAATGCCATTGCTAAGTCGAAAATCATCTCGGCATCATGAGGGTAGTGATAAAGTTTGTTGAGAGCACTGTTGTATGCTGCATTAAAGGGTGTTCCTCTTTTTATTTTTTCTGAAATTGATAAGGCATATTGGCAGGTCTGATTGCAAACACTTCCTCTCATTGCTACATCAATCCAATTGCATTCTTCTAATAGCATATCTCCACAAGTCAAACAAGCAGTGTTGTCCCATTTTCTGCTCCTTTTTATTAGATGGCCCCATCGCTCTCTGTGGCAAGCCTTGCAGTAATAACAAGTGTGATTCTCATATTCTTCTTCAGGTGAAATGCAGGCTTCCATTGATGATAGTTTCTTGTGGCAGTCCTTACATTTAAGGGGAATATAGGGGCATTGTTTTCTTGGTTCGGGTTTTGAGTAAGGTATATTCCATCCAGAGGTTTCAGGTTTAGTGTGTGGGGTAAAATGTTCTTGTTCTGTTTCATCAGCCCAGTTGGACATTGATTCAAGAACCATGAATGTTTCGATTATTGGTTTTTTTTTTTTTGGTTCAAATTCAAAAGCCGGGGCTTTTTCAGAGCATTTGTTGAATGTACCACAAATGGCAAGTACCCAGGCATGTTGTCCTTGGTAGGAGATTGTTAATTCTTGTGTTTCCCAATTCAGATTAGCATTGGCTTTTTGAAGCCAATCATTTCTGACGAGAGCTTGGTACTGGGGTGCATTCATTACAAGAACTTTGACTAGAATGGTGATTCCATCAAGAGTAAATAGAAAATTGTCAATTTCTCTCACTGGTGTCTTTTTCATGCCATCGGCAATAACAATTACTGTTTGAGCTGGTCAGTCGACATTTCTTTTCAACTGTTGCATTAACTGGTAGGTAATAATGCTTCCGGCGGATCTGCTGTTTAGGATCAAGCAAATTGGCTTTCTTTTTACTTCAGCTTCTGTGTACATTGCAGTAATGGCTTTTTGCTCATTAGCCACTGCATTGCTAAGCAAGAATGGTGATTCATTTGCTTCAAATTCAAAAGGAAAGATATCAGAGAGATTGGCGTTTTCAGCAATTCGGGCTGGTGGAATAGTGGTGTGGTTATGAGAAGAGTTTCGTTGTTGTTGTGCTGCAGCTCTACCTTCCAAGAGTACAGTATGGTAAAAATTCTGTTCTTCCAGCATTGTTAAATAACTGGGTTGAGTGTGATAATGGTTGGGTCTTGATTGAATGATATTTCAGGGAACCAATTGGTTGTTTGAACTGATTCTACTGTTGTTTACTTGGTATCGGTTTTGTGGTGTGAATTGATTTTGTGTAATCAGTCTTTGAGCAGGTACTTGATAATGTTGTATGGGTGGTTGTTGGTATTGCTGTTGGATTGGTTGTGGGGTGGGCTGATAATAATTATTTTGGTATTGGGGTCTTGGTGGATAGTAAGCTGGTGGTAATGGTTGATAATAAGATTGCTATGGTGGAGAGTAACGTTGATTACCCCTATTTTGTTGGTCTCATTGCAACTTTCTGCAATCTCTTTTCCAGTGGCCAGAGATTCCACAGTAATGGCAATTTTGGGGCTGGTTATTGGAAAGTGGTGCAAAGTTATTTTGATTTCATTTTTGGGGTGGTTGATATCTTTGGGGTTGTTGTTGTTGGTTGGTAAAATAGTTTTCGACCTTCTTTGTGAGTTGGTCAATTTTTTTCTCAGCTTCTGAGCTGGTTTCTCCAATTGCCAAATTTACAAGTTTTGTACAATTGGCTTCTTCTATGACCATTTTGTATCTTTTTGCGTGCTGTATTGCAGAGTTTAAATCTTCTGGCGCATATGGGCAAACCTTTTTAATTAGTTTATCTTTTAGACCAGCAATAAATTGATCCAAGATTTGAGCATCGGAATAATAATTGTTTGTCTCGAGTTGGTGAATCCATCTGAGAAGTTTGTTGAATTTCCCAATATAAGTCATAACGGATTCAGAGGGTTCTTGTTTGATATTTCGAAAATGATTGCGAAGAGTGATAGAGGTATTATTGTCAGTGAACTGTTCAAGAAAGGCTGCTTTGAAAGCATTCCAATTATTGAATGGGGCGGCAAGGTTTTCAAACCATTCTCCTGCTGTTCCTTTGAGAAAGTAGGGAATTGTTCTTAACATTCTGGCAGCATTCCATCCATTTGCATCTCCAGCTTTAGTAACTTGGTCAAGCCATTCTTGGGAACTGGTCTCAATATCTTTTCCATTGAATTCAGGGATTTTTGCGATGTATGTTGTCATTTTGTTTTCTTCGTTTTCACTGTCTATTGATTCTTCTTCGGTTATTTCAGAGTTGTTTTCTTCGTTTGCTGCTGTCTCAAAGTGTTCACTTTGATTTTCAGCTAGAAAA
>JAAOMT010000082.1:87958-132719 GCA_016748015.1 Geosiphon pyriformis
TTCTGGATGTGGTTGAACCTCCAGTAACTGAATTTTTAACTTCAAATTATCTCCTATAATTTGAACTTGCTGGGCTTATGAGTGGAATGGCCAATTCTGTGCCAGTTGCTTTATGTAGTTACATTGTAGTAAACATCAACTCTTTCTCAGGAATTGCTCGTCTGGAAGCTCACTAAAAATGTGTAGTTACTTTGCTGTGAAAGTCAACTCTTCTACAGGAATTTCGTCTGTAGGCTACCTTAATGATTGTAATAAGAAAAGAAAGAAAAATAAAAGAAGTGTAAAAGAAATAGGATCTTATCAAGGGAAACGTTTTCTATCCAGGCCTGGAGTCACTAACAGTTTACTGAAATTGGTAGCTAATCAATTTCGAAATGTTAGTTGGGTTTTGGAGATTTTCCAAGTACAATAATTTAGAGAATTTGGTTTTTCAAATTATTTGATATTTATTTCTTTTTGTGTGTATAGAAATGGTTTTTAAAAGATAAATCTAAAGTAAGATACATTTTCTCGAAGAGAGAAGCTCTTCTTTTATACAACTTGTCATAACACTATTCTATGAACTCAAACTTTGCTATTTTCTACAATTTCGCTGAACTAAAGATACATTTCGGCAAACTATAAGTTATTTCGGCAAACTATTAGATATTTTGGTGAACTATCAATTATTTCAGCAAATTTCTACAAATTTCGGCAAACTTTTTGAATGTTACATAGTTTGGGGTATTGCATGATTGATCATCGCAATTAGGTTACATTGGTGTTGTGTACAATTTGGGTTATTAATTAAATGATAATTTTGGACATTTTTGCTAATATAATAAGTGATCATTTAAAATGATAATATATGCTAATTAATGATAGGAATTATAAGATAATTTCATGCTAAATAATATCTCTAATTTCGTCTGGTAACAACATCAAATTTACAAAGCTTAATTTTTGCACAATATTTGACACTTAATCTGTTAAAAGTTCTAAGAAATATTTTAAAAACACTATATAAACACTAATAGATGAATTATTTTAAACAACCAGAAGACTTTTTTTAATATATATTAGACCAGAAAAAAAGAGTCTAGAACTAGAACCAGAACAAATATTATCAGAAAAAGCAGTAAGCAAAACTATCTAAGTTCAAAATTTGTCATAAAATATAACAGAGCAAGAAATAAAAACATTTTTCTTAGCATATAATCTGGCCAACTAAAAACAATTCTTTTTTAAAGCAACTTTTTTATAAAAATTTTTAAAAGGCAAAAGTAATACATTAAATATATTATATTTTAAAACAAAGTGTTCAAAATATCTATATTTTTTATATCTAATTAAATTTATTCTAGTCCAAAATAGTTTTACACCACCAAAAATTGGCTTTATACAAAAAGCAAATTCTAGCTTCTTATCTGATTTAAAACCAATTACAGCACAACAAATTCTGTTGCCAGTTTTAAATAATCTATTTATAATATAAATTTTTTTACCAGTCTTTTCTAATAGAGCACTAAGATTATGAACAGTTGTTTTCACAGACAAAGTAAAACAAAAATATTTTAAACCAATTCCTAAATATTTAAATATTACAATTTCTTATAGTTTTCATTACATGTACTAAATCTTTTTTGATTAAGAATAACTATCTAATTACCAACTAATTTGTTTGACTTAATTCAACAAATTTTACTATAGTCTTTTGTCACAGCCCAATTAATTACAATTAAATTGGCACAATTTAACTAAACTCAATTATTGCAGTAATGATTATTTTTTTTGGCATATTCATAAAAATTTTTTTTATTATCAATTTAATTTGATTTAATTTTTTGTCTTTTAAGATTGTTGTTTATTTTGATTTTTTTTTAACCAATAATATGATCTTATTTATATTTTTCTCTAATATAAATATAGATTTGATGATTTTTTCAAATTTTGAAAAAATAATAACCCTCTTAAAACCATTAATTAATGAAAAAAAAAATTTGATTACTTAAGTTTTTGCAGTTGCTAATTTGTTTTTTACCACTAAAAAATTAATATTCATTGCAAAAAAATTTTTGACAGCAACTTTAATCTGAGTTTTTATTATTTTAAGATTGATTTATTTTTTGTTAAAAGAGATATTAAGAAAAAAAAAGGGGAGTCTTATATCTTTATTTATTCTATAGTTAAATATAATAATAGGGAAATCACAATTCAATTCAGTATTAAATTTTTAGCTTTGGAAGTTATTGCAGCTAAACCAAAAAAAAAACCACTACCAGCACTTATTAATATATTATTAATATTTCCATTACTTAATTTACTGTTTATATTCAAATAAATATTATTGTCTAGACCAGATTTGACCAAAAAAAATTTTTTTTCATTATCAGAGTGCTTAATATTACTTACAGATATTTTCTTTTTCTGAGAGAAAGTATCATTAACAAAACTATAAAAAGCTTTTTTAAGCACATTTTTTTTAAACATATTGTCATTAAAAGTAGTTTTCAGATCTATTACAAAAAAATTATTAACTTGAAAAATATTAAAATTAATATTATTAAAAGAAACAAAAACAAAAAACAAAAAAACTTTTTTTTTAAAAATTGTTTTTTAAAAAATTTTAAATATAGAAGAAAAAAAGGTTAATATATATATATATATATAAAATAACTTTTTTTTATTTTTATTTTTTAAAACAAAAATATATTTTGAAAAAAATTAACAAAGTCATTAGAATTCTTAAGATAATATTAAATTTTTTCTTTTTTTCATCCAAAATTCCCAAAAAAGAGTCCAGAGTTTTTTTGAAAGAAGTTTTTTACTATTCAGTACAATAAATCAAAACTATTTTTCGATTACAAGGCCACTGTTGGCTCTGTTATTGCTGTTATGAAAAAGACTATTAAAGTTTCTGGTTCTGAATATGGTTTCAAGGTGGTTGTGTTAAGGAAGAAAAGGAAAGAAGGTGTATTGGCAGAGAGTATTGATAATAGAAGGGTTGCTGCTGAAGCTTCTGGTGCTCATTCATGGAGTTCTGAGACAGGTGACACTACTGAATCTGAGAGTATTGACATGAAGAAGGAGTGCTTGGTTAAAAAAACCAGTGTTGACTATGGTGAGAATGGTGCTTTCACAGAAGAGGATCCTAATCAGATGCCAAAGGATTTGCATGTAAAAACCAAAAAAGTGTTAGGGAAGCCTCTGGGTGTGATTGATTATGATACTATCAATACAGATGATGACGTGTTAGATAATTCTTTTCTTCTTCTGCCCTCTCTATCTATCAAACCAACTGTTCAAGTGTCTGTTTGCAAATCTTTCACTTTAAATATTGATCTTATGGTCATTGCTGAGAAGTTCTTTCAGGAAAAATTGAGTTTTATCAGGAAAATTTTTTCAAGTGTAAATGGTTTTAGGGGGGCTTCTACTCTCTCAATATTTGTTAGAATTATTTGTGCCACTTTCACTTTGGAAAAGGCAATGATGGCTGCTGAAAAGTTGGCAAATAATCATGGTGTTGTGGTAAACACTGATCTCAAGTGCCCTATAAACAATTATACAAATCGGGCAATTGTGATGAAAGAAATTCCTGTGAAAACTTCTGTGGAGGCTGTGCATGCTGCCATGTCCGAGTTTGGATTGATTAAGTCAATCAAGATGCAGCTGGTAGGTCTGTGGCAAAAGGCAATTGTTAAATTAGAAGATCAGAATTAGGCTGATCTCTTGACATTCAAATGATCTATCCTTATTGGAAAGGATGCAGTACATGTGGCCAAAGCCAATGTTGACAAACAAACGTAGGATTCCAGGAATGAATTCAGGGCACTGCTATACACTCTTTCTGTTAGAACAAATGCTCATGATCTTTGGGATTTTGTTGGTTCAGTTGGTGGGAAAACATGTGTCATTGATCGTAATCCTGTTAGCTACATCTATGCTCGCTGTGCTACTGTTTGCTTTGGGTCTGAATCTGATCTGGTTAGTGTGATGGCTGCAACCCCAGTTATAAAAAAAATTGGTCTTCACTGGTCTTATCTCTCTTTGGCACTGTGCTTGGTCTGTGGTCTTTCTGGTCATACATCTCTTAATTGTGTTTTAGTTAAAGTTGGTTCAACTTTGAGAGACAGAAAGGCATCTCTTTTTGCTTAGGATCAGGTCAGATTGGCAAATATCTATGTTCGGAAGTCTGTGCCCATTTCTTGTCCATTGGCCTTCAGTGGTAAGACCTGAACATCAGTGGTTGGTGCTCTTCTGGTGCATAATTTTCATGGTGCTGGTTTGATTTTTGGTTCCAACAAAGTTGGTAAATCTCTTCCTCCTGTTGCAAGTAATTTGGAAAAGCGTTTAGTGAATATTGAAAGCAGTCTTATTAGCCTCACGGGACAAATTGGTGAGTTGGCTAAGAGGTTGGATTCACTCATGCTGGCAGTTCCCCAGCCTAGCCCTGAATGTCAGCTGTTGGTAACCTTCCCCCCCTTCATCACATAATCAAGGGGAGAATATGATGGGAATGGGTTTGGGTAATGCCACTGGTAACAAGACTACTGCCATTCTGGATTCAACTGCCTCACCTGAGGTTGTAAAATTGGAAAACATATTGGAAGATCTTTCTGCTTTGGTCATAAGCCTATTAGCACGCTTGGATGGTTTGGCTTTGGCAGGTAGTGTTCCTTCTTTACCTCTTTCTCAATGAGTGGTCTGGTATAGAAAATTGCTATGTGTAATGTTCATGGATTAAATAATTCTGCGAAGCAAGATGATGTTATTTGTTGGCACAAGGATATGAACAATTTGGTTTCTATTTTTACGGAGTCAAAGCTTAAAGAGAAAGTTCATCCATGGTTGGCCAACAAATTTGATGGTGTTTGGGTTTTTACTTCTGGTCGGGATTCTGGTTTTTTGGGTGCTGGGGTGTTAATTGTTATGAATTCTTCTTTAGCAAAACACATCTACAAGGTCTCTAAGGTGCCTGGTCGGCTCCTATCCATCAAATTGCTTTTCAAAAATAAACTTTCAGTGTCTATTTTGGGGCTTTATGCTGGTGCTTCACCAGTGGTTCAGTTTTCTTAGGCTGGTGAGATCAACTCTCTCATTGCTAAAGCTGTTAATGAGTCTTCTTTTGTTGTTCTTGGTGGTGATTTTAATAAGAATGGTTTGCACAAATGTGCCAATTTCAAAAAATGTGATGATTTGGATTTGATTAACTCTCTGAGGGGGAGCTCTTTTGTGAAGTCATTTACTTGGTGCAATTTTTGTGGTATTACTAAGACACTTGACTACATGTTCATTTCTTCTAATTTGGTTGGTGCAGTGGTGGGTCATGGTATGAATAGCATTGAGGACTATTTTGATACTGATCATAAGGCTGTTTATGTTTCTGTGAGACTGGGTGGCCTGCTAGATGTCTGGTTGAACTCACTGTGCAAACAAGCAAATAGAAATTGTTGGAAGTATGATATCAAAAATGCCAGTAAAATTAAGTGGTCAGAATTCAGGAATGCTACAACTGCTAATGCTGTTATGTTCTCAGATGAGTTTGTTACAGCTAAGCAGTTTTCTGATCTGGATGCAATGTGGGACATTGTTCATAAGGTTATGGTTCTTTCGGCTGGTAGAACATTCAAGAAAAAATAGTTTAAGGATTTTGATTGTGTTTTTAATAAGATATCTTCCTGGTTTTATAAATTGGAGCTACTTGTGTCTAAACTGGTAAAGGCTTCTCAGTTAGTTTCTGGCAGGGATTTTGCCTTGTTATTGGATACTTGGAACAGGCTTGATTTTGTGAGCACTTCACCAGTAAAATCTATGTTTCTTTCTGGTGCTGGTTTTGATGCAATCCATTAAGTCTTACCATTCTTCTAAGTTGTTGAAATCTAAGCATGCTGAAGAATCTCGT
The DNA here is from genome assembly GCA_016748015.1 of Geosiphon pyriformis. Lineage (NCBI taxonomy): Eukaryota > Fungi > Glomeromycota > Glomeromycetes > Archaeosporales > Geosiphonaceae > Geosiphon > Geosiphon pyriformis. The sequence continues at coordinate 93,840 of JAAOMT010000082.1, forward strand.
ATAAGGCAGGCTATTGAGAGGAGAATGGAGAGTTTTGAAGTGGATAAAGATTACACCATTAGAAGTGTTTTGGAGTGTCCTTTTCATAAAGTGATATTGGATCATTTGGTAGATGAAGAGGAGTTGGTCTTGGAGCCTAAGTTGGTAAAATCTAGGGTGGATGTGGTTATGGAGAGCTAGACACAGACACATGGAGTGGTCTCTGATATGTTTGATGTTTGGGTTCATCAATATCAACCTCTGGATTACGTCTTTGATGGCACTTTCTCTGATGTTATGTGCTCAATCAGCTTTGATAAGATGTCTGCAGTCATTTCGGATTTACCTGATGGGAAAGTGACCAGTCTCTCTGGTATTTCAAATGAATTGTGGAAGCACTGTAACAAGTTGGTTTTGGATATGCTGTTGGTTTTTTTGAATGCTTGTTTGGTTTGTGAATTGGTCCTTGGACCTTGAAAGGAAGCTTGGGTTTCCATGATTTCTAAACCTTATGAATGGGAGGGTGTTCTCACGAATACCCATTTTATTGCTTTAATTAAGACAGCCTGCAAAATTCTGTCCAAGATTCTGTCAGATAGGATTTCTTTGGCTTGTAGCAAGTTTGACGTTTTGCGTGGGGACAATTTCTCAGTTTTGAAGGGTACAACAACACAGTCTCTGATCTTTGCTGTTGGTTCTGTGATTGAGAATGCCTTGAAAAAGAATTGTGAACTATGATTGGTTTTACAAGACATGTGCAAAGCCTATGATTTTGTTGGTTGGAAACATCTTAGGAAAAGTTTGGTTAGAATCAAGATGTGTGATAGTTTTATTAAGTTCTTTGGCTCCATCCACAATGGTCGCACTAACAAGGTGATAACAGATTTCAGTTTGACAGACAGATATTATGTGCATGATGGCTTGAATCAAGGAGAAGTTTTCTTGCTGCTTTTGTGGCACATATTTTATGATTCACTTCTTTGTAAGATCAAGAGGTAGGAGGCTGTATGTGGCTATAGATTAAATTCTCATTTCGTTTCCAAAACTGGCTGGGTAGAATCTCAAGCTGGACTGATATCATTTCTGGCCACTGGTGCTTTTGTTGATGATACAATTTGGGTAGGCAATAACCAGTCAGCTATTTAACACATTCTCAATGTCACTAGTAATTTCTTCAGGATTAATGATATTTCAATAAATAATGAAAAGACTGTGGCCATCCCTATTAACTGTTGAGTAGTGAACCCTACTCTTAATATCAATGGCTTGCCTATCTCTGTTGCTAAAAAGGGGGAACCTCATTATTATCTGGGAATTTTTCTTTCTTCTGAAGGTTTGTCTAGGCCTAGCTTGGTTAGGGCGTATTTGGATGTTCGGTTTTTTACCAATCTTGTCTTGAGAAAAACAATTTCAGATAAACAATTTGCATATTTAGTGTTAGCAGTTCTTGTTCCTATTGTCAGTTACAGGATTCAGTTTAGTTTTGTCTCTACTAGTGTGTGCAACAAATGAGATGCTCTCATTTGCAAGAGTTTGAAATCTAAGTCTGGTCTGCTTCTCGATTTTCCCAATGACACACTCTATTATTTTTCTTAATATAGTTTAAAAACATTTAAGCAGATTTAGGCTGAAAGTAAATCAGCTTCTATTGTTTTTTTTGTAAATTCTGTTGGTGTTTTGGGTTAGTTGTTTTCTCACAGATCTTACGATCTCCAGATTCTTAGCTGGTGCCTGCGACATCCATTGCTATTTCCGACTCGTATTAGGGTCAACTTTTTAAATAATTTTTTGGCTGATGTGGTCTGTATTTTTTCTGATTTGGATTTGTCTTTGGGCAGCTTGGTGGCCAGTGCTTTTTGCCTTCAGTCCAGAACTCTTTTGTCTCTTGTGCTTGGTGATAGGATGTTTTTCAAGTGTGTTTCTTTACTCTGCTGGTATGATGTTGCATTTGTGGAACAACTTTGAGACTGTAATGGTGCTGTTTTTAGTTGGTCAGCCTTCAAGCAGTGGAAGAAGTTGGACCTCCATGGCCCAGTTCTATTTTGGTATGATACTGCTGTTTGTTTTCTTATAGATATAACTTTCCCTTTTATTGGTCTACTGTTCTTGGATGGCAGTATGCCTCATAATATTCTTCAGTTCTGTGAGTTTGGTGTGGTCAGTTTCGGTCTGTTGAATGCTAATTCTAATCATCTTTCTGTGTATACGGATGGCTCTTTGTGCTGGCTAGAAACTCGTGATATGAAAGCTGGTGCTGCAGTGTTTTTTAAGGACATTAATTTGGGTTTGGATGTGAGTGTGTCTGGCTTGGTTTCTTCTACATTGGCCAAATTACAGGCCATTGCTCTGGCTCTTGAGTGTGTTTCTTCTCTTAGTTCTGTTGATTTGTTCTTAGACAGTCAGGCTGCTTTAGATGTGTGTGTCTCGGAATCTGTTTTGTTTCATCCGGATTTCAGGAATCGGTGCTGGATTGAATGCCGCCACATTGCTAACATCATTCATCATAAATGGTTGGACATAAATTGGGTTAAAGTCAAAGGTCATTCTAGCATTATGGGCAATGAGCACACTGATAAGTTTGCTAAGGCTGCTGCTTTTTCTGACTTTTGCCTGCCTCTGTCGATCGATGAATGGTTCCTAAAAGCTGGTGGTACTATAGTTTTTGGTAATTCTAGACACTTTGTCCATGATGTTTTCCAATTAGTTCATTGTGTGGGTTGGGAGGTAGATTCAGGCTTTCGGGTCATATTGTGTAACTTGCGTTCTGATGTGGATTGGTTCAGATCTTCTTTGGTGTGGCATCCGAATTCTCATTTGGCTGCTGGTTTTACCAGTAAACATACTGCCGACTGTCGAACATATTTCATGAAGGCATTGTATCACCAGTTTCCTGTAGCTGTGTGTAAACATTTGTATGATAGGTGCTATCCCAGCATGATATGTCTTTATTGTGGTGATGTTGAGATCTCTGACCATGTGTTTTCTTACCCATCTGATGCTTCCGCCCATGCTCGGTTGGTTGATGTTCCTGTATCTGCTTAGGAGGCTCACACTGGTTTTTCTCGTTCTTTTTTGTGTGTCTCACAATTGTTGTCAAATTGTGTTTCTGATGCTACAATTGGCACAGCTCTGTGTAAAAGTTTTGTTTTTAATGATTGGTACCATGAATCAGTTACTGTTTTTAAGGATTCCAAAGTGACAGCTCTGACTGTTGTGGACTTTGTGCGTAAATTTTGTCTTGCTTTTCAGGAGGAGATTTGGCTGGTTCATGCCAAACACAGGTCTCTTATGAAGAGAAATGGTCTAATTCTGTGTGATGGTTCTCTTCCTCTTCCTGTTATAGGCCCCTCTAAGTTACTTTCAGCTGGTGTGGTTAAGTTATTAGGTGTTACTAATGTCTTTGGTATTAGCTTTGGGTTTCATAAATCTTGTCTGTTTTTTTCTGATGTAGGTGATATGGTTTCTGTTTATATAGGTGTCTAGTGTTGTTCTAATTAACTTGAGTGGCTGGTCATGTGTAGAAAATACATGATTCGTGCCTAGTTTAAATCATTTGTATAATGTATAGTAGTAGGTAGCGTTTGGACTTTACTCATTAAATTGTGAAAAAAAAAAATAATAATAATAAAATTCAAAAAAACAAACACATAATTAATTGTTTTTTTACATCTCTAAAATTTTTTATGTTAAAGTTTTAGTAATTAAGCTTTTTATTAAAAAATTAATCTGCTTTAGATCAAAACATTTTTTAAAATTAGCACACTTATAAAAACTATTTTTATTAAAATTACTATTTAAGATTATAAAAGAAGATTTATTTACAGTTTTGTAATTAAAAAGTTAATTTTTTTAGTTTAAATTAAACATATTACCAAAGTAATATCAGCATATAATTTTAAAATTAAAACAAAAAGCTTATTTTTAAAAAATAACTTAATAAACAAAAATCAATTAGCAATTTTAGTAACTTTATATATATATCTAATTAACATATTATTTATAATAATTATAACACCAAAATTTAAATATTTAATTATAGATACACTTTATTTTTTAATTTACTCTTAATAACAATAGAAATTAAATTGTTTATTTTTTTATGTCAATAAATAATATTTTCTTGCTTAATAAAATTATTTATATTTTTTATATTATATATAACAATTTTTCAAATAAAATTGGTTATTAAAATATTAAAAAAAATTTATTTTAAATCAAAATCAGACTATTTAACTTTGTAAACAAATTTATAACTAAACTAAACAAATTTTTTAATAAAGTTTTTAACTTAATCATATTTAAAAGTATTAAAAAACTTAGTTTTATAGTAGTTTTATTGCTAATAAATGTATTTAAATCTTTTTATATTATTATTTTATCTATTAAATTTTGTAATAAAAAATTATTAGCAGCTTATATTTAGGGTTAGATTAAAAAACTACTAATATAAATATATATAATATTTTAATCAATTTACCAATTTGTTCTATAAAACTAATATAATTGTTTTTAATTTTATTAAAATATAAATTCAAATTACTAATAACTATTAAAGAAAATTTAACTTTATTCAAAAAATCAAACTAAAAAAAAATACCAAAAAACATTTAAAAGAAAGTTTTATCAACAATACATGCCCAAATTTACCACCAAAAACTACCAAACAGACAATAAAAACAGATTTTTATATATAAATTTAAGTCAATCTAAACTAATTTAAAGTTAAAAAAAAGTTTTTTTTCTTTTTAGTATTAGTTTATTATTAATTAAACTGCATTCAAAAAAAGTATAACCAAATTTATTACAGACTAAACAAAGAACTAAAGACAAATAAAATCAATAAAAAGTAATATTTTTTATAACAGAAACTATAACCAATATTTTAGTTAAATTTTTTTTAAATTAAAATACACAGTTGTATATATTTTTTTTTATGAATTTAGCAAGTATGATCCAACCACAATCTAGAAATTAGAACCAAACTAAGTAATCTAGGATTAAATATGGCTCACATACTTACTATATATAACCAATTACTCAAGCCAGTTTAGACTATACTATGTTGATGCACCAGAAGAAAACTTATCCAAAAAAAACATTTTTTAAACAATCTCAAACAATATAGCACTATTATTAACCAATTCAATTAACTACTCAGCTGTTTTAAAAGCATTAGTTTTTACAGCAGCAGATTCATGTTTCCAAAGAGACATTAAATTAGAAAACATAGCATCATCAAAAGATAACAAACTCACATGGAAGCCAGACATATCAATGTCCTCAAAATCACACTTAGTTTTTAGAGCAACCACTTATTACTCCAATTTATCAATAGTTCTACTAAAGGTACTTATGTAAACCAAAACTTTGTTGATCCTAAGGCCAAGAGTTGTACTTGAAACCAAATTACCATTAACAAATTGTTCAAAAATTTTGATCATAGAGCCAATAGGCTTAACAATAGATTCAACCAAAACAGAAAGCTTGGCCAAATCAGATTCCAGAGACACCAGCCAAAAAAACACCAAAAAATTTTTAATAGCCACAAAAAAAACAAAAGCCACCAAAAAAAGAAACTCAGAAAAAACAGAGGGAACAGATGTCTTTACATAAAACAAAAAACCAACTAAATGCGATTTAAATACCTTGGGAGCCTTAAAAAAAAGAGGTAGAACAATCTTGTAGTCTATAGTCAAGTGGTTTATCTCTTAACACTAAAAACAATACCAGCAACTAAAGGTTTCTCACCAAATATGGCATTTTTTTAGTGTATTAGTTTTTAGTACTGCAGCATCCAAATTAACCTAAGAACCAAATATAATTAAAGCAAACTGAAAACAATAACCAGACTTAAGAGAATGAAAAATGAAACATGTTCAACTATCAACTTAAGAAATTATGTTACTAATTTTAAAAACCATGCAGCCAGAAGAGAGATTGATCAACTTGGTCTTAAATCTATTATGAAACAGAATAGTTTTGTTTTGATTCACTAAGAGAAAGATCCTAATACTATTCTTGTCCACCAAAACTGACCAATAATTCAAAGTGGACACAACAGAGTCCAACTTTTCAAAATAAACAACCATATATTGCCAAATATCAGCAGGCTTCAACACAATATAAGTGATTCTACCAAACATACTAAGAGCTGTTCTAATGTTAGCAGCAGACATATCCAAAGACACATTACACAGCACAACAGTAGCAGAAGGGGAACCAGACTCAGAAATCATCAAAGACTTGACAATTTTGAAAGTAATAAGATAAATAGAGCTTGTAAACTCAACCAAAAATGCAGCATTTAGAAAACTTTAAGAAGCAAATTTCATACAGAAGAGCTTCATATTGTTCTTAAAAACAGATTTTGCACCCAAAAAATCATATACAGATTGAAAAACAACTTTAACATAAGTTAATTTGATCTTAAAAGTAGTATTAGACACCAAAGAGAAGGTCATCTATTCAGTAAACTTTTGACAACTAGTAATAGTTTTCTAAGCACCACCAGAAACCAGAAGAGAAGATGAGTCAGTTTTCATCTAATCAGCCCAGTTCTCAAAAGCAGATGACCTAATAGGAGATGGTTGTTTTGCTTTCAAAACTGGCAAAGATCTGCTAAAAGACACCATATTTGGCAACACAGTCAGTGGTTGATTTTGGCCTATCTTAGATAATGTGCTAAATAATACAGTAGAAATTTCACCTAAGATCTCAGTTAGAACCACAAAGGAGTGTAGTGTAACAATAGTAGAGACAAACAACTGCTCTCACTTTTCTAAATTTTTGGTCTTTTTAATCATTTTTTTTGAAGAAAAAATGCTAGCAGCACCAAATGTTAAAGCTATGGAAAGAAATACTAGCTTGTTAACTGGTCTATTATTAAACATTTTTGGGCTCTTAATAGAAGTGAAAACAATACTAAGACTAATCTAAATGTGTCTTTTTAAAAAAACTTTGACTAATGAAAAACCAGCCAAAGATGAAAAAGTTGTTTTAATAACTATTAAAGACAGCTTTTCACGATTATTAGATAAAGAAAAGATTTTTATAATGTTTTGTCTAATTGTTTTTACAATAGAAAAAACTTCTCTGGTTAAAATTTTATTAAATATCTCAGAAAAAATATTAGATGCAGTTTTCTTACTCTTTGCTTTGATTATAATCATAAAATTAAGAAAACAAAGAGAGTATTAGTTGTATATTTAGTATAAATATAATTAATTGAATTATAAATAATTACACAAAATTTTTCATCAATTAAACCAATAAAATTTTAAAGTTTATAAGTATTTGTTTTTATAAAAAATATATAAAGCAAAATTAAAACTTATTTTTAGAATCCTATAATTGTTTATTAATATTAACTCTGGTTATACAAACTGTATTTTTTCTAATAAAAATAAATTATTTAAATATTAAAAGATCAGTTTAATTTTAATTATCTAATTTAATGATTATTTTTTGTTATAATTTTATTAATTATATTTTAATTAACTTAATAATATTAAAATTAATAAATATAACTTGTATAATTTTTATAGATATTTTTATAAGAATTTTTTTTAAAATAATTGCTTAATTTATATAATTATTTATTAGTTTTTTGAAATTAGTATTTATTATAATATTTCAATTATTTGTCAAATTTGTTATAATTAACTTTTTTTTTTAAAAAATAAAATATGTTTAAATTATTTACATTAAAAAAAAATTTTTAATGATTTTTAATTTGTTCTAAAAAACTTTTATTAATAGTCAATAAATTTATATTTAAAACAAAAAAATTATAAACCAGAATATTTACTAGTACTTTTAATAATAATAATAATAAAAAAGTTATTTAAAACATTATTGTTACTGTTATAATTGTTATTAAAATTAATTATATTCAAAAAATTTTTTAATATTTGTTTTATTACAATTTTTTTTGGCATTTTAGAAGTTTTGATAAATTTATTACTACTTTCAATTTAAAAACTCATTTTTTTAATTAAAATTTTCTTTTTTATGTTTATATTTTTTATTTTAATGGTGTTTTTAGTTTTAAAATCAATTATTTTTTTAAGTGATAAGTTATTCTTAAAAGTATTAGTATTAATAATTACAATAAGTTTCTTTAATATTCTATTTTTACATTTTTTTAACTAATAAGTCCATAGTAATTGAACTAAAACCAGATTTTATTTGGTTTTTTTAATACTTAAACTGCTATTTGTATTAACAACTCTATATATTTAAACAAAAAAAATTTAAATATATCTAACTAAATAATAAAAAATAAAAGAAAACAAAAAATATTTTTTTTAAAAATAATGTAATTTTTTAAGAATTTGAAATATAAAAAAGAAAAAAGTTTTTTAATATATAAATTATACAAATTAAAATTAGATAAAAAATATTAAAAAAAGCAGTACATAGTAATTAGCTAAAATTATATTATAATAAATTAATATTAATAACACAAATACTTAAAATTAAAACATAATTACTATTAATATTACTAAATAAGATTTTATAAAATTTAATATTAATTGATGACTTGGCTTTGATTTCAGCTAATTCAAAATTTTTGACATATATAACTGTGTTTTAGAGAGTATTTAAATACAATAAGTGTATTTGTTACAAAAAACTACTGTATAATATATAAATAAACTGATTCAAAATCTGTAATACTGTAAAATAATCAGCTTCAATTGCTTGAATTTGGCACAGATTTTGATGAAAACATTTTAAATACATGGTAATTATTTTAGTATTGCTTTGTTTAATGGTGGTAAATTCAGTTAATAACCAATTAATACTATTATGATTGCTAAAATATTGTAAAAATGCAGTTTTAAACATGTCAAAATCTTAGAATTTGTTTACAAGAAGTATAAAATAACTTGAAAAGCTTTAATATTGTCTTATTTATTAGTTGTAATGACTTTTTTTATATTATTTAGCTATGCTTAAATGTTGTTTTCTTTATTGGTAAATTTTTTAAGTTTGATAATTAATGTGTATATTATTTGTGCAAGTTGTTATTATTGTGGTTATTAAGGAGTGGCAATTGGTGTTATTGGCAATTAATTAATCAAAATAATTAAAAATAGGTATTATTAAAAAATAAAAATAAAATTTAGATTGTTTAAGTTTTGCTAAGTTTGAACAATCAGAGTTTGAACTTTTAGATTATTTGAAATTAGGTTTTAATTAATATTTTTCTGATTACTGTTTTTTTTTTTAAATTAGTGTCTGTTTAATTACTGATAGATTTGAAATTTGGTTAAGATGGTAGTAATTAAAATTTTAATAAAGTTGTTAATTATGATTTAAATTTTTTAAAGAAATTGTTATAGATTTTTAATAATTTGGTTTTTTCCTGGTTATTTTGAAATAGTACTCATAATAATAGTGTCTTTACAATTGATAGTAATATAGATTCAGATAGTATATAAATAATATTTTTTGGTATATAGTAATAAAATAAATATAATGAAAAAATAATTCTGGATTTCTTCTAATTAAGTAGTTGTATTAATTTAGATATATTTGCTGATGTTTTTATTTTGTTTTTGTCTTTTTTCACAAATATTATTGAAAATTTTTGTTTACATATATTAGCCATTAATATTATATAATTTTTTATACTATTTTTAAATAGTAATTATTAACTTAATCAATGATTTAATTGTTAATCTAATTAATAATTTGATTATTGACTATTTTTAATAGCTATATAAGCAATAAGTTTTTTAAATATAAGAATATATGTAAAAAATCAAAAGAATAAAACAATATCTATTAACTTAATCTTTCTTTTATTGTTTATTTTTTTTTTCTCATTTTTTTTATTTTATTTTTTTATTTATTGTTTAACAAGTGCAGCCCAAAAGCTACCTAGTACAATACATCAAACTAAGTAATCTAAACTAGGTGTTAATCATGTTTTCTATACGTAACTAGTCACTTAAACCAATCAAAAACACACTATGTTAAAGTCTTAGAAGAAAACTTATCCAAAAAAAACATTTTCTGAACAATACTAAACAAAATAACACTATTAAGAACCAATCCAACCAGCTATTCAGCTGTTTTTAAGAGATTAGTTTTAATATGAACAGGCTTATAAGCCTAAAGAGACATCAAATTAGAAAATATATTATCATCTACACTAATTAGATGTTCCAAATCATCAAACATATCAATATCTTCTATACAGCACTCTTTTTTCAAAAAAACCACCTCTTTTTTCAGCTTATCAACAGTCCTATTAAAAGAACTCATATGCACCAAAACTTTATTGATTTTAAAACCAAAAGCATTACTTAAAACTAAATCACCATTAATAAATTGTTTAAAAGTTGTAACCAAAGAGCCAATAGGCTTAACAATAGATTCAACCAAAGCAGAAAGCTTAGTTAAATCAGATTCTAAAGAAGACAATTAGAACAGCACCAAAAGATTACCAACAACAAATAAAGAAGAGACAAGAGGTGACAGAGGTGGAAATTCAAAAAAGCTTAAAGGAGCAAAAGTCTTGGCATAAAACTTAAAACTAACAAAGCATAGTGTAAACATCTTGGAAAACTTGGAAGAGAGAAATAAAGAAACTTTACAGTCCACAGCCAAATAGTCTAGCTCTTAATATTTAAAACAACACTGACAACCAGAAATTTCTCACCAAATATGGCATTTTTTTAGTATAACAGTTTTAACAATAGCAGAATTTAAATCAGCTTGGAAACCAAATATAACTAGAGCAAACCAGAAACAATGACCAGACTTAAGAGAATAAAGAATAAAAATATGTTTGACCATCAACTTAAGAAATCATATCACTAATTTCAAAAACTATGTATCTAGAAGAAAGATTAATCAATTTGGCCTTAAATCTATTATAAAACAAAATAGTCTTATTTTAATTCACCAAAAAAAAAATTCTAATACTATCTTTGCCCACCAAGACTGATCAATGATTTAAAGCAGACACAGCAGAGTCCAACTTCTTAAAATAAACCACCATATACTGCCAAATGCCAGCAGACTTCAGTACAACACAAGTAACATTACCAAATACACTAAGAGCTGTCTTAATATTAGTAGCAGACACATTCAAAGGCATATCACATAGCACAACAATAGCAGAAAAGAAACCAGACTCAGAAACCACCAAAGACTTGGCAATTTTAAGGGTAGTTAAATATAGAGAGCTTGTAAGTTCAACCAAAAATATAGCTTCCAAAAACACTTAAGGAGCAAACTCCACTCAAAACAGCTTTATATTGTCTTTTAATACTGATTTTGCATCCAAAAAACCATGTATTAAGTGAAAAACAGTCTTAATATAAGCCAATTTGATCTTAAAAATAGCATCAGGCACCAGAGTAAAGGCCACCCATCCAGCAAATCTTTGATAATTAGTAATAGTTTTTAAAACACCACCAGTGGCAGCACCAGAAACCAGAGGAGAAAATGATTTAGTTTTCATTTGATCAGTCCAGTTCTCAAAAACAAATGACACTATAGGAGATGGTTGCTTTGTTTCTAAAACTGGTAATGACCTGTCAGAAGACACTATATTTGACAATATAGTTAGTAGTTAATTTTGGTCTATTTTGGATAACATGCCAAATAATACAACAGAGATCTTATTTAAGACCTTATTTGGAACCACAAAGGAGTATGGTATAATAATAGCAGAAGCAAACAACTGCTCCCACTTTTTTGAACTTTTGGTCTTTTTGACTATTTTCTTTAAAAAAGAGATGTTAGAAGCATCAGACATTGAAGCTATGGAGGGAAATACTAGCTTGTTAACTGGTTTATTATTAAATACTTTTGGGCTCTTAGTAAGAGTGGAGGCAATATTAGAACTAACCTAAGTGTGTCTCTTTGATGAAACTTTGACTGGTAAAAAACCAGCCAAAGAAGAAAAATTGCTTTAATGGCTACTAAAGACAGCTTTTTCACAATTACTGAGTAAAAAGAAGACTTTTAAAACGTTTTGCCTAATAGCTTCTACAACAAAAAGAGCCCTTCTAGTTGAAATTCTATTAAATATCTCAGAAAAAATATTAGGTACAGCTTTTTTACTCTTTGCTCTGATTGTGGTTATAAAATTAAGAAAACAAAAAGTTTTTTTTCTCATTTTTTACTTTTAAATATTTGAATATTTTGAAATAAAAAATTATTTGTTGATATTTATCTATCTTTTTCTAATCTGTATAATTGTAATATTTGAAAATTATTAAATAAAATATGATTAAAAAATATATTTAATATTTAATATCAAATTCTAAAAATGCTAATATAAGACATAAAATTGTATTAATATGTTATTATTTGTTGACAATACAGATTATCTCTTTACTTTTAAATTTCTTAGTTATCTTTTGGAAAAATTAACAATTAAGATATTTTATAAGACTAATTTTACATATTAAATTTATATTCATTTAATTTACTCTTTAAAATTAAATTCTTTTTAATTAATTTTATTATTTTATAATTCTGTTTTCCTTTGTTATTTGTTAATTTGTTACTTTAATCCATAATAATATTTTTAATTTGCCAAAATATTAGAAAAAAATACTAAATTATTAATAGTATTATAATAAATAGTATAAAAAAAGGCTTTTTTTTTAAGAAAATATATTTTTTATTAGATATTTTATCTTAAAATTAATATAAATCTATTTAATAAAGTTATCTTTTTTTTTTATTAGTTTAATGAGTAAAGCCTAATCACTATCTAATACAATACAACTATCTAAAGTTCTAAATTAAATATGATTTACACTTTTATTACATGTGACCAGTCACTTGGCCAATCAAGACTACACTATGCAACTATATTTACTGTAACTTTATTAGCAGCACCAGCAAAAAACAAATGGCCAATACTCAGGCCAAAGTTGGTGGCATAACCTCTCTCAATCCCTAACAAACAAGTAACACCATCTGAAATCTTAACAAGAAGACTCCAAATAATATTATATAAAGATCCATCTGCTTGTAGCAACCTATAATGCTCCATCTTAGCTCAAAGTTTTGAATTAGGCACCCAAATTTGCTCCCTATGGCCAGCAACCATACTCTGAACAAATTTGATCAGATTTGACATTGCAAGCTTAGTATCTACAAAAGATGCTTTAGCATCTGTCAACCAATTTTCAAACACAAAACCCTTACACAAAATTGTATAAAGACCAACATTAGAGACAGAAGAAGCCAAACACTGCAGAACTGTAGATAATGACAAGGTAGTCTTAGTAAGAGACTTCCAAAGAAAAGAATGCTCACTTAATAAGCTCTAATGCATCAAAAAATCCAAACTATAAACAAAACTATGATCTGAGAAATCTACCTTCTTGCAATGTACACATAACACATTAGAATAACTTCGATTATATAAGTGCTTTCTAACAGTCACAGGTAGTCTTCTATGTAAAGCTTTTATCAAATATGTGCATAAACCAGCAGTGGCTTTGCTCGTATATTCTGCAGACATGTGGAAGTTAGAGTGCCAGACCAAGGCAGTACAAACCCAATTTATGTCACTGATTCACAAAGGATTTACAATACTCAAGCCAGGTCCAAATTCCCATTGAAAATGTCTAACAATATCATTTGTTGTCCTAATAAAGTGGTGTGTATTGCCAGAAATTACCTTACCTTTTGCTATTAAGATTTTTTCTCTGATGTTTGCTAAAAAAACAAGCCCTAACAATATGGCCAGATTAGCCAACTAATTAGTGCACTTGTTGTTCAACACATTAGAATGACTTTTCACCTTTGTCCAAGTGACAGAAATGTTTTTATATTTGACCAAATTGTAAATATAATGGTGTTTTATCTAATATTTGTTGCAAAAATCAGAAGCTACCAATCTCAACTCAGCTTTGCAAGCATTTAAAGAAGTCTGACTGTCAAAAAAAACTGTAACATTTGAGAAAACCAGAATGTATTTGAGAGCCAGTGTAACAGCCTGCATTTTAGTTAAGGTAGATAATAGCAAGCCATAAACTTCCACACTTATGTGTAAACCCAGATCAGAAAAATAGGTGGCAGTCCCTCCGACAGCATTAAAAGTACTAAAGTTTTTAACAGAACTATCAGTATAAACTGAAATCACTGGCAAAGAAGCGTTTTTCAAATTAAAATGGACAAAACCAAAGCTGTTCATATTAGAAACATCTAACTTGGAAGGGAATTCTAAAATAGAAGACAAACTTTTAACCAAACCACCACTCTTGACAAAATCTATAACCAGTGTGAACTATAAAAGAACTGGACCTCTGAGATCCAATTGTTTCCAACAGCAAAAATCCTTCCAATTAAAACATTCTCCATGACTGTTCAATAATTGGTCTGCAAAAATAATTCCAAAATGCTTCAGTAATCTGCAAATCCAGAGATACAGTGCTTGGCCTAAAACATTCAAAACAGGAAAACTATACTTGAAACAAAAGGCATTGGGCAAGCAATTAGATAAGAAAATCTTATTATGCAAAAAAATTTTAATAACACCAGCCAGAAAATTGTTCATCAAATTGACCATCAACTTAACAGAAAACTAAAAAGGGTTCTAAGGTACTTAGCCCAAAACCTGCAGATCCATTAATCTATGCCCAAATAGTTGACCTATTATTCCTCTATCATTAGTGAATTATAATGCTGATGAGACTTTTGCCTCTGCCTAAACTTGTTCAAAGGGCTTCAAATTGTACAAAGAAGGATAGTGCACCACCTTATTAGGAAAATCCCTAGACAAACTGGCTTTAGACTTTAACTCTTTCCTAATTATATGGTCTTATTTCTCACACGTGCCTCTATTAATGAAGCTAAATTGAGTTCTATATCCTACTATGAACTGCAAAACAGTTGAAACCAAATAAGAGAACTGCTTGTCCATGATAGTTTTGTGCAAAACCATGAATAAAAAAAACTTGACATCTGAATTTACCTTCTTTAAACTTGGACCAAAAAGACTTTTAGTCAACAGAAAAATACCCAAATACCGATGAACCTCATCAGCCTTTGTGATTGAAACTGGAGACCTGCTTACTTCAAAAGAGATATTGCTGAACCTTGGGTTAATAGGGATGGCAACTGTCTTTTCCATGTTGATCAATATATCTATTAATTCAAAGAACTTATTAGCAATGTTTAAAATGTTTTGTGTCACTGTATGACAATTTCCAACCTAAATAGTATCATCCACAAAAGCACCAGCAGCCAAATAAGAAATCAGATCAGTATTTGATTCAATTTTGCTTGTTCTGGCCACAAATTTGGAATTGACCCAATACACAAAAAACGACTCATGTTTCTTCACTTTGTACAACAGAGGATCATAAAAAATTCTCCACAAAAGAGGAGAAAAAACTTCCTCTTGGTCCAGACTATCATGAACTTTGTAATCCTTGGACAAACCAAAGTTCATCATAATCTTATTCATATGGCCATTGTGAATACTACCAAAAAACCTGACAAACTTATTACATATTTTGATTCTCTCCAAACTACTTTTCAAATGTAACCAGTCTACTGAATTATAAGCTTTGCGCATGTTCTAAAGTATCAGCCAGAGCTTCCTGCCCTTTTTCAAAGCATTTTTCACAACAGATCCTATAACAAAAATAGGGGACTGAATAGAAGTGTCTTTTAATACTGAAAAGTTGTTTCCACGCAGAATGTTATTTGTGCTGCAAGCTTTCAAAATACAATCAGACAAGATCTTTAAGAGAATTTTCCTAGAAGTCTCAATAAAAACAATAGATCTGATGTTTGTTAGAACTTCTTCCCACTCATAAGGTTTTGGAATCATGAATATCCAGGCTTCTTTTCAGACATCTGAAACAGATTCACATACCAAACATAAGTTGAGCAAATGCAATAAAAGAACCAGAACAAACTCATCACAATGTTTCTATATTTCATTAAAAATACCAGACAAACCAGCAGCTTTGCCATCAGAAAGATTCTTAACCATTGACAAAAACTCATTAAAATTAATTCGCTTTATTACACCAGAAAATGCACTAATATTGACATAATCAAGAGGAGAAAATTGTTCTTGTCAATGGAAAAGAGCAGAAGATTTAACTGTGTATTTCCTAGTCCAATTTTTTATAATTAAATTTACTCTGTTCTTGACTAAATCAGACTCTAAAACCAAATCTTCATTATCAACCAGATGGTCCAATATAACTTTTCTGAAAGGCTTTTCCAATACACTCCTGATTATTTGATCTTTGTTGTTTACAAAAGCTTCTATGTACTTAGCAATGGCTGCCCAGATCTGTGAATCTTTAGTAGCCTTGGAGTCCAAAAACTTGCAAGACTTATACAATTTTCTAAAACAAGCCAGTGATTGTTCAACCAACATTTTGCCATAACCATTGCCCAAAGAGCTCTTGAACTCTACAACTTAGTCAAAATTCAAGTCAACTCATTTATTAATTAAAGCCTGAAATCTTCCCAAATCTTCTGATTTATATTTACACAAAATTTTTGTCACCAAAAGTTCTAACTTGTGAAATCTAGAAGATACAGCAGTTTTGACCAACCTGTTATCTTTAGACCATGTTTTAACAAGAGTAGCTTCTACTGCAAAGCATACCACCCAATAGAGCAGTGTCCACATTCCATTAATATTATCTTTAGTTCTGTGGTATTCAAAATTATCAGCAGCCTTTGAAGCAGCAGCCAATGATGCATCCTCAAACTTTTTCCAAATCTCACTACTGATGTTATTGACTTTGTATCTCCATTTTTTTTTGCAGCCTGTTTGTGTATTGAAGTAAGCTGAGAATCAAAAAGGCCCCCCAAACCAATATCCATTGACACAACCAAGTAGTTAGAATCAAAAAATTCATCTGGACAGTAAACTTTTTAGTTAAAAGAAAAGCTGTAAAGACCATCATTAACTAAAATAAAGTTTATACACTTCTTAACACCCTTCAAATTGGACCATGTGAGAAGCCTATACAAAGAAGAACCATGCAAAAAATTAAGCAAACCCAGATCCAAACATTTCTTGAAGCTTGCACTGCGACCAAAATTATTTTCATTAAAGTTACTACTACTAACAACAAATGTACTGCTATTTAAAGCCTCAATCACTATTAAATTAACAAAATGTGAGTGAGCCAGCCTCTTTTCCAAAGTGGCACTTGCATACAAGCCTAAAATTGTTACTGAACACTTGTTTTTGAAGAGCAGCTTTACAGAAATGAGTCAACTAGGCACCTCAGAAACTTTACACACATGCTTTGCTAGAAAAACATCCAAAATTATGGTGACATCTAAACTTAAATAACCAGACTCTAAACCAAAGATAAACACTCAAATGCCATTAAATTTATTCACAATTCATGAACAAACTTTGCTTTTCAACTTTGTTTCAGTAACTACAGAAATTACATTGTCCATATTTTTGTGCCAGTAAATAATATCTTCCTGTTTGGCAGAATTGTTTATGCCTCTGATGTTACATGTAGCCATTTTCCATACCAAACTACTCATTGAAATGAAAAAAGAGCTGAAGAATCTGAACTAGAACACAAATGATCCAATCTTTTTAATATTGAGCCGATTGAAACCTTAAAAGCTATTATTTTCAATTTCAATCCATCCACCTTGGAGATCAGAATCTTAGAAAAACTTAAACTAGAGTCACAGACCATATCATCAACAACTAAAAGAAAAGGAGCAGATGTCAACATCACATTATCTAAAACCATATTCACATCCAAAATGTGACACCATAGGGGTGTAAGTGACCAGAGGAGGAACATCAAAAGAGAGTACCATTGGTGCCAGTTCCACACAACTTAACTTTTTCAATATATCAGACACCTGATCCATCAAAAGCTCCAAGGAGCATTCTAAAGAGGCCAAACAGGCATTCAATAAAGAGTTGTTAGCTGAAACAAGAAAGGAAACACCATTTAAATCTAAGATATTAAAGGAGAGAGGCCAGAACTGAAACCAGAACTGAAATGAAAACCACCAGAAGGACCAACAAGTGAGACTACCTGGGCCCAAGTTTTACCACTAAAAGCAGCAGAGTGAGAAATCAGAACACTTTTTCTTTTATACAATCTTGTCAACTAAAGACAATACATATTAAAAGCATTTCTTTTAAAGTTTTTTTCAGGAAGAACAGGAACCAGAATGTCAGAAACATCATATTCTAAAGCTGAATGTCCAAACTTCTTACACTTTTCACACCGAACCAAGTCTAATCTTGTCCAAGAAAGTCTTATACCACCAAATATTAGCTCAATGCAAAATGCAGATTCAAGCTCATTTTCAGATTTAAAACCAACAACAGCACAGCAAGTCTGGTTGCCAGTCTCTAGAAAATGATTGATCACACAAGTTTTCTCACCAGTCCCTTCCAAAAGAGTATCAAGATCATGCACAGTTGTTCCTACTGACAAAGTAAACAAAAGCACCCTAAAGCAATCTCTAAACATCCAAGTATTCCAATCTCCTATGGCCATAGCCACATGTACTGAGTCCTTTCTAATGAGAAATAATTATCTTGATGCCAGCTGTTTTGCCTGCTTTAATTCAGCAAATTTCACTACAGTCTTCTGCCACATTCCAATCAGCTGAATTTTAATCAACTTAATATTACCAAACTCAGATACTATGGTAACAATTATTTCTTTTGGCATGTCCATGAGAATTTTTTTGATTACTATGGCCCAATTTGAACAAACTCTTTGTTTCTTGAGATTGCTGTTTATATTGATTCCCTTTTTCTTGGCCAATAAAGCAGTCTTATTCATGTTTTCTTCAGATGTAAAGGTAAATTAGATAATTTTTTCAAATTTTGAGGAAGTAGTGATTCCTCCAAAACCATTGACTAATGAAAAAATTTTTCTAATTAACTGAGTCTTTGCCATAACAGATTTGTTTTCTACTGCCGAAAGGTTGATATTTAAAACAAAGGATTTCTTCACTGAAACTTCTATCTGAGTTTTTATAACCTTAGAATCAATCTACTTTTTGTTAAAAGAAACACTGAGAGAAAAAGGAAGGACCACTTCATTATCATCTATGTGATAATTGAGAAAGCCAATAGAAGAACCAAAATCAGCACCAGTGTCAATTTGCTTTATTTTAAGGGTATTTGTAGCTGAATCTAACAGAGAACCACTATTATTACAAGCCAAGCCAATATCCTCATTATTACCAGACAAATTTTCAGCATTAGAATATATATTAACACTAGAACCAAACTCTAAAAATATGTTTTTTTTATCACCAAAATGCTTAACATTCTCTAGAACAATCTTCTTTTTCTGTGAAAAAGAACTACTAGCAGAACCATAAAAAATACTTTTGGGTGTCTTTTTTTTAAACATATTACTACCTGAGGCAGCTATCAAATCCACTATGAAAGAGTTATTAAATAGAGAAATATTAATAGAAAACCAACAAAAAAAAACCAAAAACTTCTTTTTCAGAAATATGCTCATTGAGAGTTTTTTGAAAATAAGAGAGAAAAAAGTTCTATAATTTTTTTTAGTTATCTTAAAAACATAAATTTTTAATTATTATTAAAACAACCAAAAACTCATACCCAATATCATTAATTGACAAAATCTTTGATATTTTTGGAAGAGCAAAATGGTTTTCTACACTTGACTTGACCAGTAGATATTGACAAGTGGAAATAGACCCAAAAAACAGACATAAAACAGCATTCACAACACAAAATAGCAATTATGAGTTCAATATAATGCCATTTGGATTGACAAACACTCCTGCAACATTCCAAAGACTAATAGACATAATTTACTCTGGAATTCTGTGACAATTCATTGTTGTCTACTTGGATGATACAAATATTTTTTTGCCAAAATTCACAGATCATCTCCAATATTTACAACAAGTTTTTGAGAGATTGAGACACACTAGATTTAAATTAAATTTAGAAAAATGTTTTTTTGAGAAAAATAAGCTAGTATTTCTAAGACATGTAGTTAGAAAAGATGGAATAAAACCAGATCCATTAAAAATAGACAAAGTGAAAAATTTTTCAGTACCTCAAAATGTTTCAGAAGTCAGAAGCTTTTTAGAACTTGCATCTTACTATTGCCACTTTGTAGAAAACTTTTCAAACATCACCAAACCTCTTAATTATCTACTATCCAAAAATGTGAAATTGAATAGATTGAAACACAGCAAAAAGCTTTTGAGTACCTTAGGCAAAAGCTCATTGAATCACCAATAATTATCTATTCAAATTTTAACAAGAAATTTATTTTGGCCACAGATGCCTCTGAAACAAGACTTGGGACCATTCTTTCACAAAAAAATAATAATAGAAGAGAATATATAATTGCTTATATTAGTAGAAGTCTTAATATGACAGAGCAAAACTACGCAGCATACAAACTGGAATACTTAGCAGTAGTCTGGAGTTGTGTTCATTTTGACACATATTTATGGTATAAACCCTTTGATATTATCACAAATTATAGAAGTCTGGTCTGGTTAAATAACAAGAAAGCACTAAAAGAAAAATATGTTAGATGGTTACAAATATTAGCACCATATAATTATATTATCAAATACAAAGAAAATACCAAAAATGCCAATGCTAACTGTTTGTCAAGAATAAAACACACATAAAAATCACCAACCTATTCATCACAAAAAAATGAACAATTACCTTTACAAAAACTTCAAGCAATATTTAGAAACACTACAAGTTAATGAAAACATGCCAATAGAAAAGCTAATTAAGCTCCAGAAATTATCAAGACATTATTTCATCCAAAATCACATACTCTATTATCAGAATTGACAAAATTCAGACAATCTATTAAGAGTTATAACCACAGATGAAAAAAAAACTATCTTATTCAACATGCACTCAAATATTCATTCAGGCCATTTTGGAAAAACAGCAACTATCCAACATGCAATTAGTCATTACTATTGGCCCAAAATGAATTCAGATATAATCCAATATATAAGAAATTGTAATCCATGCCAATGGAAAGAAGAAGCAAAAACAACTGAACCATTGAGACCAATAAAAATGAGACAGCCATTTGACAGAATTGGAATTGATTTAGTTGGACCATTATTAATAACAACAAGAAACAACCATTATATTGCAATAACCATGGATTATCTTACTAAATGACCAGAAGCTAGAGTTATTAAAACAGCTAATGCTATTTTAGTAGCTCAATTTGTACATAAAAACTTAATTTGCTGCCATAAATGTCCACAAGAGTTGCTATCAGATCAAGGCACACACTTTGTAAACAGCACTTTAAAAGAGCTTAGCCAAAGATTTGGCATTAAACAACTACTATCATCATCATATTATCCATAAACAAATAGATTAGTTGAACAGTTTAATTACACATTATGTGAATTACTGGCCAAAATTAGCAATGAACATGAAAAAGAATGGGATTTATTCATACCAGCAGCATATAGAATATTGAAACAAGATACTATACAATTTACATTATTTGAATTAGTTTATAGAAGAAAAGTTACATTACCAGTTGAACTTACTATTCCAATTTATCCAAGTGACACTATCACTAAAACAACATTCAATGAAACACTACCTAAAAAAACATATGAATTAATAGAAACTTTAGAAAACAAAAGAAAAAAAGCAGCACAAAATATTAAACAGTCACAAAAACAACAAAAAGTAAGACATAACAACTAGTTACCAGATAATATAGTTAACTATAAAATTGGAGATAAAGTATTATTGTACTGTACTAAAGCTAAAAAACAATGGAGTGGAAAGTTTGATCACAAGTGGGATAGACCATTTTACATTCATAAAATACTTGAAAATAAAACATATAAGTTAAGACTGGATGAAAAGATATTAAAAAAAGCAGCACATAATAACTGGCTAAAATTATATCACAGTAAACTAGTAATAATAACACAAACACCCAGAATTAGAACACAATTACTATTAGTGTTATCAGATCAAATTCTATGAGATTTAGAACCAGTAGTTTTAATTGAACAGTATTCAAAAGATAATTAATCTTAAAACACACCAAAAACGACTTAGCAAACATAAAAACTCATGCAAAAAAATCCAAAATAGCAACCAAAAAAATAAAATAAAATAAAATAAAATTAAAATTAAAATTAAAATTAAAATTAAAAATTAAAACAATGATATGTATTCCAGAAAACATTAGCAATATAACTTAACAATTAATCAAAATCTTACAATAATCAAAGTTAGATCTAGAAATTACAATTAGTAATGTTAAAATAACATACATAAAAAGAATAATAAAAAGCCCAAAAACAAAAAAAGAACATAATTTTGAATCATACAATATTACTATCAAACATAGCAACAAGTTTAACAGTAAAATTATTGAAAAATTGGAGATAGCATTGGACAATACATTAATAATAGAAGAAATAGAAATAAAAAAATTAACACCAGACATATTTAACAACTTAAAAGCAAAATTTCCAATTAACTACTGTTATTATTAGCTTAAAAAACACTTAAATATACAAATATTATACTCAAAAGATTCAAATAGAGTATTTGACAAAGCAACAATCCAACAATTAGAAAGTTTTATTGGAAAACCAATAGTATATTCCATTCAAAAGCAGTTTACAAAATTTTTAAAACATTTAAAAATTGTTACAAAATATTATTGGATCTAACTATGAACATAATAACAATTAACAATATTAGACAACTTACCAACTCTTAATTTCAAAAATTACAACAACAAGTTAATAATATAATATTGAACTATTATAGCAACTTAGAATTCAATAAAAAAATTAACTTTGATTTTGACAAAACTCAATTTTAAAAAAAGAAGATAATATTATGGTTTAAGAATTTAGCAAAAAAATCATAAAATAATATAAATTATCCAATTATAATATAGTACAATAATAATTTTAGAAAAATAATAATTAACATAATGGCAAACACCATCTTATAATAGTGATAAGCACCAGTTTATAATAGCAGTTAACACCAATTGATAATAGTGGCCAATACTAACTAGTGATAATAACCAACACCAACTGGTAATAACAGCCAATACTAACTAGTAATAGTGGTCAACACCAACTGATAATAGTGACAAACACTAAGTTAAAATACCAAAAAGAAAGTATTACAATGTGTTTTCTCATAGAACTACAAATATTTATATATACAGTAGCTTTAATATTAAGAAAAACAACAATATTATTCAACAAGTCATAAAACAAATCATAAAAACAAGTTATTAAACAATTCATCCAACAGTTCTACTTTAATTATTTTCTAGTCTTTACTTTTAAAATAAATATTCACAAAAACTTTTAATCAAAAAAAATAAAAAAAAATATTAAAAACTAAATAATCACAACTCAAAGTATTAAGAAACTTACTTGTATTATTATTGAATAAAACTATTATTCATTAGCTAAATCTCTTAAAAGAATAATTCCTAATCAAAATTATTTATGTTGTTACTAATTGATAAAAGCTTTATTGTGAGAATTAAGAAAAACACTAAAGGCCATTAACATTTCATGTTTCTAGATTAAAGAAACACATTAGACAATTACAGGGATAGCCTTAAAGAAAATATTAGACAATGAGTAGATTTTAGTTTAGTCTTTGAAAAAAAGTACATAAATACACACAACAATTAAAAATTAAGAAATAATTTATATCATAACATTAAAGAAAAAGTCTTTAATATAACAATAATATTATTATACAAATAGAATTGAAGAACTTATAAGAGACTAATTGCAATTAAAACAGGATATATTAGCAATTAAATATACCAAAAAAACTATTTTGTAATAATGTCTAGATTTAAAAAGCTCTGTCTTTACTTGGTTTAACATAACTACTTAGTATTACTAATAGAATTTAGTCATTAATTAACATGAAATTAACCTTATAATTCCTATTATTAATTAGTATACATTATTATTATTTCAATTATTACTTATTAAATAATTAAATTATCAAATATTACTATTTAATTAATAACCTAATTTGTACTATAAAAATTAAGATGATCAAATTACACAATACTCTGAACCATTTGATATTTAAAATTCACCGAAATTTGGTAGAAATTGGCTGAAATAATCAATAGATTGTAGAAATAACTTGTAGTTTGCCAAAATATATCTTTAGTTCACAAAAATAATAACAAAGAAAAAATGCAAGTTCAAAGACTAGTACTACAACATATTGTATAAAAGAAAAGCTTTTCTTTTCAAGAAAATGTATTTTACTCAGAATTATCTTATTTTAAATATTTTAATTAAAACAAATTATTTCTTATATATCCTTACAAAAATCAAATAAAAATAAAATTTTGAAAACCAAATTCTTAATTATTATACTTGAAATTCACAAAAAAATACCTGACTAACGTTTTGAAATTGATTAGCTACCAATTTCAATAATCTGTTAATGACTTTAGGCCTAGATAAAAAACGATTTTCTTGATAAAATTCTATTTTTTTTACATTTTTTTTATTTATTTATTTTTTTATTATTATAATTATTAGAGTAGCCTATAGACAAAATTTCTGTAGAAAAGTTGACTTTTATAGCAAAGTAACTATATATTTTAGTGAGCTTCCAGACAAGCAATTCCTGGAAAAGAGTTAATATTTACTACAATATAACTACATAAAGTAATTGGCACAGAATTGGTCATTTCACTTTTAAGTCCAGCAGTTCAAATTATAGGAGATAATTTGAAGATAAATTCAGTTATTGGAGATTCAACTACTTTTTTTAATTGTGAATTTACAGCAAACAAACATTAACAATATTTAAAAAAAAAGACCAAAAATCCCCAGTAATATTTGGTGCTCTTTCACAGGAACAACACAACAACAACAAATTTAAAGTGACAACTTCAGCAGACACAACAATTTTAGAGTATTATTAATTGATTTACACTCACTGTAAGCAAAAATTTAACATCTAAGATGAAATTAAAATTTTGAAGAAATCACTGTATCAATATATTAAGAACCACATCAATAATTATCTTTTTGAAAATTACAACATTTTAAAAGTCAGAAGCAATCTTTATTAAAATTTATTACACTATTTTCATTTAGAAACTGAAGATCTTAACAGTAAAATACTTAACACCTACTTCCAAAAACTCAACTACAATATCATTTAATATTGTAAAAAAAATACTTTGTATAATATAAATTCTCTTTTGGCTTTGAATCAGAAACCAAAACAAGCAATAAAGACAAACAAAAATTGAAACAGCATTCAAAAATCACTTCTAACACTCTGAAAACACCAAAAATAACTACCAAACACTTACAAACTCCAGAACAAGAAACCAGTATTAAATTACCACTTTTTATTATACTATTTTTAATTTCACTTGCTTAACAACAAACTCCAAACTTATCACTTATCCAGTTTTCAAGACTAGAAGATTTTCAGTCACTTAAAAGTCCTACTTAACTGCAGAAACCAATATCAACTAGCACCAATTTTCTTAATTACTTAGAAGAAAATAAAAGTAATTATTCAGAGAACTTAGAAAGTAAAAAAACCAAATCAGAACAAGAAAAAACTACCAAAAACAAAGAAAAAATGACAACCACTTACATTGCAAAAATCACTGAATTTACAGGAAAAGATATTAACATTAGTTGACAAAAATGGCTAGACAAAATCCAAAAAACAAAAAATATAAATAAATGAACTATAGCAAAAATACAAAAAGCAATCCCATACTTTCTCTAAGGAATAGCAAAAAAATAGTTTGAAAACATAGATGAATCATTTAAAAACTAGCAAGCATTCAAAAATGCCTTTTTACAACAATTCACCAATAACAACATCTTTATCACTCTCTGAAATTGCTTTCACAATATCAAACAAGAAACATCTAAAACTGTCATGATCTATTTTGAGAGGTTTAACAAACTTTTTTAACAAATTTGATAATTGAAAACCAATAACTACTATTCCAATGCCTAGATTTTGGATTAGTTTATTGCACAATTAAAAGATAAATTAATCAAAAAAATTTATCTTCATGTTTTAATAGACTTAGCTACAGCTATATAATATACAAAAAACTATGAAATAGCTATGAAAAAAGTAAATTATACAAAGCTTGTAAATCTTACAATTGGAAAAACCAGCTCAGCAGTTGAAAAAAAAATTAACCAATTTACAAAAAAGATCAAAAATTATTTTACTAATCAACAACAACAGCAAAAACCACAAAAATACCAGCCACCTTAATAATACAATTAAAACAACTACTCTTTATTATTCAACAACCAACTACAAAACTGTCATTATTGTGGAATTCTAGGATATTGAAAAAAAAATTGCAGAAAATTACAATAAAACCAACAAAACAGAAGTAATCAATATTATTCTTTACCACAGCAATTCTATTATTAAACTTCACAATCATCTGTCTATTACTCTCTAAGACTCCAACAGCAAAATAATTACTACCAGTCTGCTTCACAGCAACAATAACAACAAATTTCACCAATGTAACAATATCAAATACCTGCTCAAAGATTGGTTTAACAAAACTAATTTATATCTTAAAATTGTTTTCAGAGTAATAACAATAGAATCAACTCAAATAACCAATTGGTTCTCCAAAATTCTGGTTAGCAAAGATCTAATCATTACTACACTCAACCCAGTTATTTTATAATACTTGAAGAATCGAATTTTCAACAAACTGTACTTTCTAAAAATGAAGCTATAGTACTAAGATTAAATCCTTCTAACAATACCATTCTACCAGCTCAAATTATCCAAAATACTAATTTTTCAGATATATTCCTATTTAAATCTGAAGCTAATGAATCATCATTCCTACTTAGTAATGCAGCAGTTAATAAACAAAAAGCAATAACAGCAATATACACTAAAGTTAAAGTAGAAGAAAAACAAATTTGATTAATTCTAGACAGTAAATCTGCTGAAAATATTATCACTTATCAACTAATACAACAGCTTTAACAAACTGTTAATAGACCAGCACAAACAGTTATTGTTATGACAGATGATATAAAGAAAACTTTAATAAAAAAAATTGATAATTTCTATTTTACTATTGATGGAATTACTATTCTAATCAAAGTTTTGGTTATAGATGCATCCCAATATTAAGCTCTAGTAGGAAACAATTGGCTTTTCAAGGCCAATGCAAATTTAGATTGGAAAATCCAAGAATTAAAAATTTCATATCAAAAATAATACATCAGAGTATCTGCTATTTGTAATATTTTTAACAAATAATCTAAAAAAGTCTTAGTGTTCAAATTTGAAGAGAAAAAAAAAATGCCAATTACTAAAACTTTTATGGTTCTTGGATTACCATTCAATTGGGCTGAAGAAACTGAACAAAAAATTTTTAAGAAAACCAGAGAATAGAATATTGTTTAATACTTTACACCAGAACCATAAAAAAAATCATTCTATATTTTACTTAAATATAAAGACTACAAGAAGAAACTTTTATCAATGAGAGCATACATATCTCTAAAAAAGAAATATAAAACAAGCATCTGCTATTTTTGTAAAGCCTGCCATAGGAATTGATTCAAATACCCTAAATATAATGGAAAATAGAACAATACTCCTTGTTTTACATGTGAAAAAATGCTATCAGAAGAATATAATTAGATTAATATTGTAATGAGAAGAGGAGTATGTAACCAAACATGTTAATATGCTTTATCAATTGTAGAAAAAATAAAAGGAGGAACACCATTCAATGCTATTTACAATAGTGCTCTTAATAAACTTTACCACTACTTACATAATGCCAAAATAATTTATGAATTAGCCATGATTCTAATTAATGAAGAAACCAAAAAAAATATATGTTAAATGAAAAAAGTTGAATATATTAAGTACATTATAGAATTAGTTGAATTTGATTATGAAGATGAAGTAGAAACATAACACCAAATTGCAAGTTATACTTACCTAACCCAAAAAGCTCAAGTTCAACAATTAAAGCAAATAAACATTCAATTGTGTAAAGTATACATCATGCCTTGTGATAACAAATAGTGTCCAAAATGCTATGCACTTAGCATTCTTTTGTCCAGCAAAAATGACCAAAAAGAAATTAAACTCAGAAATTCTAAACTAGAGAAAAAATTCCCAACAATTCCAATCTATCTTATTGAAAATCAACCAGCTCTATAACTTAAATACTTTGACAACAATGGCCAAGGAATCAAGCCTAAAAAAGCTTATAAAATTGATGCAAGATATGATCTACAATATTCTGATAAAAATACTTTAGTTCTTTAACCAAAGTTTTTAACAAAAATCAACTTTAGAATTGCTCTTAAAATACTACCAGGAACAATAATTCAAATTGCTTCTTGATCATTATTGGCAAGCAAAGAAATTAATGTCAGAAGAAAAATTATAAATACAGAATACACTGAAGATATTATTATTATGATACAGAATAAAACTAAAAAATCATTTAGAATAAAACATACTAAAAAGATTGCTCAAGCAATTTACTTACTTTTAATCAATATTTTAGAGTTACAATTAGTTAGTAACACAGAATAATTAGACAAAAACGAAAGAAAAATACAAGGTTTTGGTTTAACTGAACAATTTACAATTTTAATAAATATAGCCTTTAATACACAGAATGAATCTTATCAGATTTTTCAACTTCTCCAACCAATTACCATATTACTTTTCAGAAAACATCATGAGATATACACTTGTTTAAAACCTACTACTACCCAACAAATTTTTGAATCCAATAAACAAATTTGTTTAAAACATGAAATCTCAATTCCAAATATCTATATACCAAAAGAAATAAAAAAATTTAGAGTTACTTTCTATAATCCCAACAATCACCTCATCATTTTATTAAATAAATTAAAAATTGAAATCATATATAGCAACATCTTTTAAGATAAAATCTCTCAGATTGTTAGCAATTTCATTAAAGTTGTAAGATATACTTTACTTCCAAACTTAAACATCACTTCTACTACTGAAAATTATTATATCTTAGAAGAAAAACTCTCTTGAATCAACATGGGTCTCTTAGAATCATTACAATAAAGACAATTAAAACAGCTAATTGCTGAATACACTGACATATTTGCTAAAGATAACAATAACTTTGAAAAAACTAATATTGTTTAACATCAAATTCATACTGGAGATACTCTACTAAAATGTTAATAAGCTTATCAAGTTCTACTTGCCAGTTACCAATTCATTAGAAAAAAAGTACAACAAATGTTCAACAATAGTTTTATTTAACTATCAAAAAATCCTTGAGTCTTATCAATAGTTTTTGTTAAGAAAAAAAATGGCAAAATCGGATTTTGTGTAGATTATTAACAGTTAAATAATGTCATAATCAAAGATGTCTACTTTTTTCCAAGAATTGATAACATATTAAATGCTTTGGAAAAAGCCAAGTTCTTCTCAATTTTAAACTTGAAAAGCAGATACTAACAAGTCAAAATAGACCAAAGAATTGTCTCAAAACAGTATTTAACACTCAAGAAAAAAACTATAAATTTAATATTATGCCTTTTGGACTCTGCAATACACCAGTAACATTCTAACAACTTATAAATATTGTCTATAAAAGACTTTTATAACAATTAGTAGTGGTTTATTTTCCAACTTTTGAAGCTTATCTGATTTACCTATAAGAAGTATTTTAATGATTACAGAAAACAGGATTAAAGCTAAACATCAAAAAATATCATTTCAGAAAAACAAGTCTGATTTTTTTTGGACACATAGTTAGCAAAGATGGAGTTCAACCAAATCCAGAAACAATTAGTGCTATCAAAAACTTTTAAATTTTCTGAAATATTACTGAATTAAAAAGATTTGTAAGATTAACTTTTTATTATTAAAAATTCATCAAAAAATTCTCTGAAATTGCAAAATTTTTTAATTATCTGACCAACAAAAATATACTTTACTAATAAACTAAAGAACAACAAAAAGTCTTTAAAACTCTTAAAACAAAATTGATAACAGTCTTAATTCTTGTTTATTTAGACTTTAACAAATAGTTCTAATTAGTCACCAATGCATTACACATAGTTTTTGGTGCCATCTTATTACAATTAGATAACAATAATAATAAGCAAGTAATTACTTATGCTAACAGAACACTTAAACCAACAGAACTAAAATATGGCTCTATTAAACTAAAAACCATAGCTGTAATCTGGGCCCTTAAACATTTTCAACAATACCTTCGAAATAGACCACAATTTGACATTATTACAAATAATATTGGCCTCAAATAGCTTAACAAAAAAAAATTTAAACTTAATGCCAAACAATTATAATAAACTGATTTTCTAGCTGATTACAAATATATTGTTTACTACAAATCTGGCAAACTACATACCAATGTGAATAGTTTCTCAAAAATAAGGCAAACTTAACACCAATATCAACAAATATTAACAAATCTACCAGCTTAACAAAATCAACAAAATTAACAACAATAGGCTCAGAAACTTACAACAATATCAAACAATATTTGGGGACACTTATCCTACCAGAAAATTGGGTTTCAAGTAAAAAACATTAATTACAAAACCAAGTAAAATAATATTTTATCTATCACAACAAAATTTATTACCAAAATCACAAAAACCCAACCAATTTATTCAGATTAGTACAAAAAAATAAAAAATAAACAATCTTGTATAATATGCATATTGACTTTTTATGAACATATTTAGAAAAAAATAGTATCATCCAAAAAATACTTGAACATTATTTTTGGCCTTAAATGCAAAAAAACATTTGACAGTACATAGAATTATGTGATAGTTGTCAAAGAAGAAAAAGAATACACTCCACTGAACTTTTAAATCCAATCAAAGTTGGACAATCTTTTAACAGTATAGGAATTAATTTAGTTAAACCACTATCTATTACCATTCAAAGAAACCATTATATTGCTGTTACAATAGACTATCTTACCAAATGGTCTAAAGCCAGAGCTATTTAACAAGCAGATGCAAAATCAGTAGCAAATTTTATCTATAAAGATATTATTTGTAGACATAGATGCTCAATTAAACTTTTATCTGATTAAGAAACACATTTTGTAAACAACTTGATACAAAAAATTTGTGAACAATTCAATATTAGAAGACTTCTATTATTATCTTATTATCTCTAAATAAATAAATTTGTAAAATGTTTAAGCCAGACATTGTGTAAATTACTAGTCAAAGTTTTAACTAATTTTAAGTAAAAATAGAATATTTTTATTCCATTAGTATTACTAATTTATAAAACACTAAAACAAAATACTGTTATGGTTAAAACCTATACTTCTTATTAATTATCACATATATTAGCCACTAATATCATATAATTAGCCACTTTATTTTTAGATAGTGATTATTAATCTGATCAATGACTTAACCATTGACCTGATCATTAACCTGATCATTAACCTGATTAATAACCTGATCATTAACTTGATTATTGATCTGATTATTGACCTAGTTGTTGATTTGATTATTGATCACTTTTGATAGCAATATAAGCAATAAATTTCTTAGCTGTAGAAAAACATATCAGAAATCAAAGAAATTAAATAAATAAAATAACAACTTTCATCTCAATTCTTCTCTTCTCACTAATTTTTTTTTTTACCTTCAAGTATCTGAACATCTTAAAGATAAAAGATTACTTATTGGTTATTTCTTACCTTTTTCCTAAAACATGTAATTGCAGCATTTGAAATTATTGAATAAAATGTAATTAAAAAGTACATCTAATATCTGATATTGAATTCTAAGAGTGCTGATATAAGGCATAGAATTATATCAGTGTATGATCATTTATTGACAGTATGGACTATCTCTCTACCTTCAGATTTTCCAGTTATTTTTTGAAAAGTATAGTGACTAAGATATTTTATGAAACTGATCTCACACATTGAATTCATACTTATTCAATTTGCTCTTTGAAGTTGAATTCTCTTTTATTCCTTTCATTACTCTACAATTCTGTTTTTTTTTGTTATCTGTTAACTTGTTATTCCAACCCATAACATAAAAATAGTGTTCCTTGTGAGGTTGTCAAAATCTACTCTGTTTCCTATTGTATGGGTGATTATTTATATTTGCTACAACAATCAGAAAAATACTTTAAAGCACATAACAAAAATAATCTAGACTTTATTAAACTCAATCTTTTGCTCTTCTGCTTAATTTGCTTCCCCATTGAAGAACAATCTAGCAGACAATTCCAAGACTTTTGAAACTGGTTCTTGAACAAACATTCAGCTGAAACCTACACAGCTTATACAATCTATTACTTTGACCAAGCTTATTTTAAAGACAACTTTGAAGAAAGAAACAACAATATCAATCAGCTTTTATATTCTACAACCTTTGAACAACAGCCCCCTGATTTCGAATATTTGAATCATCAAATCTACATTTGAATTGCTGCCCATCAATCAACTGAAACTCCTCTTAAAACAGAAGAAGAAAGCTACTAAACCACTCCTGTTTTTGATCTTTTATTAAATAAATTAGACTCATCTACACAAACAGTTATCCCTGAACTAATGGCTTAAGACCCTATACAACAAAACATTCTGATTGCCTTTCAAGGCATACAGACTGCTTTAGAGTAAAGAAACAATATCCTATTATCATTATTTAGAAATGATACCCAAGATCTAATTAAATGGTTGGATGATTTTGAAAGAGCTGCCACAACCAACCAATATGATAATAAGTTTCAAATTGTTGGTGGCTACTTTCAAGACTTTCCTGCTACTTGGTTCTCACAAAAAACTAATGCTGGTGCTCACCAAAGAATTATTAGATAGACATTGGCAAATGCTGGAGAAGATAACACTTCTTTTACAATCTGGTTTGAAACTAAATTTAAAACTCCTATCTTAATTTCAAAATGGCATATGGAATTAGAAAAAAAAATTCAAGGCCTTAGTGAAGTTGTAACTGAATATGCCAAAGCAATCAGAAAGTTAATTAAGTGAATAGACTCTGAAAGGAATTAGACAGAAGAGCAAAAGATTTATTCCTTTATAAAAAGATTGAGAACTAATTTTTCCTATGTTTTTTGGCCCTTCTTAGTCTTAAAAGATAATTCCATAATAGATATGGCTATTAAACTTGCCCAGAGAATAAAAGACAATCAAAAAATGCACCTAGAATTTACTCTTTTAGTATTTGCTTCTACTCCTGTTATGACTTTTGCTCTCCAAATGGCTGCTATCTTTTTTGCTGTCCAAACTCAAGATCTAAATGAATAATTAATAGATAGGCTTACAGCAAATCTTGTCTGGCTATTGGAACCTTTGGCCCAAGCAGTTAGAAAGAATCAACAATTCCAAAGACCCAGATTTGAATTCCACTTCAATTAGCCTCAACAACTACTATATCAAAGACAGCAAAATTGTGGCCTATCTGTGTACTATTGCTATAAACTAACTAGACACTTCTCAAGAAATTGCAACAATTCTCTATTGTCCCCTCCAGCTTCTAGAAATAATGACACTCAGAATAACAGACCCAACAGTAATAATGTTCTCAATCAAAGATCCAATCATGCCAACATCAATTTCTTTGGAGAGAATCCTCTAATTGAAGCTACTGTTTATTAGCCTTTAAACTGGTAGGTGCATCTCCAAAAAGTGAGAGTACAAGCCAACCAGAAAAAAACCCCTTTTATACTTTTAACCTAATTAATAATGATCATGATATAAAAAAACTGGCAATCAATATCTCTGACTTAACAAGAAAGAAAAAAAAAGCCAAGGTTGATTTTGCTTTAAATTCTAACAAAGTCTCAACTTCCACTACAGACAACAATAAGCCACCAAAGGCTAAAGTTATTAAAAATCCTCCAAAATTGGAATCTTCAGAAATAGTACAAAAATCTGGTCCTTATTTTGTTGTTAAAGATCTCATAAAAACTTCAGCACACATTACATTTGGCCAACTAATGATCCATCCACAGTTCAGAAAAGATTTTTACAAATTATTGATACCAAAAACTAACAAGTGCCCTTGTCAAGCTGGATTTGTTGATAATAGCAATGTTACTCTTCTGATTTGCAAAGCCCAAGTAGCTGGCTACTTTATTGATTTGATCCTAAACAGTAAATTATCTGTTAGTGTAATTGCCAAACACTTTCTGAAAGCCATTGGAAGAAAAATTGATGAACTTTCTACCCAGTCTATAACTAATATACATGGTAACAAAAAGAAAGGTCTGGGTATAGTTAAAGCTATTCTTGTTTGCATCAATAATATCAGCATTAAAACAGATATGAAAGTATCTAAAACAAAAAAGTATATTATAATTGTTGGTAATGAGTGGCTTAAGAAAGCCAAAGCACTACTTGACTATGAACTTTGTGAACTAACCATCAGATGTGGTGAAAAACCCATTGTGGTTAAATGCTGTTATTGGACAACTCTTCTAATAACCAAACAAAACCAAGAAAAAGAACAATTAGATAAATTAGATAATAATAAGAGTAATGATGAAGAAGATTAAAAAAAACAAGAAGAAACTGCTAAACTTGTCTATACTATCTTCACCAGCAATAGCAAGCCACTAAACAATGTTAAAGTTAACAAAGAAGGAATCATGGTAAATGACAAGCTGATTTGCTGGCCTTACTATAATATCCTCAGAAAAACCTTTGACAGAAAACCTGGCAAGAAAGCCAAATACAGTTATTGGTGATATGGTCTTTGTGCATAGTGCTGGTGTAATAAATTTTTGTATTCACCAAGTAATAAATGCAAATTCTGCCTGATCTATTACAAAAATTGGGAATCAATTAGCTTGATATCTTGAGAAAAACTTAAAGAAGTACAAAAGTTCTTTGAAAATGAACCACCTGAAATCCAATTACTAGTTGTAAAACAAAGAGAACTTTCCTTTGAAAAAGAAAAAATAGACATTGAAAATCTGTTGGCTGGAAATAGCTCAGTTATTTCAAAAGAAAATGACACCTCTGGATGAACCCATGTAATACAATACACTATTACCACCAAAGAAACTTGCCTCATCCATTTAAAGCCTTATCAATTCAATTAACACAATGATAAGTTTATCAAGAAAAAGATAAACCAGATAAAAGATCTTAGATTTATACAAAAAACCAAGAGTGAATGGGCTTTCCCAATTGTAGTGGTATCCAAGAAAGGTAGAATTCTACACTTCTGTGTCAACTATTATCAATTAAATGCCATTACTATAAGAGACATATACTCACTCCCCAAAATTGATGCAATGCTAAATAAATTCAATAGTGCTGTTTTCTTCTCAACTATTAACTTAACTGCTGGATTTTGGCAAGTAGAGATAGATCCAAAAAGCAGAAAAAAAACTGCTTTTATTACCAAGTATGGCATCTATGAATTTACAGTCATGTCTTTTGGTCTTACCAATGTCCCTCCCACTTTTCAACACCTAATGGACAAAGTGTTTGAATCAGTAAAAGAAAACTTTGTTTTGGTTTATTTGGACAATACAATGGTATACTCAAAAACCTGAGATAAACATCTTAAACACCTGCAAAAAGTTTTTGACCTCCTTAGAAATGCTGGCCTCAAGATAAACCCAATCAAATCTTTCTTTAGACACCAATTCACCCAGTTTTTTGGTTATTTTATTACAAAAGATAGAATTTTCCCTGACCCAGTTAAAGTAAAAAAGTTCAGAACATTAGACAACCAATGAATGTTTCTGAACTATGCTCTTTCCTTGGTTTGGCTTTTTATTATTGCAAATTTATCAAAAATCTCTCCAAAATTGCCTTTCCACTCAATCAGCTACTCAAGAAAAATGTCAATTATCACTGAGGTACTCATTAACAAAAAGCTTTTGAAATTCTGAAAAAAAAACTTGTTACTGAACCAATTCTCAAGCAACTTGACTTGGACCAACTTTTTATTCTCCACACTAATACATCTGACTATGAATTTGGTACTGTTCTATCACAAAAAGATAAAAATAATAGAGAACATGCTATAACATATGCCAGTAGATTTCTTACACCCACAGAAAAGAACTATTCAGTAACTGAACAAGAATGCTTAGCAGTAGTTTGGGCTACTAATTACTGGGATCAATATCTTTTTGGTGCAAAATTCTTAGTGGTAACAGATTATTAAACCTTGGTTTGGCTATGCAATAAAAAAAAGCTAGAACACAAATGGATAACTTGCTGGATACTTCACTTGGATAAATTCAACTATGACATTCAACACCACAAAGGAGCTAATCATCAAAACGCCAATGTTCTTTCCAGACTCACTATTTAGTAATAGTACAACTTTTTTAAACCAAACCAACTTAATTATTAGTAACTTCTCTTTTGACAAACACGATAATGAACTTGAACAACTATTCTGCCTTAATAGAATTTTTGGATAAAGGACAATACCCACCAGAATACATTCAATAGCAAAGAGAACATTTGCACAAACAATCAAATTTCTATTTGATTTGCTAAAACCAATTATATAAAAGAAACAAAAAAGATTCTGACCATCTCCAAAGAGTCTTAAAATTTAAAAAAAAAAAATTGTGATTTATAACATGTATACTAATTCATTAGCTGGACACTTTGGAAAAACAAAAACAATTTAGAAAACCTTAACTCACTATTATTGGTCTACCTTGGGAAAAAACATTGTTGAGTACATAAAAACCTGTAATATCTGCCAAAAAAAAGAAAAACCCAATCAAAAAGAAGATATTCATTCAATCTCTGTTGGTCAACTATTTGACAGAATTGGTATAAATGTTGTTGGACTTTTAACAATAACTCCTGATGGCAATAGATATATTATCACAGCTACTAACTATCTTACAAAGTGGGTAGAAGCAAGAGCCACTCCAGACCAAACAGTAGTCTTAATAGCCAATTTTATTTATGAAGATATCATTTGCC
Organism: Geosiphon pyriformis; assembly: GCA_016748015.1. Classification (NCBI taxonomy): domain Eukaryota; kingdom Fungi; phylum Glomeromycota; class Glomeromycetes; order Archaeosporales; family Geosiphonaceae; genus Geosiphon; species Geosiphon pyriformis. The sequence goes on from JAAOMT010000082.1 coordinate 130,832, forward strand.
ATTATGGCTGCCTTAAAGAGCTTTTATCTAATAAAAGAAGAGCTTTTCTCAGTACACTGGTTGAAAAACTTTGTAGAAAAATGGGAATATGTTATAAACTTTCTTTTCTTTACCACTCTCAAACAAATAGCTTAGTGGAACGTTTTAATAGAACATTATGTGAAACTCTAGCTAAAACCAGTGAAAAAACAAACTTATGAGACAAAGTACTGCCTTCAGCTTTGTTTGCTTATAGAACTGTGAATTATGACATAACAAGTTATGAATCTTTTTATCTACTCTATGAATACATAACAATATTACCAATAGAAACTAATATTGAGACAATACTCTTTGAAGAAATCACAATAAAAAATTACAAAGACATTTTGCAAAGAAAACTTGGTACCATTCTTGACTTTTTGATAAAAACATAAATAATTGTTTTTGAAAAGATAAAACAGTTTCAAGAAAAGCTCAAAAAGAAGAAAACTTATAAAACACTTTTTTTAAGTGTTAATAACTTAGTATTGGAATACCATTCAGACAGAGACAATGTCTATGGTAATAAATTCTCTAACCAGTGAAAAAAACCCTTTATAGTCAACAAAGTTTTAAACAATGGTTCTTATATTTTTCAAGATCAATCCAGAACAATCTTTAATGATTGTTCTGTTCATAGTATATGACTCAAGAAATATTATAAACAGTCTGATTAATTGTTTGTTGTACTAATACTGACCCAAATGATTAGCAGAAATTAAGTATAAATAAATGCACTATTCTCAAAACAGAGGTATCTTCAATCAACATGAACAATTATTTTCTGGATTAAAATATTTAAAATGCCTTCTATACTCTTCATGAGTATTGAATCAAAAACTATTCAAATGCTACTTTAACTATTGGAAAACAGACCATTGTTACGGTTTAAAAATTTAGCAAAAAGAATCATAAAAATAATACAAACTATTCAATCATAATATAGCACAGTAATAATCTTAGAAAGGTAATGATTAACATAGTAGCAAACACCATCTCGCGATAGTGGCAAGCACCAGTTCACAATAGCAGCCAACACCAACTGGTGATAGCAGCAAGCACCAGGTTGAAATATCAAAAAGAAAGTATTTTCTCGTAGAACTACAAACATGTATATATACAGTAGTTTTAATATTGGGAAAGCATCAATCAAGTAATAAAAATCATACCTTATCAAGCAATAGATCCAATTTTATCCAACAAACTCCACTTTAAATCATACTTTCAAATTAAATATCCCAAGAAACCTTTAAAATCAAAAAGAAATGAAAAAGAATATTTAAAACTGAACTATCACAACCCAAAGTATTAAGAAACTTACTTGTATTATTTATTGAATGAAACTATCATTCATCAACTGAATCCCTTGGAAGAATAATCCTTGATCAAGATTATTCACGTTGTTACTAATTGATAAAAGCTTTATTGTGAGAATTAGAAAAGCGCTAAAGGCCATTAACCTTCTGTGTTTCTAGATTAGAGAAAGACATCAGGCAATTGCAAGGATAGCCTCAGAGAAGACCCCAGACAGTGGGTAGATTTCAGTTCAGCCTCTGAGAAGGAGTACATAAACACACACAACAATCAAGAATTAAAGAATAACTTACATTGCAACAGTAAAAAGAAAGCCTTCAGTGTAACAAGTAACCTTATCACACAAATAGAATTGAGGAACTCACGAAAGACTGATTGCAATTAAAGTGGGATATCAGCAATTAAATATAACAAGAAAACCATCCCGTAACATTTGGTGAACCCTACGAGGAAAGAAAATCAAAAAGGAAATAATAATTAGCAATAATTCATTGCTAAAAAGGAAAAGACAAAAGTGGCAACAAAAACCCCTAATCTTACTGTTCTTGAATTC
>JAAOMT010000082.1:139862-190774 GCA_016748015.1 Geosiphon pyriformis
TAACATAGTAGCAAACACCATCTCGCGATAGTGGCAAGCACCAGTTCACAATATCAGCCAACACCAACTGGTGATAGCAGCAAACACCAGGTTGAAATATCAAAAAGAAAGTATTTTCTCGTAGAACTACAAACATGTATATATACAGTAGTTTTAATATTGGGAAAGAATCAATCAAGTAATAAAAATCATAACTTATCAAGCAATAGATCCAATTTTATCCAACAAACTCCACTTTAAATCATACTTTCAAATTAAATATCCCAAGAAACCTTTAAAATCAAAAAGAAATGAAAAAGAATATTTAAAACTGAACTATCACAACCCAAAGTATTAAGAAACTTACTTGTATTATTTATTGAATGAAACTATTATTCATCAACTGAATCCCTTGGAAGAATAATCCTTGATCAAGATTATTCACGTTGTTACTAATTGATAAAAGCTTTATTGTGAGAATTAGAAAAGCGCTAAAGACCATTAACATTCTGTGTTTCTAAATTAGAGAAACACATCAGGCAATTGCAAGGATAGCCTCAGAGAAGACCCCAGACAGTGGGTAGATTTCAGTTCAGCCTCTGAAAAGGAGTACATAAACACACACAACAATCAAGAATTAAAGAATAACTTACATTGCAACAGTAAAAAGAAAGCCTTCAGTGTAACAAGTGACCTTATCACACAAATAGAATTGAGGAACTCACGAAAGACTGATTGCAATTAAAGCGGGATATCAGCAATTAAATATAACAAGAAAACCATCCCGTAACACCATTATAACTGATAACAGTAGAACACATACTGTTATTAGACCAAAGAAAACTACTACCAGAAAAGAAAAAATTGGTAGCAAAATAGATAAATATCTGTTGGAAAGTATAACAGCAGCTATACTCTCATCTTCCAGCACAATTAGAAAAACAATCCAAGAAATCTTGTCCATAGACAAAAATTTGTCATATAGAAGACAATTAGAACTTTATGGTTGCCTTAGAGAAATTATAAAGGATATGAAACTCTTGAAAAAAACAATTTCAGAGATACAGACAGAAATTTTGGGCATTATATGATTAGATGTTCCAAGAGTTTTAACTATTGCTAAAAGAGCCAAAACTTTAATACAAAGATTTGGTCTCTTGAATACAAAACTCATTTTGCTTTAAATACTATATATCCTATTTACAAAAGACTTCAACAAATTAGTTAGCTTTGAGTTAGATAAAACTCTTTAAATAGATTATATCATAAATAGCTTGATTTTACCAGAGCTCAATCTCTTTGGAAAAGATGATGTTATGATTGAAACCTATACTTCTTATTAATTATCACATATATTAGCTACTGATGTTATATAATTAGCCACTTTATTTTTAGATAGTAATTATTGACCTGATCAATGACCTGATTGTTGATCTGATTAATGATCTGATTATTGACTTAATTATTGACCTGATCATTGATCTAGTCATTGACTTGATCATTGATTACTTTTGATAGCTATATAAGTAATGAATTTCTTAGCTGTAGAAAAGCATGTTAGAAATCAAAGAAATAAAATAAATAAAATAACAACTTTCATCTCAATTTTTCTCTTCTTGCTAATTTCTCTTCTCTATTTTTAAGTATCTGAACATCTTAAAAATAAAAAATTACTTATTGGTTATTTCTTACCTTTTTCCTAAAATATGTAATTGCAGTATTTGAAGATTATTGAATAAAACATGACTGAAGAGTATATCTAATATCTGATATTGAATTCTAAGAGTGCCAACATAAGGCATAAAATTATACCAGTATGTGATCATTTGTTGACAGTACAAACTATTCCTCTACCTTTAGATTTTCCAGTTATCTTTTGAAAAGTATAGTGACTGAGATATTTTATGAGACTGATTTCACACATTGAATTCATACTCATTCAATTCACTTTTTAAAGTTGAATTCCTTTTTATTTCTTTCATCACCCTACAATTCTGTTTTCTCTTGCTATTTATTAGCTTTTTATTCCAACTCGTAACAATACTATAAAACACACACTATTTGACTTAACATATAAAAAAACAACAACATTACCAATTAATTTTACAGTAGAAACATATTCAGTACAACCTATTACAGAAAAAAACTTTTAAAAAATACTATAATAAAAAGCCTATACACTTTTTAGTACTTTAGAAAGGAAACAACAAATAACAGCCACTCATATTGAACACTTTCAAGCTTAACAAAAAGAACAGCATGACAACAAATTGCCACCAGTTACCAATGAATTCAAAGTTAGAAACAAAGTTTTCTTACACAGAACTAAGACTAAAAAACAGTAGAGTGAAAAATTTGAACATAAATAAGATAGACTATTCTATATTTACAAAATCTTAAGCAATAAATCATATAAATTAAGACTTAATGACAAAATTTTTGTCAAAGTTGCACATGAAAATCAATTAAAATAATATTATTCAAGAAACAATCCTGAATTATTAATTTTACAAATTAATACATATTCCTCTTTAATTAATTTTGAAGATATTTTCCAAAATTTAGAATCAATAGTTGTAATAAAACAACAACCAAACCAAAATATTTAATTAGTTATTATATTAATATCCTCTTTAAATAATACAAAGTAGCAAAACACAAAAATAGAAAAATAATCAACAGAAATACCAAAACCAAAAATAATTTTTTTTTTTAAATTTTCTTTTTACAACAAATTCTTTCAAATTTTATAATGTTTATTTCTCAAAACATTCAACAAATATTCCAAAAACTAATAATAGTCTTGAAAACATGTTTTGACTTATTTATAATAATTAATAGAAGTCAAATTAATTACATTCAAAAAGAAACTACAGTCTTAGTAGTAAACAATTCTAAAAGTTACCATCCTTATAAAAGAAACACAAGAAATTATTTAGGAATTTAATTACCAAAACTTTTAAAGCAAGCTTTAAAAAAAAATCTTTTATTTGCTCTTATCAACATTCTACCAAATACTACAATCCAACAAAAACTTCTATTATTCCTCAATAAACAAAACAATAAACATACTCTTATTTATAGATATTTTCATATTAAAAGAACATTTTATGAATAAAAACTAAAACTTGAAACAACAAACATTATTCTTAAAACTATATAAAAACAAATTCACAATGAATTCAAAATAGCAGACAAACCAACAAACACCTATTACAAACTTAAAGCAGTTCTTAAACTCTATAATTTATTCAATACTTGTAAAAATATTCTATAAAATCCAATACTTTAACCATTGAAAATTTAATATATTAACAAATTCACAAAACTGAAATTTTAACAATATTCAGATCAAATTACTTCAATAATTTTGGATTACTATCTCAATCTTATGGATAGTGCTTGGTTTTTAATAGAGCTCAGTCTTAAGAAAGAGATTATATTATTAGCAGAATTTAGTTATTAATTAGCATGAAATTAATCTTATAATTTCTATTATTAATTAGTATACATTATTATCATTTCAATTATTACTTATTAATTAATCAAATTATTAAATATCACCATTTAATTAATAATCCAATTTGTATTATAAAAATTAAAATGATCAAATTACACAATATCCTGAACCATTTAATATTCAAAAATTGGCCGAAATTTGGTAAAAATTGGCCAAAATAATTAATAAGTTATAGAAATAACTTGTAGTTTGCCAAAATAATAACAAAAGAAAAAGTGTAAATTCAAAGACTAATACTACAACAAATTGTATAAAAAAAGAGCTTCTCTTTTCAAGAAAATGTATTTTACTCAGAATTATCTTATTTTAGATATTTTAATTAGAACAAATTATCTCTTATATATCTTTACAAAAATCAAATAAAAATTAAAATTTCGAAAACCAAAACCTTAATTATTATACTTGAAATTCACAAAAAAAAAACCCAATTAACATTTTAAAATTAATTAGTTACCAATTTCAATAATTTGTTAGTAATTCTAGACCTAGATAGAAAATAATTCTCTTGATAAAACTCTATTTCTTTTACATTTTTTTTCTTTTTTTTTTCTTTTTTTATTATAACTATTAAAGTAGTCTATAGACAAGATTTCTGTAAAAAGTTGACTTTTACAGCAAAGTAACTACATATTTTAGTAAGCTTTTAGACAAACAATTTCTGGAAAAAAGTTGATATTTATTACAACATAATTACATAAAGTAATTAGCACAAAATTGGTTATTTTACTTATAAATCCAGCAGTTCAAATTATAAGAGATAATTTAAAAATAAATTCAATTATCAGAGATTTAACTACTTTTTTTAATTGTGAATTTACAGCAAACAGACATTAACAACATTCAAGAAAAAAGACCAAAAACCTTTAGTAATACTAGTTTTTGAGAAACAAGCTAGCTATAGCTAACTGTTTGTCTTATTTCTCTGATGTAAACTCCTTAAACTCCTATACAGCAGACTCAATTAGCCATTATTACTCATAGAAAAAAATGTATAAAAAAAATAGTAAAAAAAACAGATAGACCAATAGGAGAATTGTAGTTAACACATAAGCACATTGCTTAACAATATGAAGCAATATCAAAAATTATGGCACATTGTTCAGCAATGTAGAACAATATTAGGAAATTAGAACCCATTGCTCAGCAATGTGAATATTGTTCAAGAAATTATAGCATATTACTTGAGAATATAAGTGATCTTATAGAATCCAAATTATGTATATATAATAAGAACACTAAAAGCAGAAAAAATAGATTTCTCAGAAAAAAAAGACAGCTTAGTTAGAATTATCACTATTAATAAAAAGAATAATTATTTACTATCTAAATCATTCTTTTCACTATTAACACTATATGTTGATAGTATTTAATACTTAATCACACTAAAACAATAGCTCTTGATTATGGCTATTAACAGAATACTAATTTTTGTTGTCTTGGCTTATTTCTTTATTTTTTTTATTTTATTTTATTTTTTTTATTCATTTTCTTGTTGTTATCAATTGATTTAAGAATTATATATAGATTAATTGATATTAAAAATTGCTTAGTAAAAAATCTCTGCAAATAGATAGAACACATAAAAATTATGAATTGTTTACCAAAAAAGTACCAGCCATTAAGCTGAGAAAAAAATTGACAAAATTGCAATTCTGAGAAGTTACAAATAAAACAATACTTAAATCTCTGTCTATTATACAAAGAATTTAACCAAAACCTTCAGATATGAAAAATCTTCAGATAATACCAATTTTATTAACTATTAAGTACCAAGTTATGAGTTTGTTATTTGATTTAAGACTCCAAATAATTATCTGTAATATTTGGTGCTTTCTGTAAGATATAATCTTACAGAGAACCAGTACCAACAACAATTATTCAAAAGTGACTGAATCAAAAAGAATAGAGACAAACCATTTAGGATTTGCCAAATCTTTATTTCAATACTACTGTTAATGTTTGGGATTAATCAGCAACCACCTATTAGCAAAATTAGTCTTTAATTTCTATGTTAATAAGAGAATTTCATATTTTCTAAAAGCACTAGTAGATACTAAATTAGCCAGAAAAAATTTTTACAATAAATTAATTCAAAATACCAGCCTACCAATAAATTATAATTTTGCATTAATTATTACTGAAATTAATAAAGAAATTGAAAATTATACTTAACAGAAATATCTAATTACCTATACAAACAAAGACAAAGGGAGACTACAAACATCAGCAGTAACATCTCAGAGAATACAACTACTCATTTGAAAGAAAAAAAGAGTTGAATCACCAACTAATTCCTCATATCACTATATATCTGGAAGTACTATCAACATTTCATCAACAAATGTGTTCATATTAACTACAAAAACATTATCAGCTCAACTTTTATTTCAAAATAAACAAAAGAAAGTAGAGTTATTAAGAACTTATGGAAAATATTTTGAAAGATTTAACTTGTGATTACCAACATCATCAAGATTTTAATCTCTGGCACCTCAACCTGATTTCAGAACCACCAGTCCTTGAGAAAAAACCAATTCAGAAAAAAAAAAAAAGAAGATCAAGAATTTAATTACCAAAACTCAATACCAGAAAACCTGAAAATCCAAACTTTGATTGTTCCAACTTAGCAAAATCAAAACAATTCAAACCCTAATATTAATAATCAACAATACTTACCTCTAGTAATCATAATTAATCCACCACTAATTGCTGTATTACAACAACAACAACAATTACTCCAACAATTGTCATTATAATACTAACCAATTGTACCAATGATATATGTACTAATCACCAAATTAGAAAAGTTTACTAACAAAAAAGATAATGCCCAAGTATGGCTTAACAATATAGAAAAAGCCATCACAACCAATAGATGAAATGATGTCAGAGCTCTCCAAGCCATTTCATATTTCTTACAGGATACTACCAATTTCTGATATTAGAGTTTGATTCAGAAACCCCAAAATTTCAATGCATTTAAAGTGGAATTTTTAAGATACTTTAGTAATAACAACAGCATTAATTACTTAGCCAATATGTTTACCATTATCAAACAAGAAAACACTAAAGTGGTCACTATTTACTTAGAATACTTCCATCAAAATCTGCACCAAATCCAAGCAATTGATACTACCTACTTTACTGAACCACAAATCTTGAACCAGTTCATCCACAATTTGCACAGTAATATCCTTCAATACATATGTGTATACATTTAGCCAACTTTCAAGCTGTAGTTACACACACTAGAGATCTTGAATTTATTGAACTTAAAGCCAATTACACCTAAGCCATAAATCTAGTAATAAATAAATTATCTGACTTGAATTCCAAATTGAAGCAGTTCAATGATTTAATCAATCAAAAACTCAAAGAATACTTAGCTAACAATCAAACAATATATCAACCTCTACAATAATGCAATAATTCAAAAAACTCAAATTGTTTCCAAAATCAGTTACATCCAGCATCATTATCCAATTAATTGTGACAACCAAAGATGTGTGTTTGCTACAATTGTGATAAATAAGATCACATCAGAGCTAGCTGCCAAGTTTATAACAATAACTCAAGATTAGAAAATCAATATCAAAACCCTAATCACAGGTTTTAAACTCAGAATTATTACTTAAATTAAGATCAATATTAACCAAATTACTCACAAATAATACTGCAGCCAATATACCAACTTCCAATTTATCAGACTTCAGCACCTGTAATATATCAGTCACAGCTGCAAATAATCTATTAACTCTAATCAATCTAAACACCACTCCAGAACACAGCTTAAATAATATTTAGAATTCAAAAACTAAAAAACACACAGCAAAACTGGAGATCAGCAATAGTAGTCTACCAATCAATTTTCAGTTCATCAACCCAACAATTAGGATTACACCAGTGGAGTTTGGAAACTGAATACATCCAAAACCTGAATTTTCAATATTATTTAAGTCTTCTAATGATCCCAAAAGATGCCATATTCAGCAACCAGAAATCTAACCAAAAACAACTAATTAACAACATACCACCAGCAACTATTATTAATAACAAAACCTTAGCAGTTATTTTTTCCTTTAAAATTGAGAAACCAACTGAAATGCTTTTTTTTAGTGGAGCCATTCTAAACACCAAAGCAATTACTGCAATATACACTGATGTCAAGATTGATAGTCAGTCAATCAAACTGATCCTTAATAGCAGGTCAGCAGATAGTATTATTACATAACAACTTATAAACCAATTAGATATTAAGATACATTTTTTTGAAGAAAAAAGCTCTTCTTTTATATATTTTTAAATAATATTTATTAAAGTTCTAATACTCTTTTTTTTGTAATTTTTTCTCTGAATTTTTTAAAACTAATTATAAATTTCAGTAAACTCTTTATATTTTAGTAAATTATTGCAAAATTCGTGGATTTTTGCATATTTCGACCAATTTTTACTGTTATAAAATTCGAGTTTAGTTATATTTGTGTATTTACATAATTTGAATTATTAATTAAAATATAAATAATTAATAATTTATGAAATAATAATAAAATATAATTTGATTAATATATAATAGGGAATAATAAGAATTATAAAATTAATTTTATGTTAATTTTTATTTACTTTTAGTTGATAATAATGTATTGCAGATAGATTAATTTAGCAATTTTTTATATTTATTAATATTTTTATTTAAATATAAAAAACTTAAAATATCTTATATAATTTAACAAAATCTTTTTTAAACAACTTATTTTAAAAAATACAAAATTTTTTTATATTTAATAAAATTATTATAATTATTTTTATATGAATAATTTTATATTTTATTTTTATTATGTTTAAATTTTTTATAATTTTTTATTTAAGCTTATATTTTAAATATTAATTAAAAATTAACTTAATTATAATAAATAACAAATATATATTTTATTTATAATATATATTTAACTAAAACTTAAAACTTTGTTTGTTATTTTCAAAATTAATTTTATTAAACAATTTTAAATAAAAATTTAAATTATATCTTTTAAAAATAATATTAATAAATATCAACATAATACATTAAAATAAATAGAACTTAATATTTAAACATCTTAATTTTACAAATATATTTGTAAAAATAATATATTATTTACTTTTTTCTAAACAAATTTTTAATTACATATAATATTAATGTAAATTTGTTTAAATAAACAGTTACTAATTTCTATTATAAAACAATATGCATAATTTATATATAAACAAAAAAAACTCTATTTTTGTTAGATGTGTATAAGAGACAGCCTTTAATGTATCAACACGTTTGCAGTCCTTCTCTAAGCCATAGAGTTCACTCTCCGGAACAACTTTCTGGACATGGTCTTCAAAGAAAGTAATTGTAGAATGTCCGAAGTCCAATGACTTACCGAGAGGGATTACTTTAGCAGGGAACGCATTCTTTGTGATCATGGTTTTAAGGATACGAACAATATTGATGCATATCTTGACAGATGTGTATCGAGCTTTGAGATCATACAGGTAAAGTTCTGTGGACAGTGGAACCAACGTCTTGCTGGGACCATCAATTGCATAAAAGCACATAATGTCCTTTGCTACAGCAAAACAAATTAAAAATTGAATATTCCCGAAATATAATGGATCGAGCTTGCTAAACTTGGATATGAGCTCTTCTTTGGCAGTTTCAAGATCGATTCGTGCAGCCTTCTCTTCATTTTTTATCACTACTACATCTTTAACATATCCAAGAAGATCAGGTCTAGTATTTTTTATTGTCGCTGGAGTGCTTTTTGATTTCGTTGTATATCTCCTTAGAAAACAAAGTGTAAAATTAATGTTAGACATGGAAACAAAAACTAATAAACACTAAGAACAGCATACAAAATGAAAACATACCTCTCATTCGCGTTACGGGAAAATTCGATTTGAAAATCAGAGTTACTGCAAAGTAATTCCAGAGGAAATGTGATTAATCTATCCACGGCCCCAGCCAGCTGTATTTCGGTTTTAATTTGGGTAAACCTCGTCTCAGAAAGGGCAGCCTTGATCACAATTGCTAATTCACTCGCCCTATCTATTTCATCATAATAGATACAGTCATCAAGTTCTCGAAACTGGCATTTGTCAAAATAAGATAATATTGTCAATTATGAATAGATTAAGAACAGCTAATATGAAAATCAAGGTCATACTTTTCCTAAGTCCGAGTATAAACACACGGGAAGCTTTGCAAGAAGAGGCCTATTAATGAGGTCCACCAACTGGCCAGCATGAGTTGGCAGAGTATCAAATGGCTGAATGAGGTTTTCACATAGAAACTTAGTCTTGTCGGGCTCTATTGTTCAAATTGTTAAAAACTGGGGGGCTATCAACATTAACGTATAAATCTGTGTTAAAAGGTACAATACCGCTGCGTGGTCTTTTTGGAGGACGCTCGAGTTCTGCAAGTGAAACAACATTCAAGAACGTTGAAGTTGCGAGTGCAACACTCATGAGTCAGTCATTACCCAAAGTCATAAACTCTGTCCCCAACGTTCAAGTCACAAGTCACGAAGTCGTTACCTATCAACGTATCTTGTAATTTTTCCATCTGCAACTCCCATCTATCTTTGCTCGCCTCCAGCTTTTTTTCTTGCTTTTCCAGATCTTCCTTTTCTTCTATCCATGCCTCTTTTTCATCAGTATCCGTCCACTTTTTTACTCTCAGATTCCTCTTCAACTCTTCTAATCTATCTCCCTTCTCACCCTCCATAAACTTCTCTAGCTTCTCCACGCATCTCTCATAATGGGTCGTAGCCACCTCTAATTGACGTTTAATATCTTCAACAGCAGACATGGTGTTTTGCGTGTTTGTTATGGTTTGAGAAGATATGGCCTAATATATGTTTGGTTCGTGTCAATGACGTTTCAGATCTTTGATTTATCAGTATAAATTTACTATTTAGGTAACAAACCCGCCTTTGTTAAATTACAGGAGTTTTTACTCTATAATATAATTGTTTTTTTAATAATTATTGTATTATGCAATATTCATTAAATTATTATTTTTTTGTTAAATTAAGACTATTATTGTTTTATAATTTTAATATTGAATAAAATTCGTTTTATTATTTTAAAATAAAAATAATTGTAAGTTTTAAAATTAGAAAAAATTAAACCAGTATTAAATATATTTTTATTATTATTTTGCATATATATATGTAACTTTATATTAATTTTAAACTTATTAAATAAGTTTATATATTTAATTTATAAATAAAACAAATTTAATAATGTTATTTTTAATTAAATATAATTTAATTAAAACTTAAAATATGTAACAAAAATATTACTTACACATTTTTTATATATAACCAATAATTTAAACTTATATTAAGCTATATAAATTAAAAAACTATTTGTTTTTATTTTATTTAAGTATTTAACAATTTTTTATTTAAATGCTTATTTAATTTTTTATTTTAAACATATTTATATATTTAAATTTAATAATTTTTACATTAATACTTTATATTTTTTACAAAATTATTAATAAATTTATTATTTTTATTATTTAAAAAACATATATTATAGTTTTGTGAATTTTTAAACAACAAAATAATAATAATAATACTTTTAATTTAAAAATTTTTGGTATTTATTTTTAATAATCAATAAAAAAATAATTTAAATTATTAAAACACTAATAAATTTAACTATAAATTTAAAAAAATTTTTCTTTTGTCGATCTCTTGACCATGACAAAAGCAAATGAATTTTTTTTTTGGAAAAATAGCTTTTTTTTTTCCTTTTACTTTTTGTTTCTCTAAGTCATTTCATCCAACATACCATTTTTTGTCATAATAGAATAGGTGAGTTTATCTGCTGGTGGTTTTGATTTGGTTTTAGCTGGATTAAAGATCCAGTCTGGTAATAAAAAAAATGTGTGTTGAGAGTGTCTACTCTTATGATCCTTAGCATATCTAAAAAGAAGGCACTTAAAAATGCTTTTTATGGTCTTGCTAATAGTTTTTTTTCTCAAAAAAAGAGAGTTGTTCTTAAAAATATTAAACACTCTGATAATAAAAAAAATATTTTTTTAATTAAGTCTGGATCTGGCAATTATGTATATTTAGATATGAACAATATGTTTAATAATGATAAAGATAATATTATAACTGGTGTTAATAGTAAGTTTCTTTTAAATTTGGCTGCAACTATTCCTAAAGCAAAAAGAGTAGTTACTGATTTGAATTGTGGTTCTTTTTTTAGTTCTCTTAATTTTGACATAGATAAAAAATTAGGTCCTTTCTATTTTTTTTAATATCTTTTTAAACAGAAAATGAATGAATTCTAAAGTAGTAAAAACTTAAGTAGAGATATCTGTTAGAAAATTATTTGTCTTAGATATTAATTTTTTAGCAGTAGTAGAGTTTGCTAATTCAAAACAAACTGATTAATTGGTAACAAGATGGTTATTTTTAATCGAAAAAAATTCTGTGTATATAGCCAAAACTGTAAATGATCATGAGATTTGGATATCTAGAGATTAGGTTTAAGGTATTTTTGTTTATTTTGCCTATAGAAATAACAGTTTATGATTTGAATACTCTATTAGAAGAAGTTAGTAAAAAAATTTGTATTATTAATCATTTACTTAAGACTAGCAACCAGGTTTGCTGTACTGTAATTGTTTTTGAATTAAATAAAAAGCTGGAGTCTGTTTTTTGCATAAAGCCAATTTTTAGTAACATAAAACTCTTATAAACTAGGATGAATTTGGTTTAGTGTGAAAAGTGTGAGAGATTCAGACATTTTGCTTTAGAGTGTAATATAACAAATACATTTACTTCTAAGTTTTTAAAGTTATTTAAAAGAATGGTTTCAAATACAAGTTGCTTTTAGTTGACCAAATTATATGTAAAGAATAGTGTTTTTATTTTTTATTCTGCTGTTTTTGGTAACAAATCTTGGGCCCAAGTGGCTTTACTTGTTATATCTTAATAATATTTACTTTGGTTTTAGTTCTGGTTTCTTTTTTTTTGATATATTACGCAATAAAAAAAATTTATTCATTGTACAAAATAATTCATCTATTGGTGCTCATTTGGCTTTCTTGGAATGTTTCTTAAAGCTGTTGACTAATCAAGTATCTGGTATTATGTAAAAATTAAGTATTATGAATTTGGTGTCTTTGGTATTTGCTTCTAAACTTCTTTTTTCCACAGTGTCTGTTTTTTTAAAGTCAAATTTAGATCTAAATATGGTTTTAGATGACCCACTTATGTTATCTGTCTTTTTTTTTTGGTTGCAAATTATATGGTTTCAGATTTAGATGTGAGTAGATTAAAGATTTTAATTACCAAGGTAAGTGAATTGAAATCTAAAATAGTGGCTCTTAAAGTTTCTATTAGTACAGTTTTGACAAAATTAGATCAGTTGTGTACTAGCTCAGATTCTTTGGTGTCTTTTTTCTCTTAATAAATAATCTGGTTTGAAAATTTGCCATATGCAATATTTAGAATATCAATGTCTTTGCCAAGCAGAAAAATGTTGTTTATTGGCATATAAAATTAGAGAATATGATTTCTTTTGTAACAGAATAAAGCTGAAGTTTAGTGTTAAGCTGTAAATTACAAATAAGTTTGATAAAATATAATTTTTCATGTCTGATTTAGAAAAGAGTTTTTTTGGTGTTAGTATGGCCATTATTATAAACAATTCCTTGGCTTAACATGTTTTAAAGATAGAAGAAATTTCTAGTCACATTATTTCAGTATAGCTTTTTTTTAAGAGCAAGCTCTTAATTATAATTTTGGATTTATATGCTGGTATTTCTGCTAAAGCTAAGTTTAGTTAGGCATCAAATGTTAATTTTTTTATTGCTAAAATGGTTAACTCCAATACTTTTGTGGTCTTGGATGGAGATTTTAATGAAAATAAATCTGAAAAAAGTGCAAATTTCAAGTTTTATACAAGTTTGGATTTGGTTAATTCACTTAGGAAATATTTATTAGTTAGAACTTTTACTTAAAACAATTTAAAAAGTGTTGAAAAAGTCATTAATTACATTTTTGTAAGTAAGAATATAGTATTTGCAGTTGCCAGCCATGTGATCAGATTAGTATTTGAATTTTTTAACATTAATTACAAGATTGTCTTAGTTTTAATTAGTTTAAGTGATCTCTTAAATGTTTATTTAAACAATATATACAAACAAGCTAACAAAAATTGTTGGAAATTTAAAATCAAGAATGCAAATAATGCCAAGTAAATATGTTTTATGAATTGTTCTTTTGTTAAAATATCTTTGTGGTTAATTAAGTTTTTAAATGCTAAGAGTCATAGAAGTCTAAATTCTATATAGGATATTTTAAATAGAGTGCTGACAAATTCAGCAGAATTGGTTTTCTTTAAACAATGATTCAATGTTTTTAATTGTTCTAAGAACAAACTTTTTTCTCAGTTTTATAGACTTGAATTGTTAATTGTTAAGATAATTAAAGCTTGTAATCTAGGTAATTGCTCAGAATTTGCTTGCCTGGTTAAAGTTTGGTCAAATTTTGATGAAATAAAAGCTGCTAAAGTTGTTAACTTGTTTAATATAGATGTTAGTTTCTTAAAAATCATCCAACAACTATTAAAGTACAAAAAAAATTATCATAGGTCCAAGTATCATGAATCAAAATTGGCCAAAAGTGCATTTATAAACAAAACAATTAAGAAACATATGGAAAACTTTAGATTGGATAAAAAAAGTATAATTAGAAGTATTTTAAAACATCTTTTTTGTAAAGTGATACTGAATTATTTGGTTGTTGGAGATAAGTTAATTTTGAAACTGGTTGATATAAAACTCAGGGTTGATGAAATTATGGTAAGTTGGATAAGAAAGCACACAATATCTTTAGTGTTACCTATATTATAATCTTATCAATATAGACTTTTGAGCTACATAAATAAAAATGTTTTTTTTAAAGTCATAAATAAAATCAACATAGATAATTTGACTTCAGTTATTAGAAATATGCTTAATGACAAAGCTGCTGGCTTTTTGAGTATTTTGAATAAACTATAAAAACATAGTAGAAATATGATATTAAAATGTCTTTTAAATTTAATTAATGTTTGTTTATTACTTGGTAACATTTTAGCTTTTTAGAAAAACACTTAAGTTTCAATGATTTCCAAATCATATAATTGAAATAATAACTTTACAAATACATAACTTATTGTCTTGATTAAAATAGCTTGCAAAATTTTTTCAAAAATCTTATTAGATCATATTTCTTTGGCTTGCAATAAATCTAATATTCTTTGAGATAACAATTTTTTGGTCTTAAAAATATTTCAACTCAAATACTTGTTTTTGCTGTCAGTTTAATAGTGAAGGATGTTTTAGAAAAAGACCACAAACTGTTGTTACTCATAGAATATAAGAAATATAGTATTATTAGTCAGTAAATATTAGCCAATCAGAGGTAGACATAGTAAATGTGGAATTCCAGAATTCCTCTTAGAGAAATTGCAGGATTCCAGGAATTTCAGAATTCCCCGACAAGAAATTGCAGAATTCCAGAATTTCAGGATTCCTCTCATCAGGAATTGCAGAATTCCAGGATTCCTGTCGCAAAGAATTGAGGAATTGAGGAATCTCAATTATGTATATATAGCAGTAGGATTAGAAGCTAAAAAGACAGATCTCTCAGTTTAGATTTAATCTAAGCAACATTCCAGTTCCCAATCATCAAATAAATAATTATTCCATATCTCAACCCACTCTCTACTATTAACACTTTATGTTGATAGTAATTGATACTTAACCACACTGGAACAATAGCTCTTGATCACGGCTATTGATGAAATACTAACATATCAAATTGTCTTGGCTTATTTTTTCTATTTTCTTTATTTTTATTTTCTTTATTTTATTTTCTTTCTTTTTTTGATTTTGGTGTTGTATACTAATTGATTAAAAGATTAAGCACTGAGTTATTGACATCAAAGATAGCCTGGTAAAAGACCCAGAAATAAGGGTAGGATTTTATATATTATCAGATAGCTTACCAGCAAAGCACGACTGCCAGACTAAATCTGGCCACCACGTTGAGAAAGAAATTGGAAAAACTCTTGGAAAGATACATTTACTATCAACCCTATTGAATCTTTGTCCATTATACAAAGAACTTTATCAAAACCTTCAGATACAACACTTGCAGAACCTCATCCATGGAAGTAGCTTTTGAGCACCAAGTTATGGATTTGTTATTTAATTCAACAGCAGAAATAATTACCTGTAACATTTGGTGCTTCCTGTGAGGTATAATTCTACAGAGAACCAGCACCAACAAACACCATCTAAAAGTGGCAGAATCAGAAAATATAGGAGCAAACCATTTAGGATTTGCAAAATCTTTATTTCAACACTATTGTCAATACTTGAAATTAAACCACAATCATATATCTGCCGAATTAGTCTTCAATTTCTATGTCAACGAAAAGATTTCCTCTTTATTAAGAACACCAGTGAATACTAAATCAGCAAGAGAAACTTTCTATAAGGAGTTAATTCAAAACACCAATCTGCCAACAAATCATAATTTCACATCCATCATCACTGAGATCAACAAAGAAATTGAACACCACACTCAACAAAGATATCTAATTACATATGCTAGTAAAAGCAAAGGAAAACTACAAACACCAGCAGTAACACCCAGAAAAATACAGCCATCTACTTAGAAGAAAAACAGAATTGAATCCCCAAGCAACCCATCCTACCACTATACACCTGGAAGTGCCATCAACATATCATCAACAGATGCATTTTCATCAACTGTGACATCAGCATTTGGACAATTCCCATTCCAAAGTAGACAAAAAAAAACAGAATTATTAAGACCATATGGCAAATACTTTGAGGGATTTAATTCATGATTATCAACCTCATCAGGACTTTGATCACTACTGCCTCCACCTGGAATCTCTGATCCATGGGAAGCAGCAGAATCAGAAAAAGAGGAAGAAGAATCAGAGAATCAAGAATTCACTTACCAGCACCCGATCACTGAAAACCCGGAAGTTGAAATCCCGAATTTTCAAACTCAGCAAAATCTAAATCTAGAAAATTCAGAAATCAAAACTCCGAATTATCAAAGGCAGAACAATCCAAACTCTGAATTAATTAATCAGCAAAACTTACCTCCGGTAATTGTTATTAATCAACTGCCGATTAATCCCATAGCCAAACCTATACAACAGCCACTTCAACTACCATCCTAACAACCAGTACAATAACAACTGCTTCAACAGCCACCACAACCACCTAACTTAGATCCAATGGCCTATGCACCAATTGCAAAACTTGACAATTTTACTGGCAAAGAAGATAATGCTCAAGTATGGCTGAATGATGTAGAAAAGGCCATTGCAGCCAACAGATAGAATGATGCCCGAGCAATGCAAGCCATTCTCTACTTTCTCAAGAATACTGCCAATTCATGATATCAGAGCTTGGTTAATAAACCACAAGATTTTAATGCCTTTAAAACGAAATTCCTAAGATATTTCAGCAACAATAACAGCATCAATCACCTAGTCAATACATTCACCACCATGAAACAAGGAGAAACTGAAGCGGTCACCACTTACCTGGGACACTTCCATTGAAACTTGTGCCAAATTCAAGCAATTAACACCAACTATTTCACAGCCCCACAGATACTCAACCAGTTTTTTCATGGCCTGTGCAGCAGTATCTTGCAACATGTACGTCCGTTGCATCCAGGCACTCTTCAAGATGCAGTCACATGTGCCAGAGATTTTGAATCCGCTGAGTCAGAGGCTAACCATGCCCAAGCCATTAATCTAGTAATGAACGGATCATCTGAATTGGATTCCAAATTGGAGAAGTTCAGTAAATCAATTAATAAGAGACTGGAAGAATACTTAACTGACAATCATGCCATTTATTAGTCTCCACAATAATGCAATAATCAAGGAAACTCTAATTGTGCCCAAAATTAATCATGTCCATCTTCATTGACCAATCAACAGTGACAACAGGAAACACGTATCTGCCACTATTGTGGTAAACAAGGACATATCTAAATTGACTGTCACCAGCATTTAAATAACCAATGATCAAGAAACCAATATCAAAATCCTGATCACCAGTTCCAAACTCTGAATTAGTACCCAAATCAAAACCAACCCGCTTACCTACCAGTAATGCAGTCATCAGTCTATCAATCTCTGGTGTATCAAGCTCTAATCTATCAACTGCAGCCACAAGTAATTTATTAACAACTGCAGCCACAAATAATCTATCAGTCCCAACAAATCCAAATACCACCCCAAAGCTTACCACCCAACAGAACCCAAAGACTGAGAATGACTCAACAGAACTGGAGATCAGCAATGGTAGTCCATCAACTGATCTTCAGTTCTTCACAGCAACTATCTGGATTATGCCAGTGGAATTCAGGTGCTGGTCAACCCCAGAACCCGAATTCTCAGAACTATTTAAGTCTCTTGGTCACTCCAGAAAATGCCTCAACTAATAATCCAGCATTTACCCAAAAACAACCATTCACCAGTAATATCCCATCTGCTACCATCACTGAAGATGAGTCTTTGGCTGCTATATTCCCATTCGAATTCGAGAAAACAACTGCAATGTCATTATTTAGTGGAGCCGCTCTTGAAGCCAAACCAATCACCATGATGTACACTAATGCCAAAGTTGAGAGACAATCCATCAAATTGATCCTTGACAGCAGTTCAGCAGGCAGCATCATCACACGACAACTTATGAATTAATTAGGTCACTGAGTTGATCGAGCTGCCAGCACCAGAATCATCACAGCTGATGGAGCGACCAAAACTCCAATCAGCAAAATCAACGACTTCCCTTTCGAAGTTAATGGCATCATAACTCCCATTAAAGTTCTAGTGATGGAAGCCACTCAATACCAAGCTTTCATTGGTAATGACTGGCTATTCAAAGTTAATGCAACATTAGACTGGAACACCCAGGAATTCTAACTAACATATTAGGGCCAACACATACGTGTACCGGCCATGTGTGGCCATTTCAAGACTCCTCCAAGAGAGAAACTATTGATCAAACTGGAGGAGAAGAAAGAGAAACCTACCTGGGAAGCTTACCAAGTCTCCTGGGCCAACACCAACCACAATGAACTACCACTAATACTCTTGTGGAATGACAACCCTAAGGGAAAGCAAAAAGAGGAACTGACCTGGAAAACAGACAATTTGATTTGGACCGACAATAAACAGGAAAAACCATTGAGTTGAGAATGGAAAGAAGAAAAGAGAAAAGGGAAAGAGAGGGAGAAAGAAAACACTCAACAACATTTATATTCCATACACCTATGGTCAACAACAATCATCAATCTATCACCAATCCAAACTAATATGCATTAATTGCAGCAAGAAATTGTCATCAATGGGCACATGCTATGGTGACAATGAAGAATATCAGATGGCAACCAAGTTCTATTGCTGCGCATGCCATGTCAAACATTTTGGAAGACCAAAATGAGTGGGAAAATGAGATAATACACCATGTATAGCCTGTGGAGAAACTCTTCTCAACAAAGAAATATGGAACAACATTCTGGGAAGAGGAGGAACATGTGACATGTCTTGCCAATACACGATCCTTATCAGTGATTGGGTCAAAAAAGGAACACCCATAGAAGCTGCCTGGAGAAGAGCTGTACAGCAATTGGACATTTGTCTACATAACGATGATAAATTATGGCAAATGGCAATCGCCAAAATTGAAGGCGCATTGCCAGAAGAAATCAGAACAATTAAAAACAACCCACCAGAACCCATCGAGCTTGACTGAGACACAGAGCCAGTCATAAATTTTCTGGAATTAGAAAAGTTCCATGAACACTACCAAAACTTGGCATTCACTAGAGAAGAGCAAGAACAACGGCTAGCACAGTTAAATACAAGACTGTGTTGCCATTGTTTAATTCTCAGTAACTTTGAATATTATGACAATTGTGATCTCATTTACAATCTACCACCATGCATAATCTACACGATCTCTGAAGAAGAAAAACCAATCAGCAACTATGCATCGGAATCAGAATTGCTGATCAATTGCAATCCAGACTCCAACAATGACGACAAAAACACTGGTTCCAGCTCCATTCAAAATGGCAATAACAACAAAGACAATTCAAACTCAAATTCAAACTCCTATTTAAACTATGAACAATACATTGCACTACCAGATCTCTTCAAAGAACAAAAGTTGAAATGGTATAGTAACAATGGAGAAGATATTATGCCAGAACATGCACATGATACTGATGTAGGATTTGATTTGAGGTATTCAGAAAAAGAGGCCATCAAATTGAAACCACATTCACGTATCTGTATTGATCTAAAAGTAGCACTAGAAATTCCAGCAACAACAATGGTTCAATTAGCATCTAGGAGTAGTTTAGTGAAAAGAGAGATTAATATAAGAGAAGAAATAATTAACACGGAATATATAGGAAATATCATTGTTATGCTACAAAATAACTCAGAAAAGGCCTATATAATAGAGCCCAATGAAAAGATAGCACAGGCAATATTTCTGCCTCTGGTTAGAGTAGCTCAGTTAGTATCAGTGGGAAAAAGAGAGGAATTAGGAATAACAGTGAGAGGAATACAGGGATTCAGATCAATGAGTAGAATAGATATACCAGTTAATATGGCAGAGAAAAAAATTGTTGGCCAAGGAGAAATTATTTCAACCAGTCAAGCTATTTTTATTTCATCATATAACCAGTACATGCTAGCAATAGAAAGGAAGGAAAAAGACCAAGCACAAATTTTTGAAGCAGAAGCCAGTCTTTGTGAATTAGGAGAAGTTGGACTCATCAATCTCCACATACCAGCCAAAGATTACAGTCACATCAAAATTCCCATCTACAACAATACAGGAAATGTCATAGAAATACCAGCCAGAATTATTATTGAATACTTAAACACTGAAATAGAGGATCAACCACCGAACCTCATTTCAGACTTTCCACAACTTTGTGGATATGTTGATATCACATTACAAACAATATACGGATGAAGTGAATGTTATTTGCTCCAACCAGAACAATTGGAACAAATGAACATAGGAAACTTAGATCCACTCCAATGTATGCAACTTAAGATGTTGTTCAACCAGTTCAATGACATCTTTGCCAGTGAAAATGAGTTTGGCTGAACTGACATCATCCAGCATCAGATCAAGACTGGAGATGCAATGCCAATTAAACAAAGAGCATACAGAGTGCCACCAGTCAGCCACGAGATTATTCGTCAAGAGATAAACTGAATGCTTGACAATGGGCTAATTCAGCCATCAATGAGCTTATGGTCATCACCAGTGGTACTTGTCCATAAGAAGAATGAAAAGATCCGATTTTGTGTAAACTACAGAAAACTCAATGGTATAACTTGTGGAGACAGCTATCCAACTCCACAGATACAGGAATTATTTGATGCTTTTGGCAGAAACAAATGGTTCTCAACGTTAGACTTAGATAGTGGTTACTAGCAAGTAGCCATGAATCCAGCCGACAAAGAAAAGATGGCATTCACCACAAGAAAAGGGAATTTTGGATTTGAAGTAATGTCATTCGGTTTAACCAACACACCAGCCACTTTCCAATAGCTAATGGAAATTGTCTATACTGGCTTATTGTGGAAATCAGTAGTTGTATACTTGGACAACACCAACGTATTCTCAAAAACATTTGATGATCATCTTTATCATCTTCAACAAGTGTTCAAAAGACTAAGAAGAGCAGGGCTAAAGTTAAATGCAACAAAGTGCTTCTTTGGCAAGACAGAGCTAAAATTCTTGGAACACATAATCAGCAAAAACGGCATCAAAACAGATCCAGAGAAAATAGAGATAGTAAAAAACTTTCTAGTGCCAACCTATATGGCAGAACTGAAATCATTCTTGGGATTCGCCAGCTACTATTGACATTTTATCAAGAACTTTTCCAAGATAGCGCAGCCACTCAACCAACTGCAAACCAAGAATACCAAATATGAATGGGCAGAAAGTTAACAAGAAGCTTTTGACATTTTGAAAGGAAAGCTCATTCAAGCTCCAGTACTGATTTATTCAGATCACAGCAAACCATTCATCATTACCACTGATGCATCCGGCCAAGCATTGAGAGCAGTATTATCTCAGAGAGGACCAGACAGCAGAGAACATCCAGTAGCATATGCCAGCAGAGGTTTAACACCAGCCAAAAAGAACTATGGAACACCGGAACAAGAACACTTGGCAATATACTGGGCAGTCATGAAATGGAAAGAATACTTGAGCCAGAAGTTTGAAGTATACACAGATCACAAGAGATTAACATTACTCCAAAAACAAGAATTTGGAAATAAAAGACAGTCAAAATGGAAAATGGCACTCACACCATACAATTATACTATATATTACAAAAAAGGAAAAGACAATGGAAATGCTGATGGTTTGTCGTGAATAAGACAAATCTAAGAACATTTTAATACAAAAATATAACAAAACCAGAACAATACCAACGAAAAATATAACAAAAGATGAACATACAAAAATATCAACAACTGCAACATTATATAAACACTCAACAGTTCAAGGAGAATTTATCTCAAATAGAACAAAAGAGTATCAAACAACAATCAAAATATTTTATCACTCACCAAAATATACTTTATCAGAAAAATAAAAAAAATTCAGATCAACCAACCAGAGTAGTTACAGAACCAGAAAAAGAGACAATATTATTCAACATGTACTCAAATCCAACAGCAGGACATTTTTACAAAGAAGCAACCATGGAAAGAACCAGAAAAAAATACTATTGGCCATCAATGTATTCAAACATCATCCAATATGTTCAAAATTGTGATGCTTGTCAGTGAAGAGAAGGTACAAAACCCAGTAAACTGTTAAAACCAATTAAAGTAGAACAACCATTTGACCATGTTGGAATTGATCTAGTCAGATCATTAACAATCACCAGTGAAGGAAACAGGTACATAGCAGTAGCCATGAACTATCTCACTAAATGGCCAGAGACAAAAGCAATTCAAAGAGCGGATGCAGAATCCATTGTCGAATTTGTTCATCAGGATTTGATCTGTCAACATGGATGTCCAAAAAAATTATTATCAGACCAAGGAACTCATTTTGTGAACAAAACATTAACAGAATTGAGCCAAAGATTCGGAATTAAGAGACCACTATCATCACCATACCATCCATAAACCAATGGATTAGTCGAAAGATTCAACAGAACATTGTGTGAAGCAATAGCTAAACTCAGCCAAGAAAACCAGAACAATTGGGATTTGTTGATACCATCAGTACTATTTGCTTATTGGACAATGAAGCAAGATACTACACAAGCAACACCATTTGAATTAGTATATGATAGAACAGCAATACTACCAATGGAAATAGAAGTCAGCACATACCCAACCAAACCAATAACAGAAGAGAATTTCAAAAATACATTGTTAAAAAGAACATATGACTTAATAGAAACATTAGAAAACAAACAACGAAAAGCAGCTGATAACATACAAAAGTCACAAGAAAAACAAAAAAAAAACATGATAACTAACTACCAAATAAACCAGTTGAATTCAGGATTGGAGACAAAGTACTACTACATCGTACCAAAGCGAAAAAACAATAGAGTGGAAAATTTGACCCCAAATGGGACAGACCATTTCACATAGAAGAAATTCTAGGAAATGGAGCTTACAAATTAAGATTGAATAACAAAATTTTGACCAAAGCAGCACATGGAGATTGACTAAAACCATATCACCATATAGCATCATCATTCACCAGTAATATTCCACAATTAGGAGTACAGAGAATACTAGTCCAACCAGATAAGATTTCACGAGACCTAGAACCAATTATTATCATTAACAACAACATGTTCAATTGATCGACAAAAGAATATATAAAACCATAGTCGACACAACAGAAGAGAGCAGAAAAATGGAGATTATAGACAATATCTATTCACTAGCCCAACAAATTTTTCAATTAATCCAACACCAGGAGATAGAAATTACCATCAATCAACAAACCATTCATTACAAAAATACGGTAAAAATACCACAAAACAAAGCACAAAAAAGACTTGAAAACGTGGTCAACAAGATCATGACTAAGATAAAATTGGCCATAAAAGAACAACAAATAGTCAGATACACCAAAAACTTACCAAAGAAACTTGGACTTGGTGGATACAACAATTTCCAAAAAACTATTGTTATTTTTACTTGGGACAACATGTGAATATTCAGAACTTATATATGGATAAAACAAAGTGGTTATTCAACACAACAATACTACAACAACTAGAACATTTTGTGGAAAAAAACAACTTATCCATACAAGCTCGAGCTATATACTGAATACACACAGCATTCCAGGATCGACCAGAAATTCTACTCAACAAAGCAATGGATACAGTTACCAATAATCAATTGGGAAAAATCACCAATGCTCAATTTAAAGAATTATGAACTCAAATAACACAAGTAATTCTTAAAAATGAAATTCAAAAAATACTTCAAAAGGGAGAATTAAATGAATTAGATTTCAACAGAGCTCAATATTAAAAGGAGGAAATAATGTTACTCATAAAATATAGAAATATATAGTATTATTAGTCAGTAGATATTAGCCAATCAGAGGTAGACATAGTAAATGTGGAATTCCAGAATTCCTCTCAGAGGAATTGCAGGATTCCAGGAATTTCAGGATTCCCCGACAAGAAATTGCAGGATTCCAGAATTCCAGGATTTCTCTCATCAGAAATCGCAGAATTCCAGGAATTCCAGGATTCCTGTCGCAAAGAATTGAGGAATTGAGAAATCTCAATTATGTATATATAGCAGTAAGATTAGAAGCTAAAAAGACAGACCTCTCAGTTTAGATTTAATCTAAGCAACGTTCCAGTTTCCAATCATCAAATAAATAATTATTCCATATCTCAACCCACTCTCTACTATCAATACTTCATGTTGATAGTAATTGATACTTAATCATGCTGGAACAATAGCTCTTGATCACGGCTATCGATGAGATACTAATGTACCAAATTGTCTTGGCTTATTTTTTCTATTTTCTTTATTTTATTTTCTTTCTTTTTTTGATTTTGTTGTTATATACTAATTGATTAAAAGATTAAGTACTGAGTTATTGACATCAAGGATAGCCTGGTAAAAGACCCAGAAATAAGGATAGAATTTTATATATTATCAGATAGCTTACCAGCAAAGCATGACTGCCAGACTAAATCCAGCCACCATGCTAAGAAAAAAATTGAGAAAACTTTTAAAAAGATACATCTACTATTGACCCTATTGAATCTCTGTCCATTATACAAAGGACTTTATCAAAACCTTCAGATACAACACTTGCAGAACCTTATCCATGGAAGTAGCTTTTAAGCACCAAGTTATGGGTTTGTTATTTAATTCAACAGCAGAAATAATCACCTGTAACACTGTGATTAGTTTTACAAGATATGCACAAAGCATATAATTTAGTATGGTAGTATTATCTTAAAGCTAGTTTAAAATAGTGTTATGGTTGAAACTTATACTTTTTATTAATTATTACATGTATTAGCCACAGATATTACATAATTAGCTACTCTATTTTTAGATAGTGATTATTGACCTGATCATTGACTTGATCATTGACCTGATTAATAACCTGATTATTGACCTGATCATTGACTTAATCATTGACCTAGTCGTTGATCTGATCATTGACTACTTTTGATAGCTATATAAGTGATGAATTTTTTAGCTGTAGAAAAGCATATAAGAATCAAAAAAAGAAAAGAAATAAAATAACAACTTCATCTCAATCTTTTTCTTCTCACTAATTTTTTTTTCCCTATCTTCAAGTATCTAAACATTTTAAAGATAAAAGATTACTTGTTGGCATTTACCTACCCTTTTTCTGAAATGTGTAATTATAGTATTTGAAGATTATTGAATAAATGTGACTAAAGAGTACATCTAATACCTGATATTAAATTCTAAAAGCACTAATGTAAAGCATAGAATTATACCAGTGTGTGATCATTTGTTGACAGTACAGACTATCTCTCTACCTTCAGATTTCCTGATTATCTTTTAAAAAGTATAGTGACTAAGATATTTTATGAGACTGATCTTGCACATTGAAACCATACTTATTCAATTTGCTTTTTGAAGTTAAATTCTCTTTGATTCCTTTCATCACCCTATAATCCTGTTCTCCCTTGCTATCCATTAGCTTGTTATTTCAACTTGTAACATAAAAGTGGTGCTCCCTGTGAGATTGTTAAAATCCACTTTGTTTTCTATTGTATGGGTAATTATTTATACTTGTCACAACAATCAGAAGAACACTTCAAAGCACACAATAAAAATGATTTAGACTTTATTGAACTCAATTTTTTGCTCTCCTGCTTGATTTGTTTCCTCATTGAAAAACAATCCAGCAGACAATTCCAAGACTTTTGGAACTGATTCCTGAACAAGCATTCAGCTAAAACTTACACATATACAACCTATTACTTTGACCAAGCTTATTTTAAAGACAACTTTAAAGAAAGAAACAACAGTATCAATCAGCTCTTATATTCTACAATCTTTGAACAACAGCCCCCTGATTTCGAATATCTGAATCATCAAATCTATATTTGGATTGCTGCTCATCAATCAACTGAAACTCCTCTTGAAACAGAAAAAGAAAGCTATCAAACCACTTTTGTTTTTGATTTCTTCTTAAGTGAATTAGAACATTCCACACAAACAGCTACTTCTGAACCAATGGCTTAAAACTCTATGCAACAAAACATTCTGATTGCTCTTCAAGGCATACAGACTGCTTTAGGATGAAAAAACAACACCCTATTACCATTATTCAGAGATAATGCCCAAAATCCAATTGAATGATTGGATAACTTTGAAAGAGCTGCCACAGCCAACCAATACAATAATGAATACAAGTTTCAAATTGTTGGTGGCTATCTTCAAGGCTCTTCTGCTACTTGGTTCTTACAAAAAACTGATGCTAGTGCTTAACAAAAAATTATTAGATGAACATCAACAAATACTGGAGAAGAAAACACTTCTTTTACAACCTGGTTTGAAACTAAATTTAGAACTCCTATCTTAATCTCAAAATGGCATATGGAATTAGAAAAAAAAACCCAAGGTCCTAGTGAGGTTGTGACAGAATATGCCAAAGCAATAAAAAAACTTATTAAATGGATAGACTCTGAAAAAAATTAGACAGAAGAGCAGAAAATACACTCCTTCACAAAAGGACTGAAAACTGATCTATTATATGCTCTTTGGCCTTTCCTGGCCTTGAAAAATAATCCCACAATGGATATGACCATTGAACTTGCCCAGAGAATAAAAGATAACCAAAGGATTCATTTGGAATCCACTCTTCTAGCTTTTGCCACTGTTCCTGTTATGGCTCCTGCTCCACAAATGGCTGTCACCTCTTTTACTGCCCAAACTCAAGACTCAAATAAACAATTAATAGATAGGCTTACAGCAAATCTTGCCTGGCTATTAGAATCTTTGGCCCAAACAGTTAGAGACAATCAACAATCCCAAAGACCCAGATTTGAACCCCGTTTTAATCAGCCCCAACAACTCTCTTATCAAAAACAACAAAATCATGGTCTACCTGTGTGTTATTGCTGTGGATTAACTGGACATATTTCTAAAGATTGCAATAATCCTTTTTTGTTCTCTCCAGTTTCTAGAAACAATAACAATCAAAACAACAGAATCATTAACAACAATGCTTTCAATTAAAGATCCAATCATGTTAACATCAATTTTTTTAAAGAGGATTCCCTAATTGAAGCCACTGTTTATTAGCCTTTAAACTGATAGGCACACTTCCAAAGAGTAAGAGTGCAAGCCAACCAGAAGAAAACCTCTTTTATGCTCTTAACCTAACTAATGATGACCATGACATGGATAAACTGACAATCAACACCTCTGACTCAACAAAAAAGAAAAAGAAAGCCAAGGTTGATTTTGTTTTAGATTCTAACAAAGCTTCAACTTCTACTACTGATAACAATAAGCCACCAAAAGCCAAAGTTTTTAAAAATCCTCCAAAGCTGGAATCTCCAGAAATTGTATAAAAATCTGGATCATACTCTGTTGTAAAAAATCTTATGGAAACCCCAGCACATATTACTTTTGGCCAGTTAATGACCCATTCACAGTTTAGAAAAAATTTTTGCAAATCATTAATCCCAAAGAAAAAGACACCAAAAACCAACAAACGTCCATGCCAAGCTGGACTTGCTGACAACAGTAATGTTACTCCTCTCATCTGTAAAGCCCAAGTGGCTGGTTACTTCATTGATTTGATCCTGAACAGTAGATTATTTGTTAGCATCATTGCCAAACACTTCTTAGAAGCAATTGGCAGAAAGATTGATAAACCATCCACACAACCAATGACCAACATATATGATAACAAGAAAAAAGATCTGGGCATAGCCAAAGCTGTTCCTGTCCAAATCAATGACATCAGCATTGAAACTAACATAGAAGTATCTGAAGCAAAAGAATACACCATAATAGTTAACAATGAATGGCTCAAGAAAGCAAAAGCTTTGCTTAATTATAAACTCTGTGAACTGACCATCAGATGTAATGAGAAACCTATTGTAGTTAAGTATCGCCATTGGACAACTCCTTCAGCACCCAAACAAAGCCAAGAAAAAAAACAATCAAATAAATCAGATGATAATGAGAGTGATGATAAAAAAAATCAAGAAGAACAAAAAAAAACTGCTGAACTCACCTATATCATCTTTACCAGCAATGGCAAGCCACTGGACAATGTTAAAGCTGATAAAGAAAAAATCATAGTAAATGGCAAGCTAATCTGCTGGTTCTACTATGATATCCTTAAAAAAATCTTTGACAGAAAACCTGGCAAGAAAGCTAAATACAGTTATTGGTGGCATGGTCCTTGTGCATATGCTGGTGTAACAAACCTTTGTATTCACCAAGTAATGAATGCAAATTTTGTCTAATTTATTACAAAAATTGAGAACCAATTAGCTTAATATTTCAAAAAAAACTTAAAGAAGTACAGAAGTCCTTTGAAAATGAACCATCTAAGATCCAATTAATTACAGTAAAACAAAGAGAACCCTTTCCAAAAAAAAGAAAGATAGACATTGAAAATCTGTTGGCTAGAAATAGCCCAGTTATTTTAAAAGAAGGTAATACTCCTGAATGAACCCATGTAATACAATACACCATCACCATCAAAAAAACTCACTCCATCTATTTGAAGCCTTATTAATCTAATTAATACAATGATGAATTTATCAAGAAAGAGATAAGCCAGATGAAAGATCTTGAATTCATACAAGAAACCAAGAGTGAATAGGCTTTTCCAGTTGTAGTAGTATTCAAGAAAAGTAGAATCTTATGCTTTTGTATTGACTACTACCAATTAAATGCCATCACTATAAGAGATATGTATTCACTTCCCAAAATTAATGCAATGCTAGATAAATTCAATGGTGCTGCTTTTTTCTCAACCATTGACTTAACTGCTGGATTCAGACAAGTAGAAATGAATTCAGAAAGCAGAAAGAAAATGGTCTTTATTATCAAGTATAGCACTTATGAATTCACTGTTATGCCTTTTGGCCTCACCAATGCTCCTCCTACCTTTTAACATCTAATGGACAAAGTGTTTAAATCAGTGAAAGAAAACTTTGTTCTAGTTTATTTGAACAATATAATGATATACTCAAAAACCTGAGATGAACACT
The DNA here is from genome assembly GCA_016748015.1 of Geosiphon pyriformis. Lineage (NCBI taxonomy): Eukaryota > Fungi > Glomeromycota > Glomeromycetes > Archaeosporales > Geosiphonaceae > Geosiphon > Geosiphon pyriformis. The sequence goes on from JAAOMT010000082.1 coordinate 169,230, forward strand.
ATTATAGATGATTATTTGGAGTCTTAAATCAAATAACAAATCTGTAACTTGGTGCTTTAGTATTTTGATGACATAAGTAATATTGGTATGTCATTGTTATCTAAAGGTTTGGTTGATCTGAAAATTTTATGGTTGAGTTCTTTGTATAATGGACAGAGATTCAATAGTGGTTTTCAGTAGCCTCCTGGAATCACAATTCCATTAAATTTCTTTCTTAGTGTGGTGGCTGGTAATCCTTCTAATAAGTTATCCTCAATTCTATAAGTGTTTTACCCTTGTTTCACAGGTCTTTTACCAGTTCCTATAACATTTTTTAATTCAACACTTTTAATTTTTAATTAGTTTAGTAAACAACAATAAAATCAAAGAAAATAAAAAAAATGAAGAGAAATAAGTCAATGCAATTGCAAGTTAGTATCCCATCAATAGTTATGATCAAGAGCTATTGTTCCAGCATGGTCAAGTATCAATTACTATCAACATGAAGTATTGATAGTGGAGAGTAGAATTGAGATAACAAATAGTTATTTATTGATATTTGTGATGGAAAAGGTTGTTTAGATTAAATCTAAATGGAGAGGTCTGTCTTTTCTACTTTTACCACTACCACTATATATACATAATTAATGTTCTACAAGATTGCTTATATTCTTGAGTGATGTGCTATGATTTCTTGAGCAATGTGGTGTGATTTCTGATATTGCTCCACATTGCTGAGCAATGTGCTTATGTGCTGACTACTATTCTTTTATTGGTCTACTATTTTTTATATCTGTTTTTTCTTTATGAGTAACATTATCTCCTCCTTTTTAATATTGAGCTCCATCAAAATTCTCATTTTGAATTATGTTAAATACTTCTTTTTTAAGTAGCATTTGTTCCATCTTATTCCTTATTTCTTCAATTTATGCATTGTTTATTCTTTCCTATTGGTTAATAATTATAGTTTCCATGTCTAAATATAACAGTATTTCTGAATAGTTCCGAAATATGTTGTGCAATTGGTAAATTGTTCTAACATGTAGTGTTGAATTTGTTTTTTTTTAATAAATTCTTTAATTTGTTGTATTATGTCTTGATTGAATATTCTCTTGATTTGTTAATATACAACTCCTAAATATTCAACTTTTGACCTAACTAATAGTAACAATATAGTATTGAAAGTTGTTTTGTTCATAACTTCCAATTCTCTTTTGTAAGCTCTTCTGTTGGTGCCATAATAAATATTTTTCCAAAAGTGTTCTTTACTTTTTCTATTAAGTTATTTGATCAATTTTTATCATTCTTTGATGACTGCTGATATAGTGTATTCTTTGTCTTTCTTTTGGTGTTTTGATAGCAAATTGTTTGGTTTTTAATAACAATTTCTATGTCTAACTGTTGTTGACTTAAGGCCTGAAACAATTGTTGAGCTATAGTATGAATATGATCTGGTATTTTCTTTTTTTTTAGTTGCTTTTGTTATATGTACTGTGTCTTTATATATTCTTTTATTGTTCAATTTTATGTGTTTGGTCTAATGATTATAATTGGTTCCAAATCTTGTGAAATTTCATCTAATTGGACTAGTATTTGTTATACTCTCAGTTGTAGAATGTTATTGGTGGATGATACTATCTGGTGATATGGTTTTAGTTAATCACCATGTGCTATTTTGGCTAAGATTTTGTTGTTCCATCTTAATTTATAAGCTCTATTTCCTAGAATTTCTTCTATGTGAAATGGTCTATCTTATTTGGGGTCAAATTTTCTACTCCATTGTTTTTTCACTTTGGTACAATATAAAAATACTTTGTTTTCAATCTTGAATTCAACTGGTTTATCTGATAGTTGGTTATTATGTTGTTTTTTTTGATTTTTTTGAGAGTTTTGGATGTTATCAGCTGCTTTTTGTCATCTGTTTTCTAATGTTTCTATTAAGTTATATGTTTTTTTCAACAATGTTTCTTGAAAATTATCTTCTGTTATTGGTTCAGTTGGATATATATTAACCTCTATTTCAACTGGTAGTGTTTCTGTTCTACCATATACTAATTCAAATGGTGTTGCTTGTGTAGTATCTTGCTTCATTGTCTGATAAGCAAATAATACTGATAATATAAACAAATCCCATTCTTTTTGATTTTCTTGGCTGATTTTGGCAATTGCTTTACACAATGTTCTATTGAATCTTTCAACTAAACCATTTGTTTATGGATGGTATGGTGATGATAATGGTCTCTTTATTCCAAATCTTTGACTTAACTCAGCTAATGTTCTATTTACAAAGTGTGTTCTCTGATCTGATAGTAATTCTTTTGAATATCCATGTTGACAAATTAGATCTTGGTGAACAAATTCAGCAACAGATTTTGCATCTGCTCTTTGAATGGCTTTTGCTTCTGGCCATTTAGTAAGATAATCCATGGCTACTGCAATATATCTGTTGTCTTTGCTAATGATTATTAATGATCTGACTAAGTCAATTCCAATATAATTGAATGGTTGTTTTACTTTGATTGGTCTTAATGATTCACTTAGTCTTAATTCTTTTCTTTTTTGACAAGCATCACAATTTTGAATATATTGGATGATGTCTGAATATATTGATGGCCAATAATATCTTTTTCTTCTATGGTTGCTTCTTTATGAAAATGTCCTGCTGTTAGATCAAAGTGTATGTTGAACAGTATTGTCTCTTTTTCTGACTTTGTAATTACTCTGGTTGGTTGATCTGGATCTTGTCTATTCTTCCAGTAAAGTATATTTTGATGGTTGATAAAATATTTTGATTGTTGTTTAATCTGATTTTGTTCCTTTTGAGATAATTTCTCCTTGAACTGTTGAGTATTTATATAATGTTGGAGTTGTTGGTATTTTTGTGTATTCATCTTTTGTTATATTTTTGTGTTCAGTTGTTTGGATTTTGTTATATATTTTTTTTTATTGAAATGTTCTTAGATTTGTCTCATTCATAACAAACTGTCAACATTTCTATTGTCTTTTTCTTTTTTATAGTGTACTATAAAATTATATAATGAAAGTGCTATTTTCTATCTTGCATGTTAATTATCTTCAAATTTCTGTTTTTGGATTGAAGTCAGTCCTTTGTGATCTGTGTATACTTCAAATTTCTGACTTAAGTATTCTTTCTATTTTATAACTGCCCAATAGATTGCTAAATATTCTAATACTGGTGTTCTATACTTTTTCTCGGCTGGAGTTAAACCTTGGCTGGCATATGCCACTGAATGTTCACTTCCATTCAGTCTTTTCTGTGATAATACTGCTTCCAATGCTTGACCTGATGCATCTGTTGTAATGATGAATGGCTTATTGTGATCTGAATAGATCAGTATTGGAGCTTGAATAAGCTTTCTTCTTAAAATATCAAAAGCTTCTTGTTGAGTTTCTGTCCATTTGTATTTTATATTCTTGGTTTGAAGATAGTTGAGTGGCCAAGCTATTTTAGAAAAGTCTTTGATGAAGTAGCAATAATAGCCTGTAAATCTTAAGAATAATTTCAATTCAGTCAAGTTGGTTAGTACTGGAAATTTCTTTATTATCTCTATTTTGTCTGAATCCATTTTGATTCTATTTTTGCTCACTATATGTTCCAAGAATTTTAATTTTGTTTTGCTAAAGAAACATTTGGTAGCATTTAACTTTAACCCTGCTTGTCATAATTGTTCAAACACTTGTTAAAGATGATGAAAATGATTATTAAATGTTCATGAAAATATATTGGTGTTGTCTAAGTATATGATTACAGATTTCCATAATAAGCTGGTATATATGATTTCCATTAGTCATTGAAATATGGCTGGAGCATTCATCAAGTCAAATAGCATGACTTCAAATTCAAAATTTCTTTTTTAAGTTGTAAAAGCTGTTTTCTTCTTGTCTTCTGGTTTCATGACCACTTGTCAGTAACTACTGTCTAAGTCTAAAGTTGAGAATCATTTCTTTTCTCCAAATGCATCAAACAGTTTTTGGATCTTTGAAGTTGGATGACTATCTTCTTTTGTTATTCCATTCAGTTTCTAGTAATCTATGCAAAAGCAAATTTTCCCATTCTTCTTATGGACTAGTACTACTGGTGACAATTATGGACTCATTGATGATTCAATTAACCTATTGTCAAGCATTTGATTGATTTCTTGACGAATGATCTTATGGCTGGCTAGTGGTATTTTGTATGCTCTCTGTTTAATTGATATTACATCTCTCATCTTGATTTGATGCTGGATTATGTCAGTTCTACCAAATTCATTCTCACTGGCAAAGATATCATTGAAATTGTTGAGTAATATCTTAAGCTGCATACATTGAAGTGGGTCTAAGTTTCTTATGTTTATCTGTTCCAATTGTTTTGGTTGGAGTAAATAACATTCTTTTTGTCCATATATTGTTTGTGATGTGATATTCACATATTCACAAAGCTGTGGAAAGTCTGAATGGGGTTTGGTAGTTGGTTTTCTATTTCTGTGCTTAGATATTCAATGATGGTTTCTTCTAGTATTTCTACAATATTTTCAGTGTTGTTGTAGATGAAAATTTTGATGTAATTATGGTTTTTGGCTGGTATGTGGAGACTGATGTGTCCAATCTTTTTTGATTCACAAATGGCTAATTCAGCTTCAAAAATCTGCACTTGATCTTTTACTTTCCTATCTATAGTGTACATGTACTGGTCATATGGTAAAATAAAAATTGATTGACGAATTAAGATAATTTTTCTTTTGTCAGCAATTTTTTCCTCTGCCATATTAACTGGTACATCTATTCTACTCATTGATCTGAATCCCTGTATTTCTCTTGCTGTTATCCCTAACTCTTCTCTATTTTCCACTAAAACTAACTGAGCTATTTTTACCAGAGACAGAAATATTGTCTATACTATCTTTTCATTTGGCTCTATGATATAGATCTTTTCTAAGTTGTTTTGTAGCATAGCAATAATATTTCTTACATATCTTGTGTTAATTATTCCTCCTCTAATGTTGATCTCTCTTTTTGCTAAACTACTCCTAGATGCTAACTGAACCATGGTTGTTGCTGGAATTTCTAGTGCTATTTTGAGATCAATACATGTGCACAAATTTGGTTCCAATTTGATGACTTCTTTTTTTGGATATCTTAGATCAAACTCTGTATCAGTATTATGTACACATTCTGACATGATACCTTCATTGTTATCACTGAACCATTTTAGTTCCTGCTTCTTGATAAGATCAGGGAGTACAATATATTGTTCAGAGTTTGAATCTGAATTTGAATTGTCACTATTTTGATTGCCATATTGAACAGAGCTGGAACTGTTGTTTTTGTTGTCATTATTGTCAGAGTTTGAATCAAGATTGAAATTTAATTCCAATTTCAATACGCAATTGCTGATTGGTTCTTTTTTCTCTGGGATTGTGTAGATCATACATGGTAGTAGATTGTAAATAAGATCACACTTATTACAATATTGAAAGTCACATGAGATCAAACAGTGTTGACACAGTCATGTGTTTAATTGTTCTAAGCATTGCTTTTGTTCTTTTCTTGTGGGTGCTAATCACTGATAGTGTTCATGAAATTCTTTTGGGTCATCCTCAATGTTGCTAAAGACATTGTTACTTATAGAAATATAGGGAATATATATTAGCATAGTTATTAACCAATCAGAAATAGATGTAGTAAAATATGGAATTCCAGGATTCTTCTCAGAAATTGCAGGATTCCAGAAATTACAGGATTCTCACAAGGAATTGCAGAATTGCAGAATTCCAGGATTCCTCTTAAAGGAATTGCAGGATTCCAAGAATTCCAGGATTCTTGTTGTAAAGAATTGAAGAATTGAGGAATCTCAATTATGTATATATAGCAGTAAGATTAAAAGCTAAAAACAGAGACATCCAATTTAGATTTAATCTAAGCAACCCTCCACATCACAAATATCAATAAATAACTATTTCCATACCTCAATTTATTTTTCACTATCAACTTTATGTTGATAGTAACAAATACTTAACCACACTGGAACAATAGCTCTTGATTATGGCTATTAATGAGATACTAATCAAAATTGCCTTGGCTCATTTCTTTATTTTATTTCTGTTTTCTTTATTTCTTTTCTTTATTTTATTTTTCTTTGTGGGTATATACTAATTGATTAAAAGATTAAGCACTGAGTTATTGACATCAAGGATAGCCTGGTAAAAAACCCAGAAATAAGGATAGGATTTTATATATTATCGGATAACTTATCAGAAGGGCACGACTGCCAAACTAAATCTGGTCACCATGCTGAGAAAAAAATTGGAAAAACTCTTGAAAAAATACATCTACTATCGACACTATTGAATCTCTGTTCATTATACAAAAGACTCAACCAAAACCTTCAAACTATGTAAAAACCATCAGAATTACCAATATCTGCATCAAGATAGCTTTTGAGCACCAAGTTATGGGTTTGTTATTTAATTTAACAGCAGAAATAATCATCTGTAACATTTGGTGCTCCCTGTGAAGTATAATCTTACAGAAAACCAGTACCAACAACTAATCAACAATGGCAGAATCAGAAATTATAGGAGCAAACCATTTAGGATTCACGAAATCCTTGTTCCAACAATACAGCCAACAATTAAGATTAAACAGTAATCATTACCCAGCCGAATCAGCTTTCAACTTCTATATTAATAACAAAATCACTGAATGCTTAGGAGGAACAGTTAACATTGAAGCAGCAAGAGAAAACTTTTACACAGAATTATTTCAATACACCAACTTACCAAAGAACTATAATTTCACACCAATAATTAGAGAAATCAACCAAACTATTGAAAGGTACACTCAATAACAATTTTCCATTACCTATGCAGACAAGGGTAAAAGAAGAATACAAACACCAGCAGCAACACCAAAAAGAATATAGTTACCTAGTTGGAAGAAACACAAAATAGAATCACCAACTGCTCTATCATATCACTATACACCCAGAAGCACCATCAACATTTCATCAGATGCGTTTACATCAAATGTGACATCAACATTTGGAAGATTGCAGTTCCAAAGCAAACAATTAAAAGAAGACTTACTAAGACCATATGGTGCATATTTTAAAGGATTTAAATCACGATCCCCAATGCCATCAGGAATTCAATCACTGCTACCACAACCAGATTTTGAAACCACTACTCTGTGGGAATTATCAGAGAAAAAAGAAAAAAGAAGTGAAAATCAAGAATTTACTTACCAAAACCCGATTTCAGAAAACTCGAAATTTGGAACCCCGAATGTTCAAACTCCATGAAACCCAAGTTTAGAAAATCCAGAAATTGAAACTCCTAATATTCAAGCACCACTGAATTAAAACAATCCAAATCCTGAAATCATTAATCAGCACTTATTTCCAAATATTGTCATCAATCATTCACCAATTGATTTGATAGTCAAATCTATTCAGCAGCCACCTCAACAACCAAATTCACAAAATCAACAACCGTTTCAACAGCCACCACAACCACCCAACTTAGATCCAATGGTCTATGCACCAATTGCAAAACTGGATAATTTTACTGGCAAAGAAGATGACGCTCAAATATGGCTGAATGATGTGGAAAAAGCCATCGCAGCCAATGGATGAAATAACAACTGAGCAATGCAAGCCATTCCCTATTTTCTCAAAGATACCACCAATTCATGGTATCAGAGTTTGATCAATAAACCACAAGATTTCAATGCCTTCAAAGTAGAATTTTTAAAATACTTCAGCAATAATAACAGTATCAACCGTCTAGTTAATGCATTCACCATTATAAAGCAAGGAGAAACTGAAGCAGTCACCACTTACCTGGGATGCTTCCATAGAAATCTGTGCCAAATTCAGGCAATTGATGCCAACTATTTCACAGCATCACAGATTCTCAACCAGTTTATCTGTAGCCTGTACAGCAGCATCTTGCAACATGTACACTTGTTGCATCCAGGCAATCTACAAAATGCAGTCATACGTGCCAGAGATTTCGAATCAGCTGAGTCTGAGACCAACCATGTCCAAGCCATTAATCTAGTGATAAACGGATCATCTGAATTGAACTCCAAATTAAAACAATTCAGTGATTCAATTAATCAGAAATTAGAAGGATACTTAGCTGATAATTGTGCAATTTATCAACCACCTCAATGATACAGCAATCCAGGAAACTACAATTGTTTCCAAAATCAAGCGCACCTCTCAACATCAGCCAATTAGCAGTGACAGCCAGAAACACATATCTGCCACTATTGTGGTAAACAAGAACATATTCAAATTGACTGCTGTCAGTGTTTAAATAACTAACAATTGGGAAATTAATATCGAAACCCCGATCACTGGTTCTAAGTTCCGAGTTCCCAACAAAATTAAGAACAATACCAATACTTATCTTATTATGCACCAATGATACAGCAATTAATTTATTAACCACCAGTATATTAAGCTCCAATTTATTAACCAATAGCCCCAATTTATTAGCCATAGCCACAGGTAATATATCAACCGCAGCTGCCAACAATCTATTAACTTCAAACGATTCAGACACTGCCATGAAACTTACCTGCCAGTGGAGTCCAAAGACCGAAAATCATGCAGCAAAACTGGAGATTGGTGATGATAGTCTATTAGCCAATCCCCAGCTCTTCCAGTTAACAAACAGGATCTTGTCAATGGAATTCAGGCACCAGTTATCCCCAAAACCTGAATTCCCAGGACTATTTAAGTCTCCTAGTTACCCCAGAAGACACCTCACCCAGCAATCAAGATCCCATCCAAAAACAACAAACACTTACCAGCAATATTCTACCAGCAACAGTCACCAACGACAAATCACTAGCTGTCATCTTCCCATTAGAGATCAAAGAACCATCAAATACCCCATTATTTAGTGGAGCCACTCTTGATGAAAAACCCATCACTGTGATATACACAAATGCTAAAGTTGATGGTCAATCCATCAAATTAATCCTTGACAGTGGTTCAGCAGACAGTATTATCACACGACAACTCATGGACCAATTAGGTCACCGAGTTGATCGAACTGCTAGTGCCTGAATCATTACAGCCAATGGAACAACCAAAACACCTATTGGCAAAATTGATGCCTTCCCAATCAAAGTCAATGGCATCACAGTGCCAATCAAAGTCTTGGTAATGGAAGCTACACAGTACCAAGGCTTAGTGGGCAATGACTGGTTGTCCAAAACCAAGACTGTTTTAGACTGGACAACGCAGGAGCTTCAGCTGACGTTTAATAACCAATACACATGTGTGCCAGCCACGTGTGGCTATTTCAAGACTCCTTCAGAAGAGGAACCATTGATCGAGCTGGAAGAAGAAGAAAAAAAACCGATCTGGGAAGCTTACTAAGTCTTATGGACTGACAATGATCACAATGAATTGCCACTCATACTCTTATGGAATGACAAAAGAAAAAAAAAAGAAGAAGAAAAACTTACTTGGAGAACAAACCAGGGATCATGGAGTGACAACAGCCAAAACAAACCAGCCACTGAATGGAGTTGGGAAAAAAAGGTGAAAGGAAAAGAACAGGAAGAAGAACCAAAACAAACCACTTCCTCCACTTATATTTTATACTCGACACAATCTCAAAACGCTTACTATTGACCCAAACTAGTATGCATCAGTTGTGACAAGAAACTGTTGACAATGGGGGCATGCTGTAGTAAGGACAAAGAATAGACGACAGCAACCGAGTACTACTGTTGCCCATGTATTCTTGAACACAATGAATGGTTGCCAAAAATAAGAAAATGGGACGGAACTTTGTGTTTAGCTTGTGAAGATACTCTCTTAGATAAAAAGATGTGGAAAGACATTTCTGGAAGAGGAGGAGCATGTGATGAGACATGCCAATACACAATCTTGATCAACAACTGGGTACGAAAGGGAACTTTTATCGATGACACCTGGAAATGAGTATTAAGATGTCTGGAAGAATACTCACATGATGAAGATGAAATCTGGAAAATGGCATATGCTATGTCAGAAGATGCTACAATAGAGGAGCTGAGAGAAATTAAAAACAACCTACTATCTCTAACTGAGCCTGAATATGTTCAAACTTTTGATGTCTTCGGCAACATTGAAGATGATCCAAAGGAATTCCATGAGCACTACTAATGATTAGTACCTATGAGAGAGGAACAGAAGCAATGCTTAGAAGAGATAAACACCCGACTATGTGATCACTGTTTGATCCCATGTGACTTCCAGTATTGTAATGAGTGTGATCTCATTTACAATCCACCACCACGCATGATCTACATGATCCCAGAAGAGGAAAAACCAATCAGCAGATACACATCAGAATCGAATTTTAATCCCGATTCAAACTCTAACAATAATGACAACAAAAACACCAGTTCCAGTTCCATTCAAAATGGCAATAATGACAACAATGACATAAGCTCAGATTCAAACTCCGATTCAAATCCTGAACAATATATTGCACTTCTTGATCTCACCAAGGACCAGGAACTTAAATGGTTTAGTGATAATGATGAAGGTATTATGCCAGAATGCACACATAATACTGATGCAGAGTTTGATCTAAGGTATTCAGGGAAAAATACCATTAAATTAGAACCACACTCATGCACCAGCATTGATTTGAAAGTAGCAATAGAGATACCAGCTACCACTATGGTTCTACTAGTATCTAGGAGTAGTTTAGCAAAGAAGGAAGTCAACATTAGAGAAGGAATAATTGATGCAGAATATGTAGAAAATATCATTGCTATGCTACAAAATGACTCAGAAAAGGCTTATACCATTGAGCCAAATGAAAAGATAACACAGACAATATTTCTATCTTTAGTTAAAGTAGCTAGGTTAGTGTCAGTAGGAACAAGAAAAGAATTAGGGATGACAGCAAGAGGGATACAGGGATTTGAATCCACAAGTAGAATAGATGTGCCAATCAATATGGCAAAAGAAGAAATTGTTGGCAAGGGAGAAATTATTTTCATCGGTCAACCAATTTCTATTCCACCATATGGCCAGCACATGGTAGTTATAGAATAGAAAGTAAAGAATCAGGATCAAATTTTTGAAACAGACTTGATGCTTTGTGAATCAGAAAAAATTGGATTCATCAATCTCTATGTGCCAGCCAAGAACCATAACCACATAAAAATTCCTATCTACAACAACACTGAAGACATCATCGAAGTTCCAGAAGGAACCACAATTGGACATTTAAGCACAGAAGTAGAAGACCAGCCACCACACTATATTTCAGACTTTCCACAACTTTGTGGGTATATCAATATTATATCACAAGCAATTTATAGATAAAACGAATGTTATTTACTCCAACCAAAACAATTGAAGCAAATGAATATGGGTAACTTAGACCCACTCCAACAGATGCAGCTCAAAATGTTGCTCAACAAATTCAATGACATCTTTGCCAATAAAAATGAATTTGGCAGAACTGATATCATTCAGCACCAGATCAAGACTGAAGATGCAATGCCAATTAAACAAAGAGCATACAGAGTGCCACCAGCCAGCCATGAGATCATTTGTCAAAAAATCAATCGGATGCTTGACAATGGGTTAATTCAGCTATCAATGAGCCTATGGTCATCACCAGTAGTACTTGTCCAGAAAAAGAATGGAAAGATTCGCTTTTGTGTAGATTACAGAAAGCTCAATGGTATTACTTGTGGTGACAGCTATTCAACTCCCAGAATTCAAAAACTATTCGACACTTTTGGTGGAAAGAAATGGTTTTTGACACTAGATCTGGATAGTGGTTATTGGCAAGTAGCCATGAACCCAAATGACAAAGAAAAGACTGCTTTTACTATCAAAGAAGAAAATTTTGAGTTTGAAGTCATGCCATTTGGCTTAATAAATGCACCAGCCACATTTCAATGGCTAATGAAGATCATATATTAAGGCTTGCTATAAAAGTCAGTTGTAGTATATTTGGATAACACCAATGTGTTCTTAAAAATGTTTAATAATCATCTCCACCATTTACAACAGGTGTTTGAGAGACTAAGAAGAGCTGGATTGAAGTTAAATGCCAGCAAATGTTTCTTCAGAAAAATAGAACTCCAATTTTTGGAACACATAGTGAGCAGAAATGGCATCAAAACAGATCCAGACAAGATTGAAAAAGTGAAGAATTTTCCAGAGCCAACAAATTTCACAGAATTAAGAGCATTTTTGGAATTTGTTGGTTATTACTGTTGCTTCATCCAAAACTTCTCCAAAATAGCCCAGCCACTAAATCAGCTTTTGACAAAGAACACTAAGTATAGGTGAATTGAATCTCAACAAGAAGTGTTTGATATACTAAAGAAAAAGTTAATCCAAGCCCCAGTACTAATATACTCTAATCACAACAAGCCATTCATGATCACCACGGATGCATCAGGTCAGGCATTGAGAGCAGTATTATTACAAAAAAATCCGAATGGAAGAGAACATCCAGTAGCTTATGCAAGCCGAGGTCTAACTCCAGCTGAGAAAAACTATGAAACACCAGTATTAGAACATTTGGCTATCTATTAGACAGTAACCAAATAGAAAGAATACTTGAGCCAAAAATTTGATGTGTACACAGACCACAAAGGATTGACATCAATTCAGAAACAAGAATTTAGAAACAGATGCCACACAAAATGGAAAATAGAGTTGTCACCATTTAATTATACAGTACATTACAAAAAAGGAAAAGACTATGGAAACACAGACGGATTGTCGTGAATGAGACAAATCTAGAAACGTTTCAAACCAAAAATATAACAAAACCCAAAAAAATTCAAATAAAAATATAACAAAAGATGAACATACAAAAATACCAACAACTTCAACACTATATTAATACCCAACTGTTTAAAGAAAAATTATCTCAAAAGAAACAAACCCATATAAAACAACAATCAAAATATTTTATCACTTACCAAAATATACTTTATCAGAAAAACAGAAAAGAACCCAATCAACCACTCAGAGTTGTTACAGAGCCAGAAAAAGAGACAATATTGTACAACATACATTTAGATCCAACAGCAGAACATTTTTACAAAGAAGCCACAATGAAAAGAGCCAAAAAAAGATACTATTGGCCATCAATGTACCCAGACATCATCCAATATGTTCAAAATTGTGATGCTTGCCAAAAAAGAAGAGGAACAAGGCCCAGTGAACTATTAAGACCAATCAAAATAAGACAACCATTTGATCGAATTGGAATTGACTTAGTTGGACCATTGACAATTACCAGTAGAGAAAACAGATACATAGCAGTAACCATGAACTATCTTACCAAATGGCCAGAAGCAAAAGCAATTCAAAGAGTAGATGCAGAATCCGTTGCCAAATTTGTTTATCAAGATTTGATCTGTCAACATAGATGTCCAAAAGAATTACTTTCAGACCAAGGAACTTATTTTGTGAACAAAACATTAGCAGAATTAAGCCAAAGATTCAGAATTAAGAGGCCACTATCATCACCATACTATCCACAAACCAATAGATTAGTTGAAAGGTTTAACAGAATATTGTGTGAAGTGATAGCCAAACTGAGCCAAGAAAATCAAAATGATTGGGATTTGTTAATACCATTAGTACTATTTGCTTATCGAACAATGAAGTAAGACACTACACAAGCAACACTATTTGAACTAGTATACAGTAGAACAGCAACACTACCAGCCAAGATAGAAGTCAACACTTATCCAACAGAACCAATAACTGAAGACAATTTTTAGGAAACATTGCTAAGAAGAACATATGACTTGATGGAAACTCTAGAAAACAAAAGACGAAAAGCAACTGACAACATACAACAGTCATAAAAAAAACAGAAAGAAAGACATGATAACCAATTACCAGAGAAACCAATTGAATTCAAGATTGGAAACAAAGTACTTCTATATTATACCAAAGCAGAAAAACAATGAAGTGGAAAATTTGACCCCAAATGGGATGAACCATTTCACATTGAAGAAATTCTTGGAAATGGAGCTTATAAATTAAGATAGAACAACAAAATCTTAGCCAAAGCAGCACATGGAGATTGACTGAAACCATATCACTATACAGTGTCACCATCCACCAGTAATATTCCACAATTAGGAATACAGAGAATATTAGTCCAACCAGATGAAATTTCATGAGACTGGGAACCAATTATTATTATTGACAACAACACATTAAATTAATCCATCAAAGGAATATATAAAAACAGAGTAAACACGACAGAAGATATTAGAAAAATGGAAATTACGGACAACATCCACTCACTAGCACAACAACTTTTTCAATTAATCCAACACCAAGAAATAGAAATTACAATCAATCAACAAACTATTCAATATCAAGATACTAAAAAGACACTGCAAAACAGAAAACAGAAGAAACCAGAAAATGCCATTGACAAAATTATTACAAAAGTAAAATTGGCAATAAAAGAATTGACAAAAGAGTCAATATACCAAGAGTTGATGAAAGAAACTTGGAATTGGTGAATACAACAATTTTCAAGAAACTATTGTTATTTTTACTTGGGACAACACGTGAATATCCAGAACTTATATACGGATAAAACAAAGCAGTTATTCGACACAACAATATTATAACAACTAGAACATTTTGTGAAGAAAAACAACTTATCTACACAAGCTCAAGCTATATACCAAATACACACAGTATTTCAGAATCGACCAGAAATTTTACTCAACAAAGCAATGGATACAGTTACCAGTAATCAATTAGGAAGGATTACCAATGCTTAATTTGAAGAAGTACAGACTCAAATAACACAAGTAATTCTTGAAAATGAAATTCAGAAAATACTTCAAGAAAGGGAATTAACAGAGTTAGATTTTGATGAAGCTCAATATTAAAAGAAGAGAATAATGTTACTCATAAAAATATAGGGAATATATATTAGCATAGTTATTAACCAATCAGAAGTAGACATAGTAAAATATGGAATTCCAGGATTTCTCTTAGGAATTGCAGGATTTCAGGAATCACAGAATTCCAGGATTCTAGAATTTCTCTTAAAGGAATTGCAGGATTCCTGTTGTGAAGAATTGAGAAATTGAGAAATCTCAATTATGTATATATAGCAGTAAGATTAGAAGCTAAAAACAGAGACATCCAGTTTAGATTTAATCTAAGCAACTCTCCACATCACAAATATTAATAAATAACTATTTCCATACCTCAATTTATCTTCTACTATCAACTTCATGTTGATAGTAATGAATACTTAACCACACTGAAACAATAGCTCTTGATCATGGCTATTGATGAGATACTAATCAAAATTGCCTTGGCTCATTTCCTTATTTTATTTCTGTTTTCTTTATTTCTTTTCTTTATTTTATTTTTCTTTGTGGGTGTATACTAATTGATTAAAAGATTAAGTACTGAGTTATTGATGTCAAGGATAGCCTGGTAAAAGACCCAGAAATAAGGGTAAGATTTTATATATTATTGGATAGCTTACCAGAAAGGCACGACTGCCAGACTAAATCCAGCCACCATGCTGAAAAAAAAATTGGAAAAACTCTTGGAAAAATACATCTACTATCAACACTATTGAATCTCTGTTCATTATACAAAGGACTCAACCAAAACCTTCAGACCACGTAAAAACCATCAGAATTACCAACATCTGCATCAAAATAGCTTTTGAGCACCAAGTTATGGGTTTGTTATTTAATTCAACAGCAGAAATAATCACCTGTAACAATGTCAAATGTTTAGACATATTCGGGTTCAAGCAGAAACAGAAAGTTGTTTTTGATTTCTAGTAGCTTGCTGGCTGTCACATCTTCTACTTTTACACTTGCCATTCTCCAGATTTTATGCTTATCATGTGGATATCCTTCCAATTATTACAATACTTATTTCCAGGCATTATCAATTGATGTTCTTTTCCATATCCAGTCATTAATTAAGATTATATACTGGCAGGTTTTGTCACGTGTTTTTTTATGTTCAGGAATGTCATTCTATATTCCTTCTTTGGGTAATATAGTGTCACATGCAAGACAAGATTTATTGTCTCATTTTCTTTGCTATTTTGGTCATCCAAAGCATTTTATGATGCATGAGCAACAGTAAAATTTTGTTGCTGTGTGGTATTCCTCATCATTGCCACAACATGTGCCCATTGACAACAATTTCTTACCACAATTGGCACATATAAGCTTTGGTCAGCAATAAGAGGGTCATTGGGATGTATTGTAGATATAGGAGTTATAAGTGGTGGTGCTTGTAAGTGTTGTTTCTTTTTCTCTTTTTCTTTCCCTTGTCAGTCTCTTCTCATTCCCAACTTGGTAGCTTGTCCTGATTATTGTCAGTTTTCCAGACTTGGTCAATGTTCTAAGTAAGTTCTGTCTCCTTCTGTTTTTCTTTGCTATTGTTGTCCCAAAATAGTATGGACAGTAGTTTATTGTGGTTGTTTTCAGCCCATGATACTTGATAGGCTTCCCAGGTAGGCTTCTTTTCTTCTTTCTCAAACTTGATAAGTGGTGCTGGCATGTTAATAGTCTTGAAATGGCCACACGTGGCTGGTATGTGTGTGTATCAACCATTCTGGTTAAGTTGAAGCTCTTGTGTATTCTAATCAAGCATTATGTTGGTTTTAAACAGCCAGTCATTACCAATGAGTGCTTGATATTGAGTGGCTTCTATGACTAATATCTTGATTGGCACAATGATGCCATTAACTTCTATAGGAAGGTCATTGATCTTGCCAATTAGAGTTTTGGTCATTCCATCAGCAGTGATAATTTGTGCACTGGCAGTTTGATCAACTTGGCGACCTAATTGATCTATGAGTTGTCTTGTAATAATGCTGCCAGCTAATTCACTATCTAAGATCAGTTTGATGGTATGGCCATTAACTTTGGCATCAGTGTACATGGCAGTAATAGGTTTTTCTTCCAGAGTAGCTCCACTAAATAACAGCATGGTTAATGGTTCTTTAAGTTCAAATGGGAAGATGATGTCCAGTAATTTGTTTTCAGTAATGGTAGCTGGTAGAATATTACTAATAAGTGCTTGCCATTGGTTGAATTCCAGCATATTAGGTGTGATATCTTCTGGAGTAATCAAGAGACTTAAATAGTATTGAAAATTTGGGTTTTGGGTGTACCTGGTTTCCAAATTCTATTGTCATGATCTTAATGATTGGTTGAAGGAACTGGGAATTGGTTAGTAAACAATTATTGATGATCTCCAGTTTTGGGTAACCCTTAATCTGGAATTCCCTGATGTCATCAGAGCTGGGTTTGGTGGCAGTGTTGAAATTGGTGGTTGATATATTATTTGAAGCTGCGGCTGATTAATAAGTTGAGACTGCAATTAATAAACTATGGGTGCTAGAGGCTGATAAATTGGTGGTTGATAAATTTGCTGCTGCATCATAGGTAGGTAATTCAGTTGATACAGTTCTAAGTTTAATTAATAACTTGAAGTTTGAAACTGGTGATTGGGGTTTTGATATTGATTTTCCGATTGTTGATTTTCTATTCTTAATCTGCAGTCAAGTCTTAAATATCCTTGTTTACTACAGTAGTGACAAATATGTATTTTCTGCTGCCACTGTTAATTGGTCGAGGATGATGGATGCAACTAGTTCTGGAAATGATTTGCATTTCCTTGATTATTACATTATTGTAAAGGTTAATAAACTGCTTAATTGTTGTTAGCTAAGTATCTCTCTAATTTTTGATTGATTGATTTACTGAATTGCTTCAATTTGGAATCCAAGTCAGATAATCTGTTCATTATTAGATTTACTGTTTGAATGTGGTTGGCTTCTAATTCAGCTGCTTCAAAATTTTTGCATTGGTAATAGCTGCTTGCAGATTGACAGGATGCATTGGACGTATGTGTTGCAGAATGCTACTGTGTAATCCACAAATAAACTGATTTAAGATCTGGGTTGCTGTGAAATAATTGGCATTGATGGCTTGGATCTGGCACAGATTCCTATGGAAGCATCTTAAGTAAGTAGTAACTGCTTTATTTTCTCCTTGTTTGATTGTGTTAAAGGTGTTGGCTAGACAATTAATACTGTTATTGTTACTGAAATATCTCAAGAATTCAATTTTGAATGTATTGAAATCTTAAGATTTGTTGACCAAGCTTTGGTACTATAAATTAGCAGTATTCTGGAGAAAATATGGGATGGCTTGCATGGCTCTGGCATCATTCTATTCATTAGCCATGATGGCTTTTTCCACATTGTTGAGCCATACTTGTGCATTATTTTCTTCACCTGTGAATCTTTTGAGCTTTGCTATTGGGCATAGGTTATTAGATCTACATTTGGTTGGTGTGATAATTGGAGGGTAGTGGTTGAGGTAGTATTGGTGACTGTTAAATTTGTTTTACAATTGGATCAATTGGTTGCTAATTGATGATGATTTCTGGAGATAAGTTTTCCTGATTAATTGTTTCAGGGTTTGAATTAGTTTGAGTTTGCTGGGTCTAAATGTTCGGGGTTTCAACTTCCAGATTTTCTAAAATCGGGTTTTGGTAAGTAAATTTCTGATCCTTACTTCCTTTTTTTCTTGATTCCATTATTTTCCATGGACTCGCAGTTCTGAAATCTGGTTGAAGTAGCAGTGATCAAAATCCTGATGGCATTGATGATCTCAAATTAAATTCCTCACCATAAATTCCTAATAATTCCACTTTCTTTTGTTTACTTTGAAATAGGAGTTGTCTGAATGTTGATGTTGTATTTGATGTGGACATACTTGTTGATGTAATATTAATGGCACTTCCAGATGTATAATGATATAATAGATTAGTTGGTGATTTAACTCTTGTTTTCTTCCAAGTGAGTGGTCATATCCTTTGAGGTGTTATTGCTAATGTTTGTAGTTTTTCTTTGCCTTTGTTGGCATAAGTAATTGGATATCTTTGTTGAGTGTGAATTTCAATTTCTTTATTGATTTCAGTGAGGATTGCTGTAAAATTATAATTTGCTGGTAGGCTGGTGTTTTGAATTAATTTGTTGTAGAAATTTCTTCTGGCTGAGTCAGTTTCTACTGATACTTTTAGCAAGTATGAAATTTTTTTGTTGATGTAGAAATTGAAAGCTAATTTTGCTGATAAGTGATTGTTGGTTAATCTTAGATGTTGACAATAGTATTGGAATAAGAATTTTGCAAATCCTAAATAGTTTGTCCCTGTTTTTTTGGATTCTGCCACTGTTTGGATGAGTGTTGTTGGTGCTGGTTCTCTGTAGGATTATACTTCACAGGAAGCACCAAATATTACAGATGATTATTTGGAGTCTCAAATCAAATAACAAATCTGTAATTTGATGTTTTAGTATCTTAATAATGTGAGTAATATTGGTATGTTGTTGTTATCTGAAGGTTTAATTGATCTGAAAGTTTTATGATTGAGTTTTTTGTATAATGAACAGAGATTCAATAATGGTTTTCAGTAGCCTTCTGGAATTACAATTCCATCAAATTTCTTTCTCAGCATGGTGGCTGGTAATCCTCCTGGTAAGCTATCCTCAATTCTATAAGTGTTTTACCCTTGTTTCTACCAGTTCCTATGACATCTTTTAATTTAGTGCTTTTAATCCTTAATCAGTTTAGTAAACAACAATAAAATCAAAAAAAAGAAATAAAGAAAGAAAATAAAAGAAATAAAGAAAAATAAGTCAATACAATTACAAGTTAGTATTCCATCAATAGCCATAATCAAGAGCTATTGTTCTAGCATAGTCAAATATCAATTACTATCAACATGAAGTGTTGATAGTAGATAATAGAATTGAGATAACAAATAGTTATTTATTGATATTTATAATAGAAAAAGTTGCTTAAATTAAATCTAAATGAAAAGGTCTGTCTTTTCTACTTCTACTGCTATTACTATATATACATAATTGATGTTCTATAAAATTGCTCACATTCCTAAGCAATGTGCTATGATTTCTTGAGCAATGCTCACATGCTAACTACTATTTTCTTATTGATCTACTATTTTCTATATCTGTTTTTTTTTATGAGTAATAATACCTTGAACATTTGCAGAAGGTTTTTGACCTGCTCAGAAATACTGGTCTTAAAATTAACCCAATCAAATCTTTTTTTGGATGCCAATCCACCTAGTTTCTTGGTTATTTTATTATAAAAGATGAAATCTTCTTTGATCCAGCTAAATTTGAAAAAGTTCAAAACATTAGACAACCAATAAATGTTTCTGAACTATGCTTTTTCTTTGGTTTGGCTTTTTACTATTGCAAATTTATCAAAAATTTTTCCAAAATTGCTTTTTCACTCAATCAGCTACTCAGAAAAAATATCAATTATCACTGGGGCACTCATTAACAGAAAGCCTTTGAAATTCTGAAGGAAAAATTTGTTACTGAACCAATTCTCAAACAACCTGACTTGGACCAACCTTTTATTCTCCACACTAATGCATCTGATTATGGACTTAATGCTATCCTATCACAAAAAGATAAAGATAACAGAGAACATGCTATAGCATATGCTAATAGATCTCTTACACCAACAGAAAAGAACTATTCAGTAACTAAACAAGAATACTTAGTAGTAGTTTGGGCTACCAATTACTGGGACAAATATTTTTTGGTGTGAAGTTTTTGGTGGTAACAGATCACCAAGTCTTGGTTTGGCTATGCAACAAAAAAAAGCTGGAACACAAATAAATAACTTGCTGAATATTTTACTTGGATAAATTCGACTATGACATTCAATATCACAAAAGAGCTAATCATTAAAATGCCAATGCTCTCTCCAGATTTACTATCCAGTAACAGCACAACTTTCTCAAACCAAACCAACTTAATTATTAGTAATTCCCCTCTTGACAAACATGATAATGGACTTGGACAACTATTCTGCCTTAATGAAATTTTTGGGTAAAGGACAATACCCACTGAATTACACTCAACAGCAAAGAGTACATTTGCATAAACAATCAAATTTCTATTTGATCCACCAAAACCAGTTATATAAAAGAAATAGAAAAGATCCTGACCACCTTTAAAGAGTCATAAGATTTGAAGAAAGAGAAATTGTGATTTATAATATGCACACTATTACAGACTGGTTTTCTTGTTATATTTAATTGCTGATATCTCGTTTTAATTGCAATCAGTCTTTCATGAGTTCCTCAATTCTATTTGTGTAATAATGTCACTATTACACTGAAGGCTTTCTTTTTACTGTTGCAATGTAAGTTATTCTTCAATTCTTGATTGTTGTGTGTGTTTATGTACTCCTTCTCAGAGGCTGAACTGAAATCTACCCACTGTTTGGGGTCTTCTCTGAGGCTATCCTTGCAATTGCCTGATGTGTTTCTCTAATCTAGAAACACAGAATGTTAATGGTCTTTAGCGCTTTTCTAATTCTTACAATAAAGCTTTTATCAATTAGTAACAATGTGAATAATCTTGATCAAGGATTATTCTTCCAAGGGATTCAGTTGATGAATGATAGTTTCATTCAATAAATAATACAAGTAAGTTTTTTAATAC
>JAAOMT010000082.1:195558-218313 GCA_016748015.1 Geosiphon pyriformis
GTCCTCGTCGTGTGGGTAGTGCTGTAGTCTTTTTAACGCTCTGTTGAACGCTGCTTCGAACGGCGTTCCTCCTCTTACCCAGTCACAGATGAGGATCGTGTATTGGCAAGTTGCGTCACACATTCCTCCTCTGCCTGGTAAGTCGTTCCAGTCGCACCCTCTTGGTAACGGTTCTCCACAAGCGAGGCACGGTTCCTCGTCCCATTTTCCGTGTCTTTCTGGGTAACCGTATTTTTCTTTGTTACAACGGTTACAATAGTAGTGGGTGAGATTTCTTGGGTCTTTGTCTGGTGCGCTGCACGCAGTCATAGACGAGAGTTTCTTCTTGCAAACTGAGCATTCTAGCTTTGGTCTGTGTCGCTGGTGGTTTCTTCGTGAACTTACCTGGTTCCATTCAGATCTTTCTTCACTAGTCCACGTTGGTATGGCTGGTAGTCCTGTTCTTTGGTCATCAGCTCAAGAGAGCTGATAGGTTTCGATGGCTGGTAGTGCTGGATTTTCCTCAAATTCGAAGGTAGGTCTTTGGTTGGTGCTGAGTTTTTGGAAGTGGCCACAGGTGGCTGGAATTTTGGCCTGGTGGCCATTATAATTGATCAGAAGCTCTTGGGTGGTCCAGTCTAGGGTGGCATTGGCTTTTGTTAGCCAGTCATTCCCTACTAACACTTGATATTGTGTAGTGTCTATTACTAATACTTTTGTAGGTATTACTATGCTGTTAATTTTGAAAAGGAATGAGTCGATTTCGCCATGAGGCAGCTTTGTACTTTTATTGGCTGTTATGATTTGGGATGTTATGGCACAATCAACTTTGAAACCCAGTTAGTTTACTAGTTGAAGCATTACGATGCTTCCAGCAGATCCACTGTCTAAGATAAGTTTGATTGGAGTATTGTTTACAGTGGCTTCCATATACATAGCAGTGATTGGGCGTTTTTTGTCCAATGCTGCTCCACTGAACATAGTCTTATTTTCCTCTAATTCAAAGGAAAAATAGCTGCGAGGCTGCTATCTTCGGTGGCAACTGCTGGTGGTATTGTCTGGCTTAATTTGGAGAAATTCTTGGTTCTGTTTATGTTTTTACTGTTATTGTTTCCGATAATCAGGTTTTCTGGTATATTAAGATAAGTTTGTTGATAATTTTGGTAGTTTGGATTGGTTTGCTGATTGGTTCCGGCATGGTTTGGATTCCTCTGGACCAACACATTCTGGTTCCACATGGGCTGATTTTGGGTCTCGGGACGCCAATTCAGGTTGGCTATCATGGGCTGTTGCTGGTAAGCTCCTTGATTTTGATACGTGGTGGGATATTGGCATGGTATTGGCATGTACTGGTTTCTGGGCATTTGGGGTGGCGCATAGTAATTATTTTCACATGCTTCCTACATCATTCACATTCGACATTGACTAATTAAATGTCCTACGCGTTTGCAAAAATGGCAGGCGCGCATTTCTGTTCTGAATTCCTGGCGCAACGAGCGATTATTTCGACTGTCACTGACTTCCTGGCTGCATCTTTGGGGTGGTTGGTATGTATTTTTTCTCGGATCTGGGATGAGGTAACTTCCTATTTTTTTAGAAAGTTCCTCTCCTAATCGCGTTACTCTTTTCTCTAATGTTTCTGTCTTATTTTCTTCCATTACCATGTTAACCATTTGACTATGGTTAGCTTCTTTCTTAGCTGATTCAAGAGCTCTGGCGAGTGTAATGGCTTCTGGTAAGGAATTAAGGTGGGCAGGGCGTACTCTTCCTAAAATGCTGCTTTTTAATTCTCTAATAAACTGATTTAAAACCTGAGGATCAGTGTAGTATTCTTGTTCAATCGCTTCAATCTGATGGCAAATTCGATTGAATTGAGCAAGGTATTGGGTGACAGTTTTACCAGTATTTTGCTTGATAGTATTGAATTTGTTCTGTAGTTAGATTATAGCGTTTGGGTCACTAAAATACTCCAGGAGTGCATTTTTAAATTCAGCGAAGCTCGTGGGTTTTGCTTTCAGGCTTTGATATCACGAGTCGGCTGTGCCTTTCAGGAAGAAAGGTAATGTTTGAATTGCTCTTTGGTCATTCCAGTTATTTGCCTGGATGGCTTTTTGTGCTTCTCTGAGCCATGTGTGCACGTCTGTTTCTTCTTCCTCTCCTGAGAAATCTGTTAGTCTTGCAATGTATGGTGTGGTCATTTCATTGCCATTTTCTGCTGGTGGGTTTATTGGTCTAAGAGGAGGTGGGATGATATTTCCTTGAACGTTCCTAAAGGTGGCTTCCCTTATATCCAGTTCTTCCTCTTGATCACGAGTTTCTTGGTTTTTGGACTGGCTGCTTGTTCTAGTGACTGGTCTTGTGATTGTTTTTTTGCTGGTCTCTTTTTCGGATTCCGATTCAGACTCCTCTTTATGGTTTTCAAACTCTGTTCTAAATTTTGGCTGAAAAAGAGGGTTTTGGAATAGTAATGAATATCCTCCTGTAATTAGTATGTCTCCCCAGTTACATTGTTTAATTTTATCAGTATAACTAGAAGTTCTTGGCATTTGTGGAGTTGATGTTGATAATGATGCAGCTCCTAATGGAATTTGTATCTTATTTTCTGGTGAAAAATGGTATGATTTATCTTCTGGTGAATAAATATGTTGTTTTTTTATTGATTGAGTGACAGTTTTCTTTGGCGTTTGAGCTGGTGTTCCTAGTTTTTGCTGGTTACTTTCCTGATTAGTTTCTAAATTTTCTTTGGTTTTGTTGGCGCGTTCCCTAGTGTTTCCTGTGGATATTGGAAAATTTTTGTTGGCGTATTGCTCAATTTCTCGATGGATTTTGACAATGGTTGCGGCTATTACTGCTACTTCTTTTGTAGTGTATTGTGATAATTCTCTATACAATCCAAGTTTTGTGTCATGTGGTTATTTTTTTTTTCTTATATGATAATTTATTCTGGCGTTGATATAATAAGTGAGAGCAGATTCTGCTGGACAACACCCTTCTAGTAATCCAAAATCACTTTGATTTTGTGTGTAAATAGCACGGCAGAATTCAAGAACAGTAAGATTAGGGGTTTTTGTTGCCACTTTTGTCTCTTCCTTTTTAGCAATGAATTATTGCTAATTATTATTTCCTTTTTTGATTTTCTTTCCTTATAGGGTTCACCAAATGTTATGGGCTGGTTTTCTTGTTATATTTAATTGCTGATATCCCATTTTAATTGCAATCAGTCTTTTGTGAGTTCCTCAATTCTATTTGTGTGATAATATCACTGTTACACTGAAGGCTTTCTTTTTACTGTTGCAATGTAAGTTATTCTTCAATTCTTGATTGTTGTGTGTGTTTATGTACTCCTTCTCAGAGGCTGAACTGAAATCTACCCACTGTTTGGGGTCTTCTCTGAGGCTATTCTTGCAATTGCCTGATGTGTTTCTCTAATCTAGAAACACAGAATGTTAATGGTCTTTAGTGCTTTTCTAATTCTTACAATAAAGCTTTTATCAATTAGTAACAACGTGAATAATCTTGATCAAGGATTATTCTTCCAAGGGATTCAGTTGATGAATGATAGTTTCATTCAATAAATAATACAAGTTTCTTAATATTTTGGGTTGTGATAGTTCAGTTTTAAATATTCTTTTTCATTTCTTTTTGATTTTAAAGGTTTCTTGGGATATTTAATTTGAAAGTATGATTTAAAGTAGAGTTTGTTGGATAAAATTGGATCTATTGCTTGATAAGTTATGATTTTTATTACTTGATTGATTATTTCCCAATATTAAAATTACTGTATATATACATGGTTGTAGTTCTACAAGAAAACACATTGTAATACTTTCTTTTTGATATTTCAACCTGGTGTTTGCTGCTATCACCAGTTGGTGTTGGCTGCTATTGTGAATTGGTACTTGCCACTATCACGAGATGGTGTTTGCTACTATGTTAATCATTACCTTTTTAAGATTATTACTGTGCTATATTATGATTGAATAGTTTGTATTATTTTTATGATTCTTTTTGCTAAATTCTTAAACCATAACAACACTGATCTATTAGTTGGAAACTTCGAAAAAACAAAAACAATTCAGAAAACTTTAACTTACTATTATTGGCCTACCTTGAAAAAAGACATTGCTGAATACATCAAAATCTGTAACATCTGCCAAAGAAGAAATAAACCCAATTGCAAAAAAGATATCCATCCAATCTCTGTTGGTCAACCATTTGACAGAATTAACATAGATGTTGTTGGACTTTTGACAATAACTCCTAATGGCAACAGATACATTATCACAGCTACTGATTATCTTATAAAGTGGGTAAAAACAAAAGCCACTTCAGACCAAACAGCAGTCTCAATAGCCAATTTCATTTATAAAAATATTATCTGCTGTTATGGCTGCTTCAAAGAACTTTTATCTGATAAAGGAAGAGCTTTTTTCAGTACACTGGTTGAAAAACTTTGTAGAAAAATGAGAATACATCATAAACTTTCCTCCCCTTATCACTCTCAAACAAATGGCCTAGTAGAACATTTTAATAGAACACTATGTGAAACTCTAGCCAAAACCAGTAAAGAAACAAACTTATGGGACAAAGTGCTGCCTTCAGTTTTGTTTGTTTATAAAACTGTGAATTATAACATAACAAGTTATGAACTTTTTTATTTGCTCTATAAATGTATGGCAACACTACCAATAGAAATTGATATTAAGACAATACCATTTAAAAAGATCACAATAGGAAATTACAAAAACATTTTACAAAGAAGACTTAATACTATTCTTGGTTTCTTGATAGAAGCATAAATAATTGCTTTTGAAAAGATAAAACAGTCTCAAGAAAAGCTTAAAAAGAAGAAAACCTATAAAACACTTTTTTTAAATGTTGGTAATTTGGTATTGGAATACCATTTAAATAGAGACAATGTCTATAGTAATAAATTCTCTAGCTGATGGAAAAAACTCTTTATAGTCAACAAAGTTTTGAACAATAGTTCTTATATTCTTCAAGATCAATCCAGAACAATTTTCAATGATCATTTTGTTCATGGTACACGACTCAAGAAATATTATAAACGACCTAATTGGTTGCCTGTTGTGATAATACTGACCCAAATAATCAGCAAAAATCAAGTATAAATAAATATATTATTCCCAAAACAGAGATATCTTCAATCAACATGAACAATTATTTTCTGGATCAAAACATTCAAAACGTCTTCTATACTCTCCATAAGTATTGGATCAAAAACTATCTAAATGCTACTCTGACTATTGGAAAACAGACCACCATAACTGATAACAATGGAATACATACTATTATTAGACCAAAAAAAACTACTACCAGAAGAGAAAGAATTGGTAGCAAAATAGATAAATACCTATTGGAAAGTATAACAGCAGCTATACTCCTACCTTCCAGCACTATTGAAAAAACAATCCAAGAAATCTTGTCTATAAACAAAAATTTGTCATATGGAAAACAATTAGAACTCTATGGTTGTCTTGAAAAAATCATAGAAAACATGAAACTCTTGAAGAAAACAACTTCAGAAATACAGACAGAAATTTTGGGCATTATATAATTAGATATTTCAAAAGTTTTAACTATTACTAAAAGAGCCAAAACTCTAATACAAAGATTTGGTCTCTTGAATACAAAACTTATTTTGCTTCAAGTACTATATACCTTATCCACAAAAGATTTTAACAAACTAGTTAACTTTGAGTTAGATAAATCCCTTCAAATAGATTACACCATGAATAGCTTGATTTCGCTGGAGCTCAATCTCTTTGAAGAGGATAATGTTACAGTTAAAATTTATACTTCTTATTAATTATCACATGTATTAGCCACAGATGTTACATAATTAGTCATTCTATTTTTAGATAGTAATCATTAACCTGATTATTGACCTAGTTGTTAACCTGATTATTGACCACTTTTGATAGCTATATAAGCAATGAATCTTTTAGCTATAGAAAAACATATAAGAATCAAAAAAAATAAAAAATAAAATAACAACTTCATTTCAATCCTTCTCTTTTTGCTAATTTTCCTTTCCCTATCTTCAAGTATCTAAACATTTTAAAGATAAAAGATTACTTATTGGTTATTTTCTACTTTTTTCCTGAAACATGTAATTATAGTATTTGAAGATTATTGAATAAAATGTGACTAAAAAGTACATCTAATACCTGATATTGAATTCTAAGAGCACTGACATAAGGCATAGAATTATACCAGTGTGTAATCATTTGTTGACAGTACAGACTATCTCTTTACCTTCAGATTCCCTGGTTATCTTTTGAAAAGTATAGCGACTGAGATATTTTATGAAACTAATCTCACATATTGAATCTATATTCATTCAATTTGCTCTTTGAAGTTAAATTCTCTTTGATTCCTTTCATCACCCTACAATTCTGTTTTCCTTTGCTATTTATTAGCTTGTTACTCCAACTTGTAATAATAGATTAAAATATGTAATAGATTTATTAAGTTTTTTGGAAACATTTACTTAAACAAAACAAACAAAATAATAATTAATTTTGGTCTTTCAAACAGTTATAAAGTATTGAACAGGCTTGATTATGTGAAATTTTTTTCTCACTTCTTTGAAAAATTTTCTATAACTCTCTGTTATATAAACTCAAAAAACATGAACATTTGTATAATTACAAGATTGATTCAAAATATATAATAAAATTTAGCAAGATAGAAATTCAAGCTGGCATAACTATTTATCTTGCTGTTAAAATATTTGTAAATAATACTATTTGAATAAACTATAATTAAACTGCTATATAATACATTTTAGACATAACCAGTAAATTTTTTACAATTAATAACATTTTTATAAACAATAAAAAAACTGTCACTATTCCTATTAATTAAAGAGTTAATAATGTTTTCTTAAGTATTAGCAGCTTATTTATTACAATGGCCAAAAAGAACAAATTACATTATTATTTGGACATATTTTTATTAATGAAAGAAATATCAAAGCCTAGTTTGATCAAAGCACAATTGAATATATAATTCTTTTCAAACATAATATTACAGAAAGCTATTTCTAATAAACAATTTTGTTATATGGTTTCCTTGGTTTTATAGTTTATTATTAATTATAAAATGCAATTTAATTTTATTTTTAAGAGTATTTGCACCAAATAGGACACAATAATTAAAAAAAGTCTGAAGCTTAAGTTAAGTTTTTCACATGATTTTTTTACAGATGCTTTGTTGTATTTATCTTTTTATGGAGTAAAAACTTTTGGCCAAGTTTAAGCCAAAAACAAAATTTCTTTCATTATAAGTTTCATAAACACTCTGGGTGTTCTAAGATAGCTTTTTATCTATTAGTGTTTGG
Organism: Geosiphon pyriformis; assembly: GCA_016748015.1. NCBI lineage: Eukaryota > Fungi > Glomeromycota > Glomeromycetes > Archaeosporales > Geosiphonaceae > Geosiphon > Geosiphon pyriformis. The sequence goes on from JAAOMT010000082.1 coordinate 202,904, forward strand.
ATTTGCAAATTTTAAGTTGGTTACTAATGCATTTATTGTGTTATTCTATTACAGTTAAAAAGATTTTAAATTTCGTAGATCAATTCTGGAATAATCCACAAAAAATTCTTGTAATCTAATTGGTGTTTAGTATTATTAGCATAGAAAATTTGATAATACTTTATTGATCAAATACTTCAAATAAAAATCAAAACTAACAGTAAAAACATACTTTTATAAACACAAAGTTTCAAAATTCATAAGGATCCACACAATTTTACATAGTAGTTTTTTATTAAATTGGATTTAAAATTACATCTTGCTTTATAATAAATGCCAAAAACTTATCCTGTTTATTTGAATTTCTTATCAATAAATATGATGAAAGTCAATTAGTAAAATGTGAGACCAAAAAAAATCAAAAATGGTAACATATATCAGCTAGTGTTGCAACAGAAAGAATAATGAAAATAACTAAGTATTTTTCTAGATTAACTATATTATTTAACTCTTTAAACAATTACTTTTTATGTGAAAGACATTATAATCAGATTGTTGTTAAAAAGTTTTTTATTAAACAAATTATTAAATCAAATGATTCAACTTTTTTAGATTTAGAAAATACAGAAAAAAAAAACCAAGACTTTCTAATAATAACAAGTTGTTAGAATTAGAAAAAACTTTTTCTGATTTTGGAGTTCAAGTATTTTTGCCAGATCTAATATATAAAGTTTATATACAATAAATACAAGAGCTAAAAGATATCAATCAGCAATTATTATCTAAGATTATGACATTAAAAAAGCAATTAAGTAAAGCATTTAATAATCAACAAAGTTGTATTAAATTTATAACAGAAATTGCCAAAAAAGAACGAAGTAATTTGTATAATAATATAATAAATTTGAAAAAAAATCATGAATATTTTAGTCTAAATAGTTTTTTAGAGTATTGTTCTTTAATATGGCTTGCAAAACAAAATCCAGTTATTGTAAGATTTATTGAAACTCTTACTCATAATAAAAATGAATATTAAAATAAAAGAAAAAAGCTTTTTAAGTGTATTGTAGCAGTTGATACTATATACAGATCAAAACACTTAAAATATATTTCCACTATTAATTTAGCCACTTTAGCAATCAAATATTTAGTAACAAGATTAAAAATAATCATTGATATTAATAATCATATTATAAGTTTCAGTTATTATAAAAAGTTTACTAACTGATTAGAAAGTTTGGCTATAGAACAGTCAAAGCTTCCCAAAGAATTTTTATTTTTAGCCTTTGACAATAAACAAAAAGATCAAAAAAATTACTTAGATTATAAATATAATACAGTTATATTTAATATTATTACAAGTTTTGTTACTTTTAATTATGATCAAATTAATGATATTCAAAATATAGATCCTTGATTGTATTCTGAACTTTCTGAAAAAAAATATGAGAAATTATTTTTTTTAACTTCAGGTATAATAAATGAAATTTATAAAGAACTTACTAATTATCTTACTATTATTTTAGAAGAGCTTTGTACAGAGAAAAGTCAAGAAACAAATGTGATTGATAAATTAGTACAACATCAAAGCCAAATTGGTTCTCTAAAAAAATGCCCAGCTTGTCAATTGTCTAATATTGAAAATAAGAAGTGAGTTTGTCCTATATGCCATAACAAATTACCAATAATTACCAAAATAAATTAATTAAATGAATTAGCTGACATTGCCAAAAAACCTATTTCTTATTCTTATACATTTGAAAATACACAATTGTATCTGAAAATTGAGATTTATATGCTGCAATTATATGTTTTTAATTCAATAACCATAAACCCAAACTCAATTGCCAATATTTGAAAGATTTTTAAGCATATTAAAAAACTATTTGGCATTAAAAATAGTAGCCACAGATGGATTGTAGTAACATATAATGAAATACTTTATCATCATGCACAAACAATCAAAAAAAACTTTTCTTGGCTTATATTGGTTCTAAGTGCTCTTTATGAAAAGATAAATATGCTAAAAGCATTTGTTAAGCTGAATTGAAATATTAATATAAAATACTTTGCATAATATTAGGGATATCGAAATAAAAATTAACAGCAATTTTTTTAAAAATGTCCTGATTATCATAAGTCATGGGATTTGATATGTAATATATATAGGCATGCAATAATTTCCAAATTAATGTGGCCATATGTTGTTTCTAAGGAAAATTCATCTGTTAAAGGTTACTTAGAATAGGCCCAAAATAAAACAGATCCCATGTTTAGGTTAAAATATAAACAAGTTTTTTTTTATTTATAAGCAATTATTAACTTTCATATTGAAGTTTGTTTTAATAGGTTTTTATTAAGACTTGTAGTTAGATAAATATTTGCACTAATTTGGTCTGCTCAGTATTATTCTATTTACCAATTAATTGAAATTGCTAATAAAAAACAATGACTATGATTAAAGTCTAAAGTTTGCAAGCTGATTTAAGAAAAAATTGTAATTTCTTAATCTAAACTTTCAAATCAACATCAAAACCATAATACAATACTTGAAAAAATTAAAAAAATGCTCAAATTGTTAATTTTTTTTACACTTTTACAACAACATTAGGAAATTGCAATACATAACTGTATTAAATTTAAGAAATTGTATACTAACTTCTTTAATGTTATCAAATATTCTAAAAATGAAATATACAGGTCTTATATACATCCTAGCTTTATTGTTGAATCAAATTGATTTCAAGTTTAGATAAAAAAGACACAGTTTGTAAATCCAAATGTCTCTAATTATGTTTTTTATAATATTGACCATAAATAAATATTAAGCAAAAAAATAAAAAAATTCAGTAAAATTACACAGATAAAAAAAATAGACTTTTTTAAAACAAGACAAATTAAAAAAACATTATTAGGTACTTGGAAACCAATTCCAGTAACAAATAAAAAAGCAGATCATCAAAAAATATAAATTTGTTAATAAAATCACAACTATTATCTATTATTAACTCTTTAATACCTTTTTTAAGTGATTATGTTTTCAAAACTTATCAAATTAATTATGTGACAGCCTAATAAATATTTTTCAAAAAGTTAGAAATATATTGTATTGTGTATAGTTTTGTTTACATTGAATTAGGCGTATTATTATTTATAATTAGAACTGTGATTAGTTAATATACAATGTTTGTATTTTTGAAGATATTAACTATAAACCCAATGTTCATGATGTAATTGTTTCTATAGTGAATGATATTTTGATATATGTAGTTCAGGAGTTGTATGGAATATAAATCGCAGTCATTATAACACTAATGCTCATATTGTTTAATATAATACTTGGCAAGATTTTTGTTTAAAGCTGTAATGTAAAGATTATAGATCAGACCCTCTTGCTAATACATGTTTTGTGAAATTCTAAACTCTATTCAGTTCTATTATTTGAACACATGGTTAAGATATTTACCAATTGCTAAAAAGGAGACCACTAGATAGATTCCATAAAGCTTTAGTAACTACTATTGCCAATTGTTTGATAGTGATAATTTTCAATACATAGTCTTTTGCCACTTTTTTCTATTAACTCCCATTTGCAACATTTTCCACAAGCTAAAGAATTTGGATTACATACAAAAATTTTATCAGCCATTAAGATTGGGCTTAGTGCCAATGCTGTCATTGTATTATATATACCCATTTTTAAAACATGATATGTTGAGTTTAAGTCTGAATCTTCATTCTGTATAATTATGTTTGGATTATAAAAAGCATTCAACACAGATTTATTTGCTTCAAAAAAGTTGATTTTTAATACATCTTTAAAACTATCAGTCAAACTTTTGCTCATTAATACTAAATATTGGTTAAATGATGAATATAATTGCTAGTATGGAGCTTTTTTTTAATCATAGATGCCAAAGTTGGTGTAAAAACGTATTTATTGGGTATATATTGGAATTTTCATGCTTTGAGTTTTATTACTGATCATATTTCTCTTCCTAAGGAAAGATAAATTCAAACTCTGTTCCTAGTTGATTTGCTTGAGCAATGTCTCATTAACAAACTTGTTCCCAGAGGATTCTATTGGGCCATTATTCTCACTTGTAGGTCTGTTAATTCCTTCTCCCAATATGGAGAAAAAGTAATCTTGTTAGCCAAAGTTTGATCCAAAGTAACTTCATCGATACCTGTAGCAATAGTCTCCAAAGCACTATTAGTCTTTAAAGCACCACCAGTCTCCAAAGCACCAAAAGCAGCAGTACTGTACCATATGTCAACTATTATTAAAACTCTCATAATACCTGCAAACAACAAGCCAGATATAATAGTTCTATCACTGTCTTCTGATGGCAGTGGCGACTTATAAAGAAGAAGAGTAATTGAATGTTGTAATATTTCAGAAATTTTGTTTAGTGTTCTACAATTGTTTCCAAAAACTTTTCTAATTTTTTTTACTACCATAAAAAGAATGATTTCCATTGACAAATCAGGAAATCTTCCTGACTGTATTAACGAGTTTATAATCAAAGAGTTCTAGAATAAACTTAATAAAATTACAGATTATATTTATATGATGTTACCACCTCAAGAAACATCATATAGCTCTTGTGAGATGATACAAAGTTTTAACACCTTTACATACTCCCAAGGATATGTAGTTACAAAACGATGCTTTGCTGCTAATGGTACTCGTATTACCTTCAAATGTGATCGGGGAAATGAATATATTGCTTCTAAAAGACTTGTATTAGAAGATCGATAACGAAAAACAGCAAACTCGATTAACAAACTGCCCTTTTACTATATATATGGATAATTACTCAAAGTTGATGAATGCTGGTATTTAACAATTCACAATGCTGAACATAATCATAAGCCATCTGATAATATTGCTGGACATCCTGCTGCTCGACGACTTAAATCCAAATAGAAAGTATTAGTTTCACAAATGTTAAGTGGAGGCATTGCACCAAAGACAATTTTAACAGCATTACGACAGGAAGATCTTGAACAACATGCAATTTCAAAGACTATTTATAATGAACAGGCACATCTTCGAAAAATAGAGCTTGCTAATCGTTCATCTATACTAGTTTCATTTTATTTGGCATCTAGTAAATACAAATCGTATTTTTACAATGATTAATCCTGAAGTTAATATTCCAACAGTTATTCCAAGTTTGGATCCATTGCTTGAAGAAATAAATCGAACATATCAACTTTTGGCTCCACATCAACAAGAAGCAATGTGCACTCAATTAATTCAGATTTCAACCACATCTCTTGCAATTGAGAATCCTTTTAATCAACGAACTCGAGAACGTCCTTTAGGTGCTTTAAATCGCTCTCAACAAAATATTGCCCATCAAAAATCATCTATTCAACGAAATTTATCCCAATTTGAAATTGTTGAAAATGTTTCTTCTCAAATTCAAGTACGTAAATGTAAAATTTGTAAGAAACAAGGCCATAATATTTGGCCCTGTCCACAACGAGGTGTTTTTTAATTATAAATTAATATCACGTGTTGCGGATGGGTCGATTTAGCAAAAAGGGTGCAATTCCCTTAATTTATATACGCGTCTGTGGCTTTGTTGTCATGATGAAAATGCTACCCCGTGATTGAGTTATCATGTGCAAATATATTTCATCTTTGTTTTTTTTTGTTTTTCCTAGTCTATCTACGACAGCTGGCGTCTCCAAGGATGTTATATCGGAGGCTGAACGACGCTGACCCATAATGGAAGACCTAAAGACAATCCCTTTTTAGTGTCGGCCATTGGGGAGTATCACGTAGCATACTATTATGACGTTGTTTTGTTTGGGTATGAATAAAACTAGCGTGATATTTTCTCAATTACAAATAAATCGATTTTCTCATTGTAGCATTATGGTATGGTTAGAGAAGCAATTGGAAAGAAGAGTTTGAATGTTATCAGAAAGCGGCCAAAGGTGGACATTGGGAAGCTCAATTAACTTTGGGAATGATCTTACTTATTCGCTAATAAGGTTAAGAGCTTTGAAGTTTATGTAATTATTGATCACGAGATTTTTTGATATTTATTTCAATTAGTTTTTTTGATATTTTGAATCCTGATTGTATCTATCAAACATGATATTAGATCATAGTCCCTTTTCTCGCTTTGAGTCTCAAGTCCAAAATTATAAGCATCCTTCTGGCTTCAAAAAGCGGCTGAAAATACTTGTGGCCAATCAAGGAAACCTACAAATCAATGAATAGGGAAAGCATGTAGAAGGAAGACTCGTGGAAGAATTGTTTAGGCTGGGGAAGGATTCGGAGTTCGAGCAATAAGTATCATATGTATATGTAATGCTTAGTTTATAATATATATGTTAACGCAAGTTCTACTTTCACTCGTTTATTGTGGATGTGGATGATGAAATAATCAAGCGACATTTCGGCGGATAGGAACTGCATGAGATCGATTACACACCTAGTCCACAGGTGCCTGAGCATTCAGATGAAATCACGGCCTATTTGGGCAAATTTGTAAACAAGCTAAATGTTTTACCTCCGTAGTTTGATTTATATATAACATTAAAAAGCCGCTAAATTATTATTTTTGTCTCAATAGATGGATCTCAAAGTATCATCAAAGAAGAATATTGCCCAGAATTATCGCGAAAAACACCACGACATCGATTACATACTCTATCGAGGACTTTTTAAATAACTTGAGGATAATTAACGAAATATTTCCCGCTTTCAACCAATAATTGAGCAGTTAGTAAGAGCGGTTTTTGGATAAGGAAAGATTGAATATATACTGACCGGCGTATCTGGGTTCATGGCTTGAGGTTGTGTTCCAGAATGGTTATGCGGCCCGCCTTTGTGCGTGTTAAAATTACTTGTTTTTATACATATTTTCTAGTTTTACAAGATTACTTTTAATTGTTTGTTATTACTAGCTATTGCTCGCTATTATTGCTTTATTCTTTTACACTATAACTAGTTATCTTATATTATGACTAGTTATTTTGTGCTATTTCACGTTATTGTGTGTTATCCTGAGTTATTACGCGTTATTCTGTGTTATTTCACATTATCATGTTTTTTCTATGTTATCATGCTTTAATCACATTTTTTAATAGCTTTTGGATTGTCTTTTCAACTCGGGTAATTTTGTTAATTAAATTTGATAATGTAAATCTTTTTCACATGATTTTAATGGTAATTTCCATAGTATATTGTTGTAATTTTTGTATTAAAAATCATGAAAATTTTTGGTAATATTAAGAAAACAATTATAACATAATACACTAATAAAAAACTCTTGCTAATATTATATTTTTAGAGTATAATAAAAAAAATACTAATAAATTTATGTCTTGGCAATAACTAAAAAATTATACTAAAATATGTAATATTCTTTTAACATTAAAAAATGTAAAAACATTTTCTGTTACTTATTTAAATAATATAAAGAGACAGCTATTTTTTTTTACAAAAAATAATGTGTTTTTTTTACTTATAACAACAAAAAAAAATAGTTATTACTTGAAACTACTTTATATATTAAAGTATTATAACAAGATTAAAATATCTAAATATAATATCTATTGTTTTTTAACTATAAGCAATTATATTTATTTTTGTTATTCTATTTATAATACATATTTTTTAATACTTTTATTAATTGTATTATACAAAAAAAACCAACATCTAAAATTATAAAAATAACTAGTTAAAAAAAATAATCTACTAATTCAATTGATAATTTTTCTGTTAATTTTAGACAAATACTAGTCTTATAAAATTATAAGATATTTTTAAAAAAAAATAAAAAGACAACCAAATTTTTTATAATCTAAAGTCTTAAAAAGTTTTATAATTAGGAAATAAAGAAAAAAATTATAGTTTTTTTTTTATTATTATTGCTTAACGAGTGAGGTCCAAACACAACCTAGCACTATACATCAAGAAATTGATTTAAACTAGGCGTGAATCATGCACTTTCTACATGTGACCAGCCACTCGGGCCGATCAGAACAACACTACACAGCTATATGAACCAACACTAATTCACCTATACCTGAAAAGAACAAGCAAGCCTTGCGAAAACCAAAATGAACACCTAAAGCACTAGTAATGCCAAGTAACCTAACCACCCCTGCAGAGAACCTTGAAGCCAAACCATGAACCGAGACGATGGTTGAACCATCTAGTGGGATCAGTCTATTCTTCTCCATATACGCATGATGCTTAGCATGAATCAACCAGACATCCTTCCTAAAAGCAAGACCAAGAGAGCGCACAAACTTGACAATCTCCAAAACAGCAATCTTGGGGTCATGAAAGACAGAAACAGCCTCGCTAAACCATCCATTGAAAACAAAGCCCTTAAAAAGAGCCATAGACACAGAGGAATCAGAAACACTGGATGACAACAGCTGCAATATATCCGAGGAGGAGTGAGATGAGCCAGAAAGCGCCTTTCAGGACCCTATATAAGAATTCAGCAACTGGTGCCGAACAGACTCATCAACCTTGTAGGAGAACACATGATCTGACACCTCCACCTCACCACAATACAAGCACAACACGCTAGGATAATGTTTATCATAGAGGCGCTTCTGAACAGCAACTGGCAGCCGATGGTGTAAAGACTTCATAAAATAAGTATGCACACTGGATGAATACCTGCTGGTGAATCCTGCAGCCATGTGCAAATCAGGATGCCACACCAATGACAAATGGGGCCAATCAACCTCAGAAGACAAGCTGCCAACCAAAACCCCAGAACTGGAACCAACCTCCCATTGTGCACGACAAATAGAACGATAAATATCACGAACAAAATGCCTCAAATTTCCAGAAACAACATCACTATCAGCTGCCAGGAAGTGCTCACTCAAGCGAGGGGAAAGATACCAATTGGAGAGAGAAGCGGCACCAGCGATCGCATTGGCACGCTCATTTTCTGAAACACCAGAATGACCCTTTACCTTGCGAAAGCTAACCCTTAACTTCTTACTGCGAATTATGTTGACAATATGACGACGTTCGACCCAACACTGATTACAAAAATCGGGACACACCAGATCTAACTCCGACCTGCAAGCATCCAATGCCAATTGACTATCTGAGAACAAACAAACAAAGCTTGACGGGGAAACACACTCCAGAGCTAAAGCAACAGCCTGCAATTCCACCAAAGTAGACGACATCAAACACAATATCCTTACTCCCAAACCCAAACCAATGTCCTCAAAAAAAACAGCAGCACCAGCTTTACAGCCAACTGTGCCAAGACCACTAAGAGATCCATCCGTATACACTGATAGGCTGCTAGCACCGGTTACCAAGAGACAATCACGAATAGACACAAATCTACCAGACTCAAGAATGTTCAAAGGACTACCATCCCCCAAAACTAGAGACTGATCGCGAGAAGATCTCACACTATTGAGAAACAAAACAGAATGCTTGAACCACTTAGGAACTGGGCCACGGGAGTCCAATCTCTTCTACCGCTTGAAAGTGTACCAATCATAGACAGCACTATGACAGTCACGAAGTTGATTCACAAAGGCAATACCATACCGCCGAAGGGAAGGGAGAAACTTGAGAAACCTTGACTTGCCTAGAACCTCAGACATAGGCACTCTACCATGAGACCGAAAAGAACTAATCAAAAAGCCACCCAGAGACACATTGCAATTGACAAGAACACGAACCATGCCTGCCAGAAAGTTATTAGAAGCACTGACACAAATACGAACAGAAGAACACAATGGATAAACAGGGCGCCAACACAGAACTTGCAAGTCATGAGACCTGTGGGAAAACAAACGACCCAAGATACCACCAGAGTTCACAAAACTGACAAGAGAAGCAATCTTGCTTTCAGATTGAACTTGAGAAAATAACTTCAAACCATAAAACGAAGGGTGGTAAACCACATCATTGGGGAAATCGAGTGGCAAACCAGACTTGAGCTTCAAACCTTTACAAATCAGAGCATCCCACTTCCCGCACACACCAACAGAAATAAAACTGAACTGAGTTCTATAGCTGACTATCAGATGCAGAACTGCCGACACCAAATACAAAAACTGCTTATCTGAGACCGCCTTCCTCAACACCAGATTGGTGAAAAAGCGAACGTCCGAATGCGCCTTAGCCAAGCTAGGCTTCGAAAGACCCTCAGTCGATAGAAAAATGCCCAGATATTGGTGAGATTCCCCCTTTTTGGCAATAGAAATGGGCGAACCACTGATAGACAGGGAGGGACTGCTGACTCTGCTATTGATAGGAATGGCTACCATTTTGTCGGTTGTTAATAGAAATGTCATTGATAAAAAAAAATTCACTAGCAACATCGAGAATATGTTGAGTAGCCGTCTAACTGCTACCAACCCAAATCGTATCATCAACAAAAGCACCAGTGGCAAAAAAAGAAGAAAACCCAGTCTGGGATTTAGAACGACCATTCTTGGAAACAAAGTAAGAGTTCAACCTATACCCACATACACTCTCCTGTCTTTTGACTTCGCACAAAAAAGAATCATAAAATATGTGCCAGAGAAGAGGAGAGAAGACCTCTCCTTGGTCCAAACCATCATGCACACGGTAACCACTTGTCAGTCCAAAATCAGTCATGACTCGGTTGGTACGATCCCTATGAATACCACCAAAAAACTGAATAAATTTGCTATACATCTTAATCCTGACCAAACTTCTCTCAAGATGCCCCCAGCCAACTGAGTCATACGCCTTCCGCATGTCCTGCAGAACCAGCCATAGCTCCCTGTCTTTTTTCAAAGCATCTTCGACCACTGAACCAATTGCAAAAATAGGGGACTGGGTTGTCGTACCCTTCAAAACTGAGAAATTAGCCCCTCAAAGCATGTCAAAAGTACTGCACGCCAAAGAAATCCTGTCTGAGAGTATCTTGGAAAGAACCTTGTAAGCCGTTTCGATCAAGGCAATAAAATGTGTGTTCGTTAAAACACCTTTCCACTCATAAGGTTTCGGAATCATCGAGACCCATGCTTCTTTCCAAGGGCCGGGCACTGATTCACTAGACAAACAAGAGTTCAAGAGCACCAACAACATATCCAAAACTGACCTATCACAATGTTTCCAAAGCTTATTTGAAATACCCGACAAACCAGCCGCTTTACCCTCCGGAAGATCAGAAATCACCCCAAGGAACTCATCATACTCAATCGAACACATGACACCAGAAAAAGCTTTGTCGAAAACATACTCCAGTGGCTGATATTGGAGACGCCAATCCTCTGAGACATAATCGACCACCCGACACTTCCTAGTCTAACCTTTCATGATCGCATCAACCTTGGACTTGACCTGCTCAGGTTCCAAAATCAATCCGTCATCAACCACCAAATGATCCAGCACAATTTTACGAAATGGGCGCTCCAACACACTTCTTATTGTATGACTTTTATTTACCTCAAAGCTTTCCATCCTCTTGTCTATCGCAGATCTGATGCATGCCTCTTTAGCACTCTGAGATTCAATGAGCTTGGACTTTCGATAAGATTTCCTGGCACCAAAAAGAGCAGAACAAACACGACCAGATTTCACACCAGAGTCCACCAGATCCTGAATGACCAAAGCCTTGACACTGTCCAGAGTAGCCCAACACCTCATGAGAGAAACAAAATCCACAGCACACCCCACACGAAATGCCTTAACAATTTTTGAAACCAAAAGCTCCAACTTGTGGAACCTTGATGACTCCTTGGTAAAGACACCATCAAATTCCTTGAACCACTTTTTCTTGAACACTTCATTAGCTGAAAGAATCATCATTTTGCGAACAACATCCCACATTGCGTCCAAATCCAAAAACCTCAAAGAAACAGCAAACTCATCTGAGAACATTGTTGCGTTAGCCAATGTGGCACACTTAAAATCGATCCATTTACTCTCATCAGCACCCTTGAAATCAAACTTCCATCTGTCTCTGTTTGCTTGCTTGCAAAAAGAGCTCAATTGCGTATCCAGAAGCCCACCCAGACCCAAAGACACTGAAACAGCTTGATGATTTGTGTCAAAGTGCTCACTGACACCCGAAACATTATGATGTACCATCACATTGACCAGATTTGGAGAGACAAACATGTAATCAATTGTTCTTTTGACACTCCTAGAATTCTCCCAAGTGGGCATTTTCACAGCTGGGCTTCCGACCAAAGAGTTAATCAATTCCAAATCAAGGCACTTCTTGAAACTCGCACACTTATGAGAGCCGTCTTCATTAAAATCGCCACCAAGGATAACAAAGGAGGACTCGTTAACAGCCTTTGCGATGATAGAGTTGATTTCGCCTGCCTGAGAGAACCAGACCGCTGAAGAAACACCAGCATACAGTCCCAAAATTGACACAGAGAGCCTGTTCTTGAAAAGTAACTTGATAGACAACAACCGACCCAGGACCTCAGACACTTTGCACACATGTCTCGCCAAAGAAGTGTTCATAACCACCGCCACACCAGCACCCAGATACCCAGAATCCAAACCAGTAGTAAACACTCGAACCCCATCAAACTTGTTAATGATCCAGGGCCGAACCTTACCTTTTAACTTAGTTTCAGTAAAAATCGAAATTGAATTGTCCATTTCCTTATGCCAACGAACGACATCACTCTGCTTCGCAGGGTTGTTCATTCCCCTGACATTGTATGTAGCGACTTTCCATACTAATTCACTCATTGGGAGGGGGATTGGAAGTTCGCACCACCAGCCAAAGCCAGACTATCGAAACGAGCGGACAAGATCAACACAGATTTGGAGAGGCCTTCCAACATATTTTCCAACTTGACAACATGGGGGGACGTGGATGAGTCCACAATCATGGCAGACTCATGGCCATCAGCCATACTCAAGTCCATATCCAATGTCACATTACTTTCCGAATACTGTGGCGTGGTGACCACTGGCAGCCAGCATCCGTGACCAGGCTGGGAAACCACCGGCACAAGCAAATCTAACCTCTTGGCCAACCCATCAATTTGTTTTGCGAGACTAACAAGACCATCCTCGATACTGACCAGTTTTTTTTCCAGATCTTTTGCAACAGAAGGGGTAGGTTTACCATCGACGACAGAACCAGAACTTGCCTTACCACCAGAGAAAGAGGGAGCAGAGGGAGCGCTAACCACCGATGCCCAAGTTTTACCACCAAAAGCCAAAGGACGAGAGATAGACACAGATCTCCTTGCATAAATTTTTGCCAATCTGAATTGGTCCTGAACCGAAAGGGGAGCCTTTCTGCCTCCTGCAATTCCAGCACCCTTGACTGTTCTGCAACCAAGAGAAGTATGACCAAATTTCTCACAAACCGCACATGAAACTAAAGAAAGACAGGACCAATGGAGACCAAAGCTCTTTATAACTGGAGTCATTGCCATTGCATTAACTAATTCCACTTCCGAGCTAAAACACATAGTGGCACAGCGGGCGCGAGAATAACTGATGGGATTGCGATCGATGAAGCAGGTTTTCCCACTAATAGAACCAATAAAATCCCACAAATCATGAGCAGTGGTTCCCATGGGAAGAGTATATAGCAAAGCCCTAAACTTATCCCTGGCATCCCATGATTGTTTGTCGATATCAGCCCTGGCCACCCAAATCGCATCCTTCCCAATAAGGATAGACCACTTAGAGCCCAGAAAATCAGCCTGGTCTTGATTTTCCAATTCGATGATTGCCTTTTGCCATAAACCCACCAGCTGCATTTTGATCGACTTAATGATGCCAAATTCGGCTACAGCTGCACGCACAGCCTCCAAAGAAGTTTTCACAGGAATTTCTTTCAGCACAATTGCCCGATTTGTACGATTGTTGACAGGACGCTTGAGATCGGTGTTTACCACAATACCACGGTCATTAGCCAAATTAGCTGCAGTCATCATCACCTCTTCAGAAGTGAAAGTAGCCCAAATGATTCCACCAAATTTTGAAGGGGTAGAGGCCCTCCCAAAACCATTTACACCTGAAAAGATTTTTCTGACAAAATTGACTTTTTCCTGAGAGAATTTACCCACCACCGCCACCAGATCAATATCCAAAGCGAAGGACTTGCAAACAGGCATCTGAATGGATGGCTTGACTGGAAAAGGAGGTGGTAGAAGAAGAGACTCATCCAACACATCACTATCCGCATCGACAGTACCATAATCAATCACACCCAAAGGCTTCCCTAACACCTTCTTGGTCTTTACACACAAACTCTTAAGCATTTGATCAGGATCCTCTCCTGTGAAAGCACCATTCTCACCATAGTCAACACTGGTTTCCTCAACCAAGCACTCCTCCTCCATGTCAATACTCTCAGATTCAGTAGTATCACCCACCTCAGAACCTCATGAACAATTACCAAGAGCTTTATCAGCAACCTTACTATTATCAACACTCTCTGCTAATACACCACCCTTTCTCTTCTTCCTCGATGCAACCATCTTAAAACCATCCTCAAAACCAGAAACTTTGGTAGCCTTCTTCATAACAGCAATAACAGAGCCAACAGTGACCTCGTGATCGAAAAACGGTTTTGATTTATCGTACTGAATGGTAAAAAACTTCTTTCAAAAAAAAACTTTTGACTCTTTTTTGGGAATTTTGGACGAAGGAGAGAAAGAAGTTTTCCTTTTTTATTATAGTTTAATATATAAATTAGATTGTATTTCTATATTCTAATTGACTAATAAATTACATATTATTTAAAGTTATATAATATTAATATTTTTATATTTTAATTAATTAATAAAAATCCAAAATTACATATTATATAAAATTATATAAAACATGAAATTTTGAATTTTTTTTTTTTTTATAATAACATAATATATATTTGTTTTTTTAGTTAATTTAGTTTTTAATTATAATAATCTAATTGTAATTATATAAAAAATAATTATATTAAGTAAATTTATTTTTGTAAATCCAATATAATTTAATTTTAACTAACTTAATTGGTTAATTATATGTAAATAAAGTATAAATTATGTTTAATTTAAAATATTTTAATATTATATTGTATTAAATTATGTTTTATTAAAACATAAAAAAAAATATACTGTTTGTTTTTTTTATAAAAAATATTGCATTTATGTATTTTAATTAATGTTTTACAATTATTTTATTTATAATAGCTTTATAATTATTGTAAATCTTAAATATTTTTAATTGTTAAACTAAATTTTACTTTTACCACATTATGCAAAAAAATAGTTTACAAGCAAAAAATTAACACTTAAATCTGTTTATTATTAAATGATTAAAGTAAATTGGCCATAACCCTATTATATATGATGTTTTTGAAATATAATGTTTTTTGTTATATTTCCAATGTATTTTCAGGCAAGTGATAATCTTTATGAAATTGTTGAACTTCAGCACCAAACTTTTCTAACCATTTCTCTTCATCAGTTAT
>JAAOMT010000082.1:219482-291958 GCA_016748015.1 Geosiphon pyriformis
ATAGTGAGGCACAAGTTAAAAAAATGACAGCGAGAAAAGCAGTGTAGATGGGATGCAAAATTTAAAATAAAATTAGAGCATTGACATAAGAATATCTAAAAAGAATCATCGATCATAATATCAGAAAACCCTATTACTGTGTCTACTCTATCCTACGGAGGTAAAAAGGAGAACGACGTACCTGAAATATGGACCCAGTTGATGGAATGAAACAGGGCGTACGCGAATAGAGGACAGCAATAAGTTCACGAGTTAGTCAACATCGAAAACATTCCCATGAACGGATGAATAAACGAGGCAGAAGTGATGCATGGAAAATAAACTTTATACTAAATGCCTACCTTCGTCTAACAAGATAGGTTTGACAACAGAAAATAAGAGATGAAAAAGAGAAATAACCACTTGTTAGTCAGCTATCGGTCAATAACAGAGACGCATAAACATGAACCAAAGAACACACGTTGAATGGAAGGAAAAAGCAGTACAGGTAGATATGTGAACACAGTCGTTCAGAAAGTGCATTACACAAAAGAGAGGATAATAAGACACAGACAGTAAAAAAAAGAAACATCGTTAGTTGTCATAAACTCTACTCTATATACGCTGTCTACTCTAACCTAGTACATACTACTCTACCACCCCAACACCTAAGCAACAAACTCATAATAAAAGAAAATCATATTACAAAGTCGTTACCTGTATCATCTGTTGCTGTACGTAGTTTTTCTGCCCATTTTAGCAACTCCTCCTTCCACTCCTTCTTTTCTACTTTTAAATCATTTGCTTCTTCTTCCAACTCTTCCTTTTCTTCTATCCACTTCTTCCTTTGCTTTTCGTCCACATCCTCTTTCTCTCTCAGATTCTTCTTCAACTCTTCTAATCTATCTCCCTTCCCACCCTCCATAAACTTCTCTAGCTTCTCCACGCATCTGTCATACTCGCTCTCAGCTTTCTTCAATGCTTGTTTAATATCTTCAACGCTCGCCATGGTGTTTTGCGTGTTTGTTATGGTTTGGGAAGATATGGCCTAATATATGTTTGGTTCGTTTCAGATCTTTGATTATCAATATAAATTTACTATTTAGGTGACAAACCCGCCTTTGTTAAATTATAACAAGATTAATTATTTTTATATTTTAATGTTGTATAAAATCGGTTTTATTATTTTAAAATAAAAATAATTGTAAGTTTTAAAAATTAGAATTAATACTATTAAAATTGGATATATTTTTATTATTATTTTGTAATTTTATATTAATTTTAAACTTATTAAATAAAAGTTTATGTATTTTAATTTAGAAATTATTTTTTTTTATTTTTTTATTCACTTAACAAGTGAGGTCCAAACACTACCTAGTGCTATACATCAAAGAAATGATCTAAACTAGGCATCAATCATGCACTTTTCACATGTGACCAGCCACTTGGGCTGATCAGAACAACACTACACAGCTATATGAACTAAAACTGGATCACTTATATCTAAAAAAAACAAACAAAATTTACAAAAGCCAAAATGAACACCAAAAGCATTAGTAATGCCAAGCAATTTGACCACTTCAGCAGAAAATCCCAAAGCCAAACCAGAAACCAAGACAAGAGCCGAACCATCAAGTGAAATCAATCTGTTCTTCTCCATATAAGCATGATACTTAGCATGAACTGACCAGATATCTCTCTTAAAAGCAAGACTAAGAAAGCATACAAATTTAACAATCTCTAAACCAGCAACCTTGGGATTGTAAAAGATAGAGACAGTTTTGTGAAACCAACCATTAAAAACAAAACCTTTATAAAGAGCTATAAACACAGAGAAATCAAAAACACAGGACAACAACAACTGTAATACACTTAAAGAAGAATAAGAAAAACCAGAAACCACTGTTACTGGAGGTTTTTGGTCTTTTTTCTTGAATATTGTTGATGTCTGTTTGTTGTAAATTCACATTTTCTAGAAGTAGTTGAACCTCCAATAACTGAATTTATCTTCAAATTATCTCTTATAATTTGAACTGCTGGGCTTATAAGTAGAATAACCAATTCCGTGCCAGTTGCTTTGTGTAGTTATATTGTAGTAAACATTAACTCTTTCTTAGGAATTGCTCATCTGAAAGCTCACTAAAAATGTGTAGTTACTTTGCTGTGAAAGTCAATTCTTCTACAAAAATCTCATCTGTAGACTACCCTAATGATTGTAATAAAAAAATAAAAAATAAATAAAAAAAATGTAAAAGAAATAGAATTCTGTCAAGAGAAACGTTTTTTATCCAGGCCTGGAGTCACTAACAGTTTATTAAAATTGGTAGCTAATTAATTTCAAAACGTTAGTTGTGTTGAGGGAATTTCAAGTATAATAATTTAAGGATTTGGTTTTCGAATATTTAATTTTTATTTAATTTTATAAAAGAATGATTTGTTCTAATTAAGATAGTTAGAGTAAGATACTATGATAAAATATGAAAAGAATACATTTTCTTGAAGAGAGAAGCTTTTTTTTTATACAACTTGTTGTAGTACTAGTCTTTAAACTTGCATTTTTCTCTTTTTTTTAATTTGGGTGAACTAAAAATACATTTTGGTGTTACAGATGTTTATTTGGGTCTCAGGTCAAATAACAAACTCGTAACTTGGTACTCAAAAGCTATTTTCATTGATGATGTTCTAAAAGTGTTGTATCTGAAGGTTTTGATGGAGTCCTTTGTATAATGGACAGAGATTCAATAGTGATAGGTGTTCACATGTTCAGTTGTTTCCCAATTTCTTTCTCAGCTTGGTGGCTGGATTTATTCTGGCAGTCGTGCCCTTCTGGTAAGCTAACCAATAATATATATAAGTCTACCCTTATTTCTGGGTCTTTTACCAGGCTATCTGTGACATCAATAACTTAGTGCTTTTAATTCTCAATCAATTAGTATGCACAACAAAATCAAAAAAAGAAAGAAAATAAAATAAAGAAAATAAAATAAAAAAAATAAGCCAAGACAATGTAGTAAGTTAGTATCCTATCAATAGCCGTGATTAAGAACTATTGTTCCAGTATGGTTAAGTATCAATTACTATCAACATGAAGTGTTGATAGTGGAGAGTAGATTGAGATATGGAATAATTATTTATTTGATGATTGAAAACTGGAAAATTGCTTAGATTAAATCTAAACTGAGAGATCTGTTTTTTTAGCTTTTAATCCTACTGCTATATATACATAATTGAGATTTCTCAATTTCTCAATTTTTCACAACAGGAATCCTGAGATTCCTGAAATTCTGCAATTCCTTTGAGAAAAATTCTGGAATTCTGGAATCCTGCAATTCCTTGTAAGAATCCTGTAATTTCTGGAATCCTGTAATTCCTGAGAGGAATTCTGGAATTCCACATTTTACTACGTCTACTTTTAATTGGTTAATAACTATGCTAATATATTTCCTATATTTCTATGAGTAACATTATTCTCTTTTTTTAATATTGAGCTCTGTCAAAATTCAATTCTTTTAATTTTCCCTCTTGAAGTATTTCCTGAATTTCATTTTCAAGAATTACTTGTGTTATTTGAGTCTGTAATTTTTCAAATTGAGCATTGGTGATTTTTCCCAATTGATTACTGGTAACCATATCTATTGCTTTGTTGAATAGGATTTCTGGTCTATTCTGAAATGCTGTGTGTATTTGGTATATAGCTCGAGCTTGTGTGGATAAGTTGTTTTTCTCCACAAAATGTTCTAGTTGTTGTAGTATTGTTGTGTCGAATAACTGCTTTGTTTTATCCATATATAAGTTCTGGATATTCACATGTTGTCCCAAGTAAAAATAACAATAGTTTCTTGGAAATTGTTGTATCCAACAATTCCAAGTTTTTTTTGTCAACTCTTGGTATATTGACTCTTTTGTCAATTCTTTTATTGTCAATTTTACTTTTGTAATAATTTTGTCAATAGTATTTTCTGGTTTCTTCTGTTTTCTGTTTTGCAGTGTTTTTCTAGTATCTTGATATCAAATGGTTTGTTGATTGATTGTAATCTCTATTTCTTGGTGTTGGATCAATTGAAAGAGTTGTTGTGCTAATGAGTGGATATTGTCCGTAATTTCCATTTTTCCGATATCTTTTGTCACATCTACCATGTCTTTATATATTCTTTTGATGAATTAATTTAACATGTTGTTGTCAATAATGATGATTGGTTCCAGATCTCATGGAATCTCCTCTGGTTGGACTAGTATCTTCTGTACTCTTAATTGTGGAATATTATTAGTAAATGGTGATACTGTATGGTAATATGGTTTCAGTCAATCTTCATGTGCTGCTTTGGTTAAGATTTTGTTGTTCAATCTTAATTTATAAGCTCCATTTCCAAGAATTTCTTCAATGTGAAATGGTCCATCCTATTTGGGGTTAAATTTTCCACTCCATTGTTTTTCTGCTTTGATATGATGTAGAAGTACTTTGTCTCCAATCTTGAATTCAACTGGTTTATCTGGTAATTAGTTATTATGTTGTTCTTTCTGTTTTTCTTGTGACTTTTGTATGTTGTCAGCTGCTTTTTTTTTTGTTTTCCAGAGTTTCTATTAAGTCATATGTTCTTCTTAACAATGTTTCTTGGAAATTCTGTTTGTTATTGGTTCTGTTGGATACATGTTGACTTCTATCTTAACTGGTAATGTTGCTGTTCTACTATATACCAATTTAAATGGTGTTGCTTGTGTAGTATATTGCTTTATTGCCCGATAAGCAAATAATACTGATGGTAATAACAAATCCCAATCATTTTGATTTTCTTGGCTCAGTTTGGTTATCACTTTACACAATGTTCTGTTAAACCTTTCAACTAATCCGTTGGTTTGTGGATGATATGATGATAATAGTGGCCTCTTAATTCCGAATCTTTGGCTTAATTCTGCTAATGTTCTGTTCACAAAATGAGTTCCTTGGTCTGAAAGTAATTCTTTTGGACATCTGTGTTGACAGATCAAATCTTGATGAACGAATTCGGCAATGAATTTTGCATCTGCTCTTTGAATTGCTTTTGCTTCTGGCCATTTGGTAAGATAGTCTATGGCTACTGTTATGTATCTGTTTTCTCTGCTGGTGATTGTCAATGGTCCAACTAAGTCAATTCCAATTTGATCAAATGGTTGTCTCATTTTGATTGGTCTTAATGGTTCACTGGGCCTTATTCCTCCTTTTTTTTGGCAAGCATCACAATTTTGAACATATTGGATAATGTCTGGGTACATTGATGACCAATAGTATCTTTTTTTGGCTCTTTTTATTGTGGCTTCTTTGTGAAAATGTCTTGCTGTTAGATCTGAATGTATGTTGTACAATATTGTCTCTTTTTCTGGCTCTGTAACAACTCTGAGTGATTGATTGGGTTCTTTTTTGTTTTTCCAATAAAGTATATTTTGGTAAGTGATAAAATATTTTGATTGTTGTTTTATATGGGTTTGTTCTTTTTGAGATAATTTCTCCTTAAACAGTTGGGTATTAATATAGTGTTGGAGTTGTTGGTATTTTTGTATGTTCATCTTTTGTTATATTTTTATTTGAATTCTTTTGGGTTTTGTTATATTTTTGGTTTGAAACATTTCTAGATTTGTCTTATTCGCGACAATCCGTCTGCGTTTCCATTGTCTTTTCCTTTTTTGTAATGTACTATATAATTAAATGGTAACAATTCTATTTTCCATCTTGCATGATGTCCATCCCCAAATTTTTGTTTCTGGATTGATGTCAATCCTTTGTGATTAGTGTACACATCAAATTTTTGGCTCAAGTATTCTTTCCATTTGGTTACTGTCTAATAGATAGCCAAATGTTCCAATGCTAGTGTTCTATAGTTTCTCTCAGCTGGAGTTAGATCTCGACTTGTATAAGTTACTAAATGTTCTCTTCCATTCAGACCTCTTTGTGACAATACTGCTTTCAATGCTTGGTCTGATGCATTTATAGTAATCATGAATGGCTTGTTGTGATTGGAGTATATCAATACTGAAGCTTGAATTAGCTTCTTTCTTAGTATATCAAAAGCTTCTTGTTGTGCTTTAGTCCATTCATATTTAATGTTCTTTGCTAATAATTGATTCAGTGGCTGGGCTATTTTGGAGAAGTTTTGGATAAAGCAGTGGTAATATCTAGCAAATTCTAAGAATGCTCTTAATTCAGTGAGATTCTTTGGCTCTGGAAAGTTTTTGACTGTCTCAAATTTTTCTTGGATCCGTTTTGAGCTGTTTTTGCTTACCACATGTCCCAAAAACTGAAGTTTTGTTTTTCCAAAGAAACACTTATTAGCATTGAGCTTTAATCCAGCTTTTCTTAATCATTCAAACATCTGTTGTAAATGGTGGAGATGATTATCAAATGTTTCTGAGAATACGTTGGTGTCATCCAAGTATACTACAACTGACTTCCATAGCAAGCCTTGATATATGATCTTCATTAGCTGTTGAAATGTGGCTGGTGCATTCATTAAGCCAAATAGCATGATTTCAAATTCGAAATTCTCTTCTCTGGTAATAAAAGCAGTCTTTTCTTTGTCATCTGGGTTCATGGCTACTTGTCAATAACCACTGTCCAAGTCTAATGTTGAGAACCATTTCTTTCCTCCAAAAGCATCAAACAATTCTTGAATTTTGGGAGTCAGATAGCTGTCACCACGAGTAATACCATTGAGCTTTCTGTAGTTCACACAAAAGCAAATCTTTCCATTCTTTTTCCGAACTAGTATCACTGGTGATAACCATTGGCTCATTGATGGCTGAATTAGCCTGTTGTCAAGCATCTGATTAATTTCTTGATAAATGATCTCATGGCTGGCTAGTGGCACTCTGTATGCTCTTTGTTTAATTGGCATTGCATCTTCAGTCTTAATTTGATGCTAAATGATATCAGTTCTGCCAAATTCATTTTCACTGGCAAAGATGTCATTGAATTTGTTAAGCAACATTTTGAGCTGCATCTGTTGGAGTGGGTCTAAGTTATCCATGTTCATTTGCTCCAATTGTTCTGATTGGAGCAAGCAACATTTGTTTTGTTTGTAAATTGCCTGTAATGTGGTATCGATATACTCACAAAGTTGTGGAAAGTCTGAAATGTAGTGTGGTGGCTGGTCTTCTACTTCTGTGCTTAAATGTCCAATTGTGGTTCCTTCTGGAACTTCGATGATGTCTCCAGTGTTGTTGTAGATGGGAATTTTTATGTGGCTATGATTCTTGGCTGGCACATAGAGATTGATGAATCCAATTTTTTCTGATTTACAAAACATTGGTTCTGCTTCAAAAATTTGATCCTGATTCTTCACTTTCCACTCTATAATTACCATGTGCTGGCCATATGGCGGAATGGAAATTGGTTAACTGATGGAGATAATTTCTCTTTTGCCAACAATTTCTTCTTCTGCCATATTGACTGGCACATCTATTCTACCTGTGGATCCAAATCCCTGTATCCTTCTTGCTGTCATCCCTAATTTTTTTCTTGTTTCCATTAACACTAATTTAGTTACTTTAACTAGAAGTAGGAATATTGCCTGTGCTATCTTTTCATTTGGCTCAATGGTATAAGCTTTTTCTGAGTCATTTTGTAGCATAGCAATGATATTTCCTACATATCCTGCATCAATTATTCCTTCTCTGATGTTGACTCCCTTTTTTGCTAAACTACTCCTAGATACTAATAGAGCCATGGTGGTAGCTGGGATCTCCATTGCTACTTTCAAATCAATACTGGTGTGCGAGTGTGGTTCTAATTTGATGGCATTTTTCTCTGAATACCTCAGATCAAATTCTGCATCAGTATTATGCGTGTGTTCTGGCATAATATCCTCATCATTATCACTGAACCATTTAAGTTCTTGCTTTTTAGTAAGATTAGGAAGCGCAATATATTGCTTATAGTTTGAATTGGAGTTTGAATCTGAGTTCTTTTTGTTGTCATATTGAACCAAGCTGGAACCAGTGTTTTTGTTGTTATCATTGTCGGAGTTTGAATCGGGATTGACAATCGATTCTGATTCCAATGCACAGTTGCTAATTGGTTTGATTTTTTCTAGGATGGTGTATATCATGTGTGGTGGTGAATTGTAGATGAGATCACAATTGTCACAATATTCAAAGTCACTGGGAATTAAGCAATAGCGACACAGCCTTGTATTCAATTGTGCTAGCCATTGTTCTTGCTTCTTTCTCATGGGTGCCAGGTTCTGATAGTGCTCATAGAATTGCTCGGGATTGTTTTCGACATTATCGAAAACATTGAAAGTTACAATGTACTTAGGTTTAGGAAGAGTAAGTGGGTTGTTTTTAATTTCCAGTAGTTTGCTGATTGTGACACCTTCTGCCATAGTGCTGGCCATTCTTCAGATTTTATGTTCGTTGTACAGGTACTTTTCCAAACATCGTAATGCTCTTTTCCAAGTGTTGTCAATGGAAGTTCTTTTATGTACCCAATCATTTATTAAAATAGTATACTGGCATGTTTTGTCACACGTTCCTCTCCATCCAGGAATGTCGTTCCATATTCCTTCATCTAAGAGAGTCTCTCCACAAGCTAGACATGGTGTATTATCCTATTTTCTTACTCATTTTGGTCTCCCAAAACATTTTAGAACGTATGAGCAGCAATAGAATTTAGTTGTCATTGAATACTCCTCATCGTCATCACAGCATGTACCCATCGACGACAATTTCTTGCTGCAATTGATGCATATCAGTTTGGGTCGGCGATAAGTCAATAATAGTTGTTGACCATAGGTGTATGAGATATAAGTGTTGTTGGCTTGAGTGTTTTCTTTCTCTCTTTCTTTCCCTTTTTCTTTTTCTTCTTTCTACTTCTAACTCAATGGTTCTTCCTGTTTGTTGTCAGTCCAGGTCAAATCATCTGTCTCCCAAGTCAGTTCTTCTTTTTGCTTTATCTTGGGGTTGTTATTCTATGAGAGTATTGGTGGCAGTTTGTTGTGATCTGGGTCAGCCCACAAAACTTGGTAAGCTTTCCAAGTCGGTTTCTTTTTTTCTTCTTTCAGCTCAATCAATGGTTCTTCCTTTAAAAAAACCTTGAAATGGCCACATGTGGCTGGCATATATGTGTGTTGGTTATTAAATGTCAGCTGGAGCTCTTGTATTGTCTAGTCTAAAACGGTCTTGGTTTTGGACAACCAGTTGTTGCCCACTAAGACTTGGTATTGCATGGCTTCTATTACCAAGACTTTGATTGGTACTGTGATACCATTGACTTCGATTAAGAAGGCATTGATTTTGCCAATAGGCATTTTGGTTGTTCTATTGGCTGTGATGATTCTGGCACTGGCAGCTCGATTAACTTGGCAATCTAATTGGTTCATGAGTTGTCATGTGATGATACTGCCTACTGAACCGCTATTGAGAATCAATTTGATGGATTGACCATCAACTTTGGCATCTGTGTACATTGTGGTGATGGGTTTTTCATTGAGAGCAGCTCTACTAAATAATGGGGTATTTGACAGCTCTTCAGTCTCAAATGAGAAGATAGTGGTTAGTGATTTGTCATTAGTGACTGTTGCTGGCAGAATATTGCTAATAAGTGTTTGTTGTTTTTGGGTGGGTTCCTGGTTATTGGCTGAAGCATTTTCTGGGGTGACCAAGAGACTTAAATAGTTCTGGGAATTCAGGTTCTGGGGTTGACCAGTACCCAAATTCTGCTGGCGTAATCCAGATGGTTGCTGTAAAGAACTGAAGATCAATTGATGGACTACCATCGCTGATCTCCAGTTCTGTTGAGTCATTCTCAGTCTTTGTGTTCTATTGTGTGGTAAGTTTTGGGGCAGTGTTTGAATTTGTTGGGGTTAATAGATTATTTGTGGCTGTGGTTGTTAATAAATTACTTGTGACTGCAATTAATAAATTGGAGCTTGATATATTGGAGACTGATAGACTGATGACTGCATCACTGGTAGATAAGTGAGTTGGTTTTGATTTGGCTACTGGTTCGGAGTTTGGAACTGGCAATTAGGGTTTTGATATTGATTTCCCAATCATTAGTTATTTAAGCATTGGCAGCAATTGACTTGTATGTATCCTTGTCTACCACAGTAGTGACAAACATGCATTTTTTGTTGACACTGTTGATTGGCCACAAATGATGAACGTGGCTGATTTTGGACACAATTGGAGTTTCCCTGATTGTTGTGTCATTGGAACAGTTGATAGATTGCTCAATTGTTAGCTAAGTATCCCTCTAATTTTTAATTAATGGAATTACTGAATTGTTTCAATTTAGAATTCAATTCAGATGATCTGTTTATTGTTAGATTTATGGCTTGGGCATGGTTGGCTTTAAGTTCAACTGATTCGAAATCTCAGGCATGTGTAACTGCTGCTTGAAGGTTGGCTGGATGTAATGGATATATGCGTTGCAAGATGCTGCTTTGTAAGCCGCGAATAAACTGGTTCAGGATTTGTGGTGCTGTGAAGTAGTTAACATTTATGGCTTGAATTTGGCACAGATTGCGATGAAAGCGTCCCAAGTAAGTGGTAACTGCTTTTGTTTCTTCTTGTCTAATGCTGATAAAGATGTTGGTTAGGCAATTGATACTGTTATTATTATTAAAGTACTGGAGAAATTCCTGTTTGAATACAGTAAAATCCTGAGGCTTGTTAATCAAGCTTTGGTATCATGAGTCAGCAGTATCCTGGAGAAAATATGAAATGGCCTGTAGAACATGTGCATCATTCCATCTGTTGGCTGCAATGGCTTTCTTAACATTGTTAAGCCATACTTGGGCATCGTCTTCCTCGCCAGTGAACTTCTCAATTTTGGTGATAAGTGCATAGACCATTTGTTGAACTGGTTGAATTGGTTGCTGAGGTGATACTTGAAGTGGTTGAATTGGCTCACTGATCAGCTTAATTGGTAGTTGATTGATGACGATTACTGGAGATAAGTTTTGCTGATTAATTAATTTGGAGTTTGGATTGTTCTGTTTTTGATGATTTGGAGTTTTGATTTCCGAATTTTTTAGGTTTAGATTTTGCTAAGTTTGAAGATTCGGGGTTTCAACTTCTGGATTTTTAGTGATTAGGTGCTGGTAAGTGAATTCTTGATCTTTTGATTCTTCTTCTTCTTTTTCTGATTCCATTACTTCCCATGGATCAGAAATTCCGAAATTTGGTAGAGGCGGTGGTGATCAAAGTCCTAATGGGATTGATGATCGCGAATTAAATCTCTCAAAGTATTCACTGTATGGTCCTAATAATTCTGTTTTCTTTGTCTACTTTGGAATGAAAATTGTCCAAATGCTGATGTCACAGTTGATGAGAATGCATCTGTTAATGGTATGTTGATGGCGCTTTCAGGTATATAATAGTAGAATGGGTTGCTTGGAGATTCAATTCTGTTTTTCTTCCAACTAGGTGGTTGTATCTTTCTGGGTGTTACTGCTGGTGTTTGTAGTTTTCTTTTGTCTTTACTAGCTTATGTAATTGGATATCTTTGTTGGGTGTGATGTTTAATTTCTTTGTTGATCTCAGTGATGATGGATGCAAAATTATGATTTGTTGGTAGGTTGGTGTTTTGAATTAATTCTCTATAGAAAGTTTCCCTTGCTGATTCAGTATTCACTGGTGTTCCTAACAAAGAGGAAATTTTTTTATTGATATAGAAATTGAAGGCTGATTCAGTAAATATATGATTGTGGTTTAATCCCAAGTATTAACAATAGTGTTGAAATAAAGATTTTGCAAATTCTAAATGGTTTGCTCCTATATTTTCTGATTCTGCCACTTTTGGATGATGTTTGTTGGTGCTGGTTCTCTGTAGGATTATATTTCACAGGAAGCACCAAATGTTACAGATGTTTATTTGGGTCTCAGGTCAAATAACAAACCTGTAACTTGGTACTCAAAAGCTATTTCTGTTGATGATGTTCTGAAAGTGTTGTATCTGAAGATTTTGATGAAGTTCTTTGTATAATGAACAGAGATTCAATAGTGATAAGTGTTTGCGTGTTCAGTTGTTTCCCAATTTTTTTCTCAGCTTGGTGGCTGAATTTATTCTGGCAGTCATGCCCTTCTGGTAAGCTAACTGATAATATATATAAGTCTACCCTTATTTCTGGGTCTTTTACCAGGCTATCTGTAACATCAATAACTCAGTGCTTTTAATTCTCAATCAATTAGTATGCACAACAAAATCAAAGAAAGAAGGAAAATAAAATAAAAAAAATAAAATAAAGAAAATAAGCCAAGGCAATGTGGTAAGTTAGTATTCTGTTAATAGCTGTGATCAATAGCTATTGTTCTAGTGTGGTTAATTATCAATTACTATCAACATGAAGTGTTGATAGTGGAGAGTGGATTGAGATATGGAATAATTATTTATTTGATGATTGGGAACTGGAAGGTTGCTTAGATTAAATCTAAACTGAGAGGTCTGTCTTTTTAGCTTCTAATCCTACTGCTATATATACATAATTGAGATTCCTCAATTCCTTAATTCCTCAATTCTTTACAACAGGAATCCTGCAATTTTTTTAAGAAGAATCCTGGAATTCTGAAATTCTGCAATTCCTTGTGAAAATCCTGTAATTCCTGGAATCCTGCAATTCCTGAGAAGAATTCTGGAATTTCACATTTTACTACGTTTACTTCTGATTGGTTAATAACTATGCTAATATATTTCCTATATTTTTATGAGTAACATTAGCAAACTACAAGTTATTTCACTGAATTATTTGATTATTTCAGCAAATTTTCATTAATTTCGACAAATTTTGTCTATATTAAATGGTTCAGGGTATTGTGTAATTTGATCATCTCAATTTCTAGAGTACAAATTAGGTTATTGGTTGAATTATGATAATTGCTAATTTGATTAAAATAATAAGTAATATTTGATTTGATAATAATATGCTAATTAATAATAGGAATTATGAGGGTAATTTCATGCTAATTTAATAGCTAAAATTCTACTGGTAACATAATCTCCTCCTCAAGACTGAGCTCTGTCAAAGTCCAAGCACTATCTGTAATATTAAGATAGTGGTCCAAAATAATTAAAGTAATTTGGTCTGAAAATTGTTGAAATTTCAGTTCTGTGAGCTTTCCAATGTATTGAATCTTCATTGGTTGGAGTATTGGGTTTTGTAGAATGTTTTCACACATATTGAATAGATCATAGAGTCTATAAGCTGCTCTAAGTTTGTAGTAAATGTTTGTTGGTCCAGCTGCTGTCTTGAATTCATTGTGAATTTGTTTTTGTATAGCTTTAGAAATGATGTTTGTTGCTTCAAATTCTAATTTTTGTTTATTAAGTGTTTTTCCAATATAAAAGTATCTATAAATAAGGATATGTTTATTGTTCTGTTTATTGAAAAGTAGTAATAGTTTTTGTTGAAATATGGCATTTGGTGGAATGTTAATAGGGGCAAATAAGAGGTTTTCTTTTAAAGCTTGTTTTAAAAGTTCTGGTAATTAACTTTCAGAATAACTTTTTGTTTTTCTTTTATAGGGATAATAATTCTGAGAATTATTCACTATTAGGGCTGTGGTTTTTTTCTGAATGTAATTAATTTGACTTCCATTAATTATTATAGATAAGTCAGGAAGTGTTTTCAAAGCTAGCATTAATTTTTGGGATATTTGTTGGATATTTCGGAGAATAATCATGATAAAGATGACTAATTAATAAGAAAAATAAAAAAAATTATTTTTGGGTATGGGGTTTTTATTTGTTTTTGGATTTGTGTGTTTCTTGTGATTATTTACAATTTTTGCTTTCTGTTTTTGTGTGTATTATTAAAAGAATTATTATAAAATGTTAAATTAAGTATTCAAGTTTGGTTGTTGTTCTATTATAATTATTGGTTCTAGATTTTAGGGAATATCTTCAGGATTAATTAAAGGAGAATGTGTACCAATTTGTGGAATTAATGGTTCAGGATTGTTTCTGGAATGATAATGTTTCAATCAATCTCCATGTGCAACTTTTGCTAGTATTTTGTCATCAAGTCTTAACTTGTATAATCTATTGCCTAGAATTTTGTGAATATAGAATGGTCCATCTCATTTGTTTTCAAATTTTCCACTCCATTGTTTTTCAGCCTTAGTTCTGTGTAAGAGAACTTTATTTCCAATTTTAAATTCGTTGCTTATGGGTGGTAATTTGTTGTTGTATCTTTCTTTTTGTTGAGCTTGGGAATGTTTAATATGAGTTGCTACTATTCTTCTTTTTCTTTCCAGTATACTAAAAAGAGTGTAGACCCTTCTTTGGAGTGTTTCTTGAAAGTTCTCTTCATTAATTGGTTGTACAGGGTATGTTTCTACTGTGAAATTAATTGGTAATATTGCTATCTTTTCATAAGTTAAATCAAATAGTGTGTGTTTATAGTATTTTGTTTTAGTGTTCTGTATGCTAGTAACACTGATAGAATAAAGATATTTCATTCCTGCTCAAAGTCTGTTGAGACTTTGGCTAGAGATTCACACAATGTTCTATTGAAATATTCTACAAGTCTATTTGTTTGAGGATGATAAGATAATGATAGAGGTCTTTTGACATTGAATTGTTCACAAATTTCTTGTATCAAATTGTTCACAAAATGTGTTCCTTAATCAGATAAAAGTTCAATTGGACATCCATGTCTACAAATAATGGCTTTATAGATGAAATTTGCTACTGATTTTGCATCTGCTCTTTAAATAGCTCTAGCTTCAGACCATTTGGTGAGATAATCTACTGCAACTGCAATATAACAATTTCCTTGGGTTGTAATAGGTAGTGGTCTGACTAAATTAATTTCAACTCTGTCAAAAAGTTGTTTAACTTTGATTGGATTTAAAGATTCTGTGGGGTGAGTTCCTTCTTTTCTTTGACAACTATTACAAGATTCTACATATTGTCGAATATCTTTTTGCATGTGGGGCCAAAAGTAATGTTCAAGAGTTTTTTGAATTGTTCCATCTCTTCCCAAATGTGTTGAAGATGGGTCTGTATGCATGTTGTATAAAATTGTTTCTTTTTTATTTTCTTGTACTAGTCTAAATGGTTAATTTAGATTTTTGTGATTTTTGTAATAGATTTTGTTATAGTGGATGAAATATTGTTTTGCTTGTTGTTGTAATCGATGTTTTTCACTTGGAGACCAATTCTCTGGCATGATAAGGATCTTCAAATAATTTTTGATGTTGTTGTAATTTTCTGGGTCTATTGTTGTTGATTTTGTTGTTTGTTTGGCTAGTAGTTGGTTGGTATTTTGTTGGTTTGGTGTTGGTATTATTCTTGTCTTATTTTTGAAAAGCTATCAACATTTGTGTGTAGTTTTCCTGGCTTGTAGTGCACAATGTATTTGTAGTCTGCTAAAAAATTATTCCATTGAGACTGTTTAGCACTTTGTTCTTTTTTGTTTTTATTGAGCTATTTGAGACCAATATTGTTAGTTATTATGTTAAATTCTTTTTCATTCTTCAGATATTGTTGAAAATGTTTTAGAGCCCAGATAACTGCAGCAGTTTTTAATTCAGTTGAGCCATATTTTAGTTCTGTTGGTTTGAGTGTTCTACTAGCATAGACAATGACTTGTTCTTGCCCATTTTTATCTACTTGTAATAAGATGGCACCAAATGCTATGTGTGAAGCATCAGTGGCTAGTTGAAATTATTTGTTAAAGTTTGGGTATGCAAAAACTGGGGCTGTTGTCAGCTTTGTTTTGAGAGTTTCAAATGCTTTTTGTTGTTTTTCAGTCCATTTGTATAGTACATTTTTGTTGATGAGATAATTGAGTGGTTTGACAATTTCTGAGAATCCTTTGATGAATTTTCGATAATAGGAAGCTAATTCTACAAATTCTTATAGCTCTGTGGTATTTCTGGGTGTTTGAAAGTTTTTAACAGCACTGATTGTTCCAGGATTTGGTTTGACTTCATCTTTGCTAACAAGTATCCAAGGAAGATTAAGCTTGTTTTTTCAAAGTGATATTTCTCAATGTTTAACTTCAATCCTGCTTTCTGTAATCATTGAAAAACTTCTCGCAGGTGGATAAGATAAGCTTCAAAGCTTGGTAAGTATACATCAGTGTTATCAAAATAGACAACTACTGATTGCCATAAGAGTTTTTCATATACAACATCCATGAGTTGTTGGAATATTGCTGGTGCATTGCAAAGTCTAAAGGGCATAACATTGAATTCATAGTTTCCTTTTTGGGTGGTAAATGCTGTTTTGGGTCAGTCTTTTGAATCTATTTCGACTTGCCAGTATCCACTTTCCAAGTCTAAAGTTAAGAAAAACTTGGCTTTTCCTAGAGCATCTGGCATGTTATCAATTCTTGGGAGAGGGTAAGCATCTTCAATTGTCACACTGTTGAGTTGACAATAGTCTACACAGAATCTGATTTTTTCATTTTTTTTTGACCAGAACCACTGGTAAGGCCCATAGACTTCTTAACAGTTAAATTAATTTATTATTGAGCATTCTTTGGACTTCTTCCCTAATGAATTGGTGGCTGGCTGGTAGTACTTAATAAGCTTGTTGACGTTTTAGTGAAGCATTTTTTGTGTGGATCTAATGTTGAACAATATCAGTTTTTCCTAGATCATTGTTGTCTTTGGCAAATATATCAGCAAATTCAACTATCAACTGTTTCAATTGTCTTTGTTGTTAGGGTTCTAAGAGACTCATGTTAATTCAGGTGAGTTTTTCTTTGATTAGGTGGTAGTTTTCAGTTGTTGGCAGTATATTTGGACTTGAAAGTAAGGTGTGTTTCACAATTTCAGTGAAATTAGAAACAATTTGAGGGTTTTTATCTTGAAAAATATTACTATGTATAATTCCAATTTCTAGTTTATTTAATAAGACAATAGGGTAATTGTTGGGGTTGTAGAATGTAACTCGAAATTTTTTTATTCCTTTGGAAATATAAACATTTAGAATTGAGATTTCATGATTTAAACAGATTTGTTCATTGGATTTAAAGATTTGTTGGGTAGTGGTGGGTTTTGAGCAAGTGTAAATTTCATGATGTTTTCCAAAAAGTGAAATAGTAATTGGTTGGGGAAGTTGAAGAATCTGGTAAGATTCATTCTGTGTATTAAAAGCTATGTTTACTGGCACTGTAAATTGTTCAGTTAAACCAAAACCTTGAGTTTCTTTTTAACTTTTTCCCAATTGTTTTCTGTTTTTAACTGATTGTAAACCCAAAATGTTGATTAGAGGTAGATAAATTGTTTGGGCAATCTTTTCTGTATGCTCAATTTTGAATGGTTTTTCAGTTTCATTCTGTAGCATAATGGTGATGTCTTCAGTGTATTCTGCATTTATAATTTCTCCTTTAACATTGATTCCTTTACTAGCTAAAAATGATCAAGAGGCAATTTGGACTATTGCTCCTGATGGAATTTTAAGAGCAATTTTCAGGTTGATTTTTGTAAAAAACTTTGATTGAAAGATTAAAGTATTTTTGCCAGAATATCATAAATCATATTCTACATCAATTTTGTGGGCTTTTTCTGATTTGATTCTTTGGCCATGGTTGTCAAAGTATTTGAGTTGTAGGGGTGGTTGATTTTCGAGTAGATAGATAGGAGTGGTTGGTAGTTCTTCTATTAGTTCAAGTACTCCAAATTCAATTTCATTTTCATCATTTTCATTTGGCAAAAGAATGCTAAGAGCATAGCATTCTAAACACTATTGGTCATTATAAGACATGATGCATTCTTCACACAATTGAATGTTTATTTGCTCTAATCATTAAATTTGAGCTTCTTTGGTCAGATATGTGTGGCTTGCAATTTGGTGATAGGTTTTTGTTTTATCTTCATAATCAAATCCAGCTAATTCCATGGTGTACTCAATATATTCAGCTTTTTTTATTTGGCAGACATCTTTTTGAGTGGCTCCATTAATTAAAGCTATTGCTAAGTCAAAAATCATTTCAGCATCATGTGAGTAATAGTATAGTTTGTTGAGAGCATTATTGTATGCTGCATTAAATGGTGTTCCTCTTTTTACTTTTTCCGAGATTGATAGAGCATATTGGCAGATTTGGTCACAAACTTCTTCTCTCATTGTAACATCAATCCAGTTGTATTTTTCTGGTAGCATATCTCCACATGTAAGACAAGGGGTATTGTTCTATTTTCCACTTCTTTTTGGAGATCCAAAATGTTCTTTATGGCATACTTTGTAGAAGTAGCAGGTGCGAGTTTCATATTCCTCTTCTGGAAAAATTCATGCTCCCATAAATAAAAGCTTCTTCTTGTAGTTTTTGCATTTTAGTGGAATATATGGTGGTTTTTTTTGTAGTTCTGGTGTAGAATATTTAACTTTCTTCCATCTCCTTGTTTCTTCAAAAATCTTTTGTTCTGTTTCTTTAGCCCAATTGGATGTTGATCTAAGAGCCATGTAGGTTTCAGTAATTGCTATTTCTTTCTTCTCTTCAAATTTAAATACTGGGGCTTTTTCTAATCACTTGTTAAAAGTTTCACAAATAGCAAGTACTATGGTGTATTGTTCTTGGTATGAGATTTTTAATTTTTGAGTTTCCCAGTCTAAGTTTGCATTGGCCTTAAGAAGTCAATCATTTTCAACCAGAGCTTGGTATTGGGGTACATCCATAACTAAGACTTTGACTGGAATGGTAATTCTATTAATAGTGAATAAGAAATTGTCAATTTCTCCTACTGGTGTCTTTTTCATACCATCTGTTGTAACAATTACAGTTTGGGCTGGTCTGTCAACAGTTTTTTGAAGCTGTTGTATTAGCTGGTAGGTGATAATAATTCCAGCTAATTCACTGTTTAGAATTAATCGGATGAGTTTTTCTTCTATTGTAGCTTCAGTGTACATGGCAGTAATAGCTTTTTGTTCATTAGCTGTTATATTACTAAGCAAGAATAGTAATTTATTTGCTTCAAATTCAAATGAGAATATATCTGAAAAATTGGCATTTTGGGCAATTTGGACTGATGGAATAGTGTTGTTGGAAGGGTTTAATCTTGTTGCTGCAACTTTACTTTCAGAAAGTGCAATTTGTTGAAAAGCCGATTCTTTAGTCATTGTTAAATAACTGGGTTGAGTGTGAAAGTGATTTGGTTTTTGCTGACCAAAATTTTGGGGAACTAATTGGTTATTTGAGTTGATTCTATTGTTATTATTCTGAAATTGATTTTGAGGTGTGAATTGGATATGTTAAACCAATTTTCTGGCTGGTACTTGATATTATTGAGTGGATTGTGTCTAATATTGCTGAATTGGTAAAGGTTGCTGATATTGTTGCTGTATTAGTTATGAAGCTAGTTGATAGTAATTGTTTTGATTTTGTGGTCTTGGTAAGTAATAAGTTGGTGGTAGAGATTGGTAATAAGATTGTTATGGTGAAGAATAACATTGATTATTTGTGTTTTGTTGGTCTCTTTGTAATTTTCTGCAATCTTGTTTCCAGTGTTCTGGAATTCCACAATAATGACAATTTTGAGATTGGTTGTTGAATAGTAATCCAGAATTGTTTTGGTTGCATTGTTGTGGGAGTTGGTATCTTTGTGGTTGTTGCTGTTGTTGTTATTGGTTTGTAAAGTAGCTTTCAACCTTTTTTGTAAGTTGGTCTATTTTCTCTTCAGCTGCTGAGCTGGTTTCTCCAATAGCTAGATTGACAAGTTTGGTGTGATTTGCTTCTTCTATTGTCATTTTATAGTTCTTTGTATGTCTAATGGCAGTTGCTAAGTCTACTGGGGCATGTGGACAAACTTTCTTAATTAATTTGTCTTTTAGTCTTGTTATAAACTGATCCAAAATCTGGGCATCAGAATAGTAATCATTGGTTTCCAATTGTCGAATCCATCGAAGAAGTTTGTTGAATTTTCCAAGATAGATCATGAAAGTTTTAAATGTTTCTTGTTTGATATTGTAAAAGCAATTGCAGAGAGTGATAGAAGTGTTGTTGTCAATGAATTGTTATAAGAAAGCATCTTTGAATGCTTGCCAGTTTTCAAATGGTTCTTCTAAATTTTCAAACCATTCTCCTACAGTTCCTTGAAGGAAGTATGGAATTGCTTTAAGTATTCTTGCTTCAGTTCAACCATTTGCATCTCCTGCTTTTTAAACTTTGTCAAGCCATTCTTGAGGACTGGTATTGTTATCTTCACCAGTAAATTCTGGAATCTTTGCAATATAAGCAGTTGTCATTTCTTCTTTATTTTCTGTAGTTTCTTTTTGTTCTGATTCAGTTTCTTTACTTTTCAGACTTTCTGAATGATTACTTTCGTTTTCCTGTAAGTAATCAATAATATTGGCACTTGTTGATATTGGTTTCTGCTATTAAGTAGGATTTCTAGGTGACTGAAAATCTTCTGGTCTGAAGAAATGGTTAAGTGGTGAACTTGGTGTTTGTGATTGAGCAAATGAAATTGGAAATAGTGTAATAAAAAGTGGTAATTGACACTGGTTCTTTGTTCAGATGTTTGCAAGTATTGGGCAGTTGTCTTTTGTAGTATTGGAGTGTTTGGAGTGGTTCTTGAGTATTGCTTCAATTTTTGTTTGCCTTTGTTGCTTGTTTCTGTCTCTGATTCAAAGTCAATAGAGTATTGAGACTGTACTGGGTAATTTTCTTTACAATACTCAATAATATTAAAATTAAGTTCTTGAAAATAGGTAGCAAGTGTTTCACTGTTTAGGTCTTCTGTTCTTAATTGTGAATAGTGTACTAAATTATTGTAGAAATTGCTTCTAACTTCTGAAATGTTGTAGTTTCCAAAAAGATAATTGTTGATATGGTTTTCAATGTATTGGTATACTGATTTCTTAACAACTTCAATTCTGTCTAAGATGTTGAATTTTTGCTTGCAATGGGTGTAAATTGACTGATAATACTCTAGAGTTGTTGTGTCTGGTGTGGTCGCTGTTACAGATGATTATTTGGAGTCTCAAATCAAATAACAAATCCATAACTTGGTGCTTTTAGTATTTTGATGATATGAGTATTATTGGTAGATTGTTGTTATCTGAAGGTTTGATTAATCTGAAGGTTTTGGGTTGAGTTTTTTGTATAATGGACAGAGATTCTTTGTCAATATTATTTACAGTTTTTTTATAAGTTGTTTCTCAATTTCTTTCTTAGCTTGGTGGCTGGATTTATTCTGGCAGTCATGCCCTTCTGGTAAGCTATCCAATAATATATATAATTCTACCCTTATTTTTGGGTCTTTTATCAGACTATCCATGATGTCAATAACTTAGTGCTTTTAATCTTTAATTAATTAGTATACAACAAAAATCAAAGAAAGAAATAAAGAAAATAAAAAAATATAAAGAAATAAGCCAAGGCAATTTGCAAGTTAGTATCCCATTGTTACCCGAGTAAAAAAACCGATCCAAAGTTATGAAGAAACATGACCAAAACGTGACATAACACAGAATAACATGCAATAACGTTGGATAATGTATTATAATGTTGAATAACGTGTTATAATGCAGAATAATACAGAATAGTATGCAATAATGTAGGATAACGTGTTATAATGCAAGATAACACAGAATAACATGTAATAACGTCAGATAACGTGTTATAACATAGGATAACTAGTGATAACATAGAAAAACAAAGCAATAACAGAAACAACAAAGCAATAGCTAGTGATAGTGAGACAATTGAAAGCAATCCTGTAAAACCAAAAGAATGTATAAAAACAAGTAGTTGTAGAAGTAAGAAAAGACAAAAAGAAAAAAAAATAGATACGAACCTCTAGACCAGAAATTAAAATATCCATATCTTTTCATCCTTTATTATCTTTCTTATTTCATCTTCTGAAATAAATCAATTATTAAAAGAAATCAGAATTGTGAATTCATGTTCTCAAACTTTGTGAAATTTACATGAATTAACTCTTGTCTTGTACCTCCGTTCTAGAACAGATGCTCTTAGCATAACTGCCTTAAACTTATTAACAATTTGGACCAATCGCTTTTGATCATGGCGATTGATGATACTAATTTATCATTTCTCTCTTTTTTTTTCTTTTCTTTTCTTTTTTTTTTTCTTTTTTTTTCTGTCTTAATTTTTTTGTGGAACGGCAACATAGTAAAATTGACTGTCTAGGAATAGACTTCGTGATAGCCTGGTAAAAGAAAGAAGTTCCCCCTAAGTTTTGAATATTAACATTATCTTTTTAGCTTACCAGAAGGGCAAAAAGACAATGTCAGACCCTAACAACTGCACTCGTTAGCTTGAAAAAGAAAGCTCACATTTACGAAAAACATTGTAATCGACGAAAGACAAACTCTGTGCCTTATAACCAAAGAACTCAATAGGTAAAATTCACATCCAGAAATAGACTTTCAGAGACTGATAATCAAGACTAAGCCGACAGAATTACGCAGAAAACGCATCATCAATAATTGAGAGCACCAAATGTTACCATTTCCCATATCCACCAAGTTTACTCATAACATTTGGTACTCTCTGTGAGGTTATAAATCCACAGAGACAGAGCACTCCTAAAAATACATAAAAGTGGTGACTATTGAAACAATAGGAAAAGACCACTCCTCGTATGGAAAAGCACTATTTCAATACTTTCGAAAAGACTTAGGAATACCAGCAGGAACCGCTTACACAGAAAGTGATTTTTGTAACTATATCAACACAAAAATCGACTGCTTGTTAGGCTGCGCAACTGATACAGGAAGACTTGGAGAACAAATCCATCAAAGCTTACTAGGGTACTCAACAGCCATGACTACCCGAGCAATTGTTGAAACTCTGCGCATAATTGATACAGACATTAAATATTACATGGC
The DNA here is from genome assembly GCA_016748015.1 of Geosiphon pyriformis. Classification (NCBI taxonomy): domain Eukaryota; kingdom Fungi; phylum Glomeromycota; class Glomeromycetes; order Archaeosporales; family Geosiphonaceae; genus Geosiphon; species Geosiphon pyriformis. Next base: position 242,236 of record JAAOMT010000082.1, read on the forward strand.
ACAACGATTCCCTCAAGTACAACAACCAGTGGAATCCGACCCTAAGGAATATGAAAACAAATCTAACAAACCTGTAACTGCCCAAGCCAAATCCACGGTCAACAAAAAACCAAGGGTTCTCTCCCTAACAACTTCATCATACCATCAGACACCTCAAAGTAGAATTGTATTCAACCCACCCCCGGAAACCCAGTTGGAAACACCACGAACTCCTGGAAATCCACACTCTTGGAATCAACACAGTTGGACCAAATTACTAGAAGAATACGGATTGCTGTTTGGAAATCTTAACCCAGCAGCTGGTCAAACAGAAGGAAACCCATCAACTTGGGAACAGCCACCAGCACAAAATTTAGCAGAATCAGCATCTCCTCTGATGAAAGAAACAGCTATCTTACAACCTATTGGTTTAAGTGACAAAGGAAAGCAACCAGCATTAGCACCCGGAAAACACTTGAATACGCAGACACCAATCCCTTTAAACATAACCAGTAACACCCCACCCATTAACTGGATCATGGCTTACCAGGATATCACTAAATTGGAAAAATTCTTTGGTGAAGAAGATAACGCATATTCTTGGATCGTGGATGCCGAGAAAGCAATTACCACTAACAGTTGGAATGATAACCGCACAGTTCAGGCACTACCATTCTTTCTGATCAGAACTGCCAATTCGTGGTACCAGAGCCTGGCAGAAAAGCCTACCTCCTTTACCGAGTTTAAACTTGCATTTCTGCAATACTTCTGTGACCCCAATACATTAATCTGATTGCAGAATCAATTCAGCATAATTAAACAAAAAGATCATGAAGCAGTAACTACTTATTTTGGATGATTTAATCAAATTCTGCATCAAATATTAGGTATCAAAAGGGACTACACCATGGCACAAGTTCTTAATCAATTCATTAAAGGATTGCAGAGTAGTATTCTAAGATCCGTAAGACCCTACCATCTGACCAGTTTACAAGACGCCATCACTCTCGCTCATGATTTTGAGTCTGCAGAACAAGAAGCGAACCATACCCAAGCCGTTAATTTAGCCATTAACAGAACCTCTGACATCGATGCAAAGATAACCCAATTGAGTAAGAAACTAACTCAGAAAATTGAGAGATTTTTAGCTGAAACTACAAGAACTTACCAACCACTCCAACAGAGAGAAAATAACAACAACAGCAGATACCCACAGTAACAGAACCATCAGCAACAGCAACAATCTTGAAGATCCGATCTCCACAACTGCTACTACTGCCAAAAACCTGAACACATCGTCCGTGACTGCAGAAGGAAGATCATGGACCAAAATCAAGGAAACCCATACCAGCAACCCAGATATCAGCAAAACATGGTACCCCAATATTCCATACCTTAGAATCAACCGCCCCTATATGCACAACAGGTCTTGTACATTCAATCACCATCCCAGAATTATTATCAACCACCACCAATAACACAAGCAATCCCTCACTATCAAACTTCCCCTTACAGCCCATCCAGACCTCGAGCTATAGACTATAATCAGAGATGGAGGAATCCCAACAACAATCAAGTGCAAACCAACAGTAGACTGTCTCGACCAATCCTTCGCGGTCCTGTCCAATCTCGACCAACACCAACTGGATACCCAAATCAAGCTTCCTATCTCAGTTTTATGGAAGACCAGGATTTGATAAATCTACACCTGTGGAAGGGAAGGATATAGAATGAATTTTCCAACCTTCCAAGCAAACAAAAAGCAATATCCCACCAGCCACTATTACTGAAGACACCACCCTAGCTGCCATATTTTCTTTTAACATCGATAATTTGAACACACATAGCCTTTTTAGTGGAGCAGCCATCAATCAGGATAAACCAATAACAGCCCTATACACCAATGCCAGAGTTGGAAGAATAGACATTAAATTAATCCTGGATAGCAGATCAGCTGGTAGCATAATCACGAAGCAGCTCATGGACCAACTAGGTTGCCAAGTAGACCGTGCTGCTACTGCCTGGATTATTACAGCGGATGGGAACACAAAAACCCCGATAGGAGAAATTGACAACTTCCCCTTCAAGATTAATAGAATCCAAATTCCTACCAAAGTACTCGTCATAAAAGCTACTCAATATCAAGCTCTAGTAGAAAACGACTGGTTGTCAAAAGCCAATACTACTCTCGACTGGAACACCCAAGAACTTCAACTCACATTCAACAGACAGTATGTCCGAGTCCCAGCTATATGCGAACACTTTAAAAACCAACATACTGAGGAACCCCTTATTGAATTCGAAGACACATCAATGCCACCAACCATTGAGACCTATCAGGTTTCATGGGTGGTTGATTATTGAACTGAATTACCCCTACCACCAACCTGGGAAGAAAAAGGAAAAGGCAGAGCTAAAAAAGAATCCCAATCGTCATCACTAGGATACGTAATCTCAAACCAAAGAAACTTATTTTACCAACTCCCAAGACTAATATGTGTCAATTATGGAAAAAAACTATTCACTATGGGTGCATGTATCGGGGACAACAAAGAATGGCCCATCATCACCAAATACTATTGCAGGCCTTGTTTACTGGAAAGATTTGGATGACCAAAATGACAAGGCAAGTGGGACCACATGCCATGTTTTGCATGTGGCGAAATCCTGTCAGATGAAGGACTCTGGAATGATGTGCCTGGCAGAGGAGGAACATGCGATAAGGCTTGTCAATAAACCATATTAATCAACAATTGGGTATGAAAGGGAACCTCTATCGAAGATGCTTGGAAACGAGCACTCAACAGGCTAGATGGTTATCCACACAATGACCACAAAATCTGGAGAATGGCAAGCACCAAGGCCGAAGGTGCTATGCACGAAGAAATACGAGAAATTAAGGACAACCCTTGGATGCCTGAATATACTGGACCTGACTACCCCAAGAATAATTTCTTCACAGATGACCCAAACACATTTCAGAACCAATATCAGAAATTGGCCCCAACTCGCAAGGAACAGGAGCAAAGATTGGCTGATTTGAATACCAAACTATGCAATTACTGTTTGATTCTCTGTCATTTCCAGTACTGTGATGGATGTGATCTCATGTTCAATCCGCCTCCAAGAATACTGTTTCCAATCACCGAACTACCTGAACTTGAAGAAGAAGTATTGATTACCGAGGACATGTCATTTCAAGATCCAACTGAGGATACCAAAACAAAACAGTATTTCGTGTATCCCAATCTATCCAAAGAACTAGAGCTAAAATGGTACAGTGACAACGAGGAAGGAATCTGCCCCGAAAGAGTGCATGACACCAATGCCAGTTTTGACTTATGATACCCCGGACAATCACCCATCATTATAGCCCCACATTCCTTCGTAAAAATAGATCTTAAGATAGTGTTAGAAATTCCTGTTAGTACAATGGTACAAGTTGCCTCTTGATTTAGTCTAGCCAAGAAAAAAATCAACATAAAAGGAAGAATCATTAATGCCGGTTACATGGGAAACATCATCATGATGCTACAGAACAATTCGGACAGACTCTACAAAATAGAATTACAAGAAAAGATTGCCCAAGCTATCTTTCTACCTTTAGTCAAAATACTCCAATTAACCCCGGTAACAACTTGAGAAGAGTTAGGCCTCATTGCCTGAGGAATCAACGGGTTTGGATCAAGTGGAAGAGGAAACATACCAGTTAATTTCACAGAGGAAGACAGTAACCAGGTAGAATTTATCCTCACCAACACCGTCATCTCTATTCTCTCATACTAACAATACATCTTCAAGATGAATTGAAAAATCCAAGATCAAGCCCTATTATTCAAAGCCAGTCTCAAAATCTGTTCCCTAGCCAATGTTGTTAATCTATACCTACTGGCCAAAGCCCATAAACACTTCAAAATCCTCATTCACAACCCGACAGAAGATGTCATTGAAATCCCCAAAGGGACCCTTGTCGGTTCCATATCCGCAGATAGTCAGAATCCTGAAAAACCCCAGTCCATTCCAGATTTTGCACAATTATTCTTATTCTGTGACATTACCTTACAAGTATGGAATTTGCCAAAAGAAAGTTACTTGTTTGCACCAGAAGAGATCAATAAATTGAATTTAGGAAATTTAAGTACCTTGCAACAAATGCAACTCAAAGTCCTTCTGAATCAGTATGCCAATGTCTTTGTCAGTGAAAATGAGTTCGGATGCACCGACATCGTGAAGCATCAGATTGATACAGGAGACACTCGACCAATTAAGCAATGAGCTTACCGCATACCTCCATCTGGTGATAACCTAATTAAGCAAGAAGTACAACAGATGCTTGATAACGGCCTAATCAAAGAATTGTTAAGCCCTTGGTCCTCACCAGTAGTCTTGGTTACTAAGAAAAACGGAAAAGTGCAATTCTGCATAAATTATTGAAAACTAAATAGCGTCATGCGAAGAGATAGTTATCTCACTCCCCTTATCCAGGAAATTCTGGACAATCTAGAAAAAAAAAAATGGTTCTTGTCATTAGATTTAGCAAGTGGTTACTGGCAAGTTGAAATAGACCCCAAAGACAAAGGAAAAACAGCGTTTACCACTCAAGACAGAAACTTTGAGTTTAACGTAATGCCTTTTGGACTTTGTAATGCTCCTGCCATGTTTCAACGTCTAATGGATGTAGTATATAAAGGAATCCTTTGGAAATCAGTAGTAGTCTACCTAGATGACACAAACATGTTCTCCGAAATATTCGAAGACCATCTGCTTCACCTGCAACAAGTCTTCAAACGCCTTCATAGTGCCAGATTGAAACTCAATTCCGAGAAGTGCTTCTTTGGAAAAACTGAGTTAAAATTCCTAGGACATGTAATTGGCAAGGATGGAGTTAAACCCGATTCAGATAAAGTACAAAAAGTCAAGGATTTTTCAGCCCCAATCAACCTCAGAGAATTACAAGGATTTCTAGGATTAGCAGGATATTATCGTCGATTTGTCAAAGATTTCTCAAACATCACAAAACCACTCTATCAATTGTTGTTCAAATACGTACCGTACTTGTGGAAGGAAGATCAACAGAAAGCATTCGACTATCTCAAGCAGCAATTGATCACATTCCCAATCCTGATTTACCCAGATTTCACTAAATAGTTCATTGTTGCTATGAACACCTCGAAAAATGCTCTAGGAGCAGTCTTATCACAGATAGGACTGGACAATAGAGAACACCCAGTTGCCTACGCTAGTCACAGCACTAGCCCAGCAGAAAAGAATTACAGCACAACAGATCTAGAATGTCTCACCATTTATTGGGCCATACAGATTTGGAAACATTACCTCAGTCAACCATTTGATCTATATACCAACCACAAAGGACTTATTTGGTTACTCAACAATCCACAACTAGAAGAAAAATATGTGAGATGGAGTACTTATCTGCAACAATTCCCACTCAAAGTTCATTACAAAGAAGGATCCAAGAACACCAATGCCAACAGTTTGTTGAGGATGCCACAAACCTAATCCCAGACCCATGGACACACTCACTTATCAATGACTACATTAGTATCTATCGACACTACATTTCAAGAAGATATTATCTCAACAGGAACAGAGTACTATACAAAAACAAGCCTGAAATTATTTTATTCAAGACAACCAACTATATTGACGAGAATGCCAAAACCATTCCAACCCACAACAACTAATCATGGACAGTGAAAGAGAAACTATACTATATAGTGTGCACTCAGATCTGACTGCAGGACACTTTAACAAAGACATTACCCTCGAAAGAACACTAAACTTATACTATTGACTAATAATGCACAAAGACATTTTCAAATACATGCTCAATTGTGACGCATGCCAGCGAAGAGAAAGAGCAAGATCAACAGAACCACTTCAATCCATTCTAGTTGGAAATCTATTTGATAGAATTGGAATCGATTTGGTTGGATCTTTTTCAATTACATCCCAAGGAAATTGCTATATTGCTGTAGCCATAAACTATCTTACAAAATGGCTAGAAGCCAGAGCAATCCAAGTGGCTAATGCCAAAACAGTCGCCAAATTTGTGCATCAAGACCTAATTTGCCAACATGAATGTCTGAAAGAATTATTATCTGATCAGGGAACACACTTCGTTAATAATACACTAACTGAACTAAGCCAACAGTTTGGAATAAAAAGACCCTTATTGTCACTATACCACCCACAAACAAACAGGCTGGTAGAACAGTTTAACAAAACACTGTGTGAAGCACTAGTAAAAATAAGTCATGAAAACAGACAAGAATGGGACTTATTCATATTTTCTGTACTTTTTGCATACCAAACATTGAAACAAAATACAACTCAGTTCACACCATTCGAACTAATCTATGGAAGAAAATCTACATTACCGATTGAATGAGTAATACCATTATACCCAACAGAAACAATCAATGAAGAGAATTTTGAGACTACCTTACACCAAAGAACATACCAGTTAATGGAAATGTTGGAAAACAATCAAAGAACAGCAGCTGACAATATTAGTCATGCTCAAGAACGACAAAAAGAAAGACATGATAAACACCTGCCAGAACAACCAATGGAATTCAAGATTGAAGACCAAGTACTGTTACATCATACAAAAGCTAAGAAACAGTGAAGTGAAAAGTTTGACCCAAAGTGGGATGGTCCATTCCACATACATGAAGCGTTAGGAAATGGAACTTACAAATTACGATTGGAAGACAGGATTTTAAAGAAAGTAGCACATAGAAATCGGTTAAAAATTTATCATGTAAAACAGAAATCATCATCATCAGTACCTCAACTAGGAACACAAATTTCATTAATCAGACCAGAAGATATACCACGAGATCTGGAACCAATCATTGTTATCGAAACGTAGACAATGGGCAGCAAATTAAATTGGGGAATTCAAATATATATAGCATCCAAAAAGCAGCAAGAAATGATAGAAATTTCAACATGAACCTTTCAGATCAAATTTTAAAATTATCTAAACAATTATTTGAAACAATTCAAAAATTGACATCTCAAATAGAAATAACAATTGATAAAAAAGAGATACGGTACAAAGATAAGAGCAAGAGAGAAGAGAACGAGAGTTCAATTAGAATTAAACGTTCTTTCTTCTACCCACTACCCGAAAGGCAATGTGGAAGGAAAAATTGTTTTCAGGTGGGGGGTGGAAAAGAAGGAGACAAAGAATGAGAAAAAGGTTACAAAAGAAGATACTTGGTCCCTAAGCTCGAAGAAATAAAACAAGCTTTAGCTTGTAAGACCAAACTCCCTAAAACAAGGGAGTGAACACTTGACAATGCTCAGGAATGGAAAAAAAGACTTCCTCCAGCTTATTGGTTCTACAAAATTGGAGAACAGCTTGACTTGAAAACACCATACAAAGACCTCAGCCAGAAAACATTTAACAAAGAAACAATACAACAAGTAGAAAAATTCGTAAAAAAAAACAACTTGACTCTACATTACAAAGCAGTATACTGACTATATGTCATCTTCCAACATTGCCCAAACATACTACTAAATGGATCTATGAAAACCATAATGGTTAACAGCATAGGACAAATAACCAATCAACAGTTCAAAGATCTACAAAAGACAATACTTGAGACAACAATCGAACATTACACAAACAAAGCCATGATAACAGATACATACGGTTTCGCAGGAGCTCAATTTTAAAAAGAAAGGGATAATGTTACCTGAGTAGAAAAACCAATCCAAAGTTATGAAGAAACGTGACCAAAATATAACATAACACAGAATAATGCACAATAACATTGGATAATACGTTATAATGTTGGATAACGTGTTATAATGCAGGATAATACAGAAAAGTATGCAATAACATAGGATAACGTGTTATAACGCAGAATAACATGTAATAATGTCAGATAACGTGTTATAATATAGGATAACTAGCAATAATATAGAAAAACGAAGCAATAACAGAAACAACAAAGCAATAGCTAGTGATAGCGAGACAATTGAAAGCAATCCTGTAAAACCAAAAGAATGTATAAAAGCAAGTAGTTGTAAAAGTGAGAAAAGACAGAGAGAAGAAAAAATAGATACGAACCTCTAGACCAGAAATTAAAATATCTATACCTCTTCATCCTTTATTATCTTTTCTATTTCATCTTCTGAAATAAATCAATTATTAAAATGTGAATTCATGTTCTCGAACTTCGTAAAATTTACATGAATTAACCCTTGTCTCATACGTCCATTCTAGAACAGATGCTCTTAGCATAACCACCTCGAACCTATTAACAATTTGGATCAATTGCTCTTAATCATGGTGATTGACGATACTAATTTATTATTTCTCTCTTTTCTTTTTTTTTCTTTTTCTTTTTCTTTCTTTTTCTGTCTTAATTTTTTTGTGGAGTAACAACATAGTAAAATCGACTGTCTGGGAATAGACTTCATGATAGCCTGGTAAAAGAAGAAAGCTCTCCCTAAGTTTTGAATATTAATATTATCTTGTTAGCTTACCAGAAGGGCGAAAAGACAATGCCAGACCCTAACGACTCTGCTCGTTAGCTCAGAAAAAAAAGCTTACATTTACAAAAAACATTGCAATTGATGAAAGACAAACTCTGTGCTTTATAACCAAAAAACTCAATGGGTAAAATTCACATCCAGGAATAGACCTTCAGAGACTGATAATCAAGACTAAGCCAACAGAATTATGCAGAAGATGCATCATCAATAATTGAAAGCACCAAACATTACCATTTCCCATACCCACCAAGTTTATCCGTAACACCGGCAATAGCCATGATTAAAAGCTATTGTTTCAGTGTGGTTAAGTATCAATTACTATCAATATAAAGTGTTGATAGTGGAAGTGGGTTTTTAAGATAGCAAATAGTTATTTATTGTGGTTTGAAAAGTTGTCTAGATGAAATTTAAACTGAGAGATCTGTCTTTTTAGCTTCTAATACTACTGTTATATATACATAATTGAGATTCCTTAATTCCTTAATTTTTCATGACAGGAATCCTAAAATTCCTGGAATCCTGCGATTCTGTTAAGAGAAATTCTGGAATTCTGGAATCCTGCAATTTCTCATGTGAAAATCCTGCAATTCCTGAAATCTTGCAATTCTTCTAAGAAGAATTCTGGAATTTTTTATTTACTACATCTACTTCTGATTGGCTAATAACTATGCTAATATGTTTTCTATATTTCTAGTAATAAGATTATTTCCTTCTTTTAATATTGAACTTCATCAAAATCTAGCTCTTTTAATTTCCCTTCTTGAAGTATTTTCTGAATTTCAGTTTCGAGAATTACTTGTGTTATTTGGGTCTGTAATTCTTTAAATTGAGCATTAGCAATCTTTCCCAATTGATTACTGGTAACTGTATTTATTGCTTTGTTGAATAGAATTTCTGGTCAATCTTGAAATGCTGTGTGTATTCAGTATATGGCTTGGGCCTGTGTGAATAAGTTGTTTTTTCCCACAAACTGTTCTAGTTGTTGTAGTATTGTCATGTTGAATAACTGCTTTGTTTTATCAGTGTACAAATTCTAGATGTTCATGTGTTTTTCTAAGTAAAAATAACAATAGTTTTTTGGAAATTGTTGTATCCACCAATTCCAAGTTTCTTTGGTCAACTCTTAGTATAGTGAATCTTTTGTCAGCTTCTGTATTGCCACTTTTATTTTTTCAATAACTTTGTTAATGGTATTTTCTGGTTTCTTCTGTGTTCTGTGTTGGGATGTCTTTCTAGTATCTTAGTACTGAATTGTTTGTTGATTAATTGTAACCTCCATTTCTTGGTGTTAGATTAATTGAAAAAATTCATGCTAATGAGTGAATGTTGTCTGTAATTTCTATTTTTCTGATATTTTTTATCACGTCTACCATGTCTTTATATATTCTTTTGTCAATCACTTTTATTTGTTGTCAATAATGATGATTGGTTCCAGATCTCGTGGAATCTTATCTGGTTGGACTGGTGCTCTCTGTACTCCTAGTTGGGAAATATTATTGGTAAATGGTAATGTTATATTGTGATATGGTTTCAGACAATCTCCATGTGCTGCTTTGGTCAAAATTTTGTTGTTCAATCTTAATTTATAAGCTCTATTTTCTAGAATTTTTTCTATGTGAAATGGTCCATCCTATTTGAGATCAAATTTTTTACTCTATTGTTTTTCCACTTTGGTATGATGTAAGAGTACTTTGTCTCCAATCTTGAACTTAACTGGTTTGTTTAGTAGTTACCTATTATGTCTTTCTTTTTGTTTCTCTTATGACTTTTGAATATTATCAGCTGCTCTTTTTTGTTTGTTTTCTAGAGTTTCCGTTAAGTCATATGTCTTTCTTAACAATGTTTCTTGGAAATTCTCTTCTGTTATTGGTTCCATTGGATATGTGTTTACTTCTATTTCTACTGGTAAGATTGCTGTTCTACTGTATACTAATTCAAATAGTGTTGCTTGTGTGGTATCTTGCTTCATTGTTTAATAAACAAATAATATTAATAATATAAACAAATCCCATTCATTCTGGTTTTCTTAGCTAAGTTTGGTGATTGCTTCACACAATGTTCTATTAAATCTTTCAACTAAACTGTTTGTTTGTGGATGATATAGTAATAATAATGGTTTTTTAATTCCGAATCTTTGGCTCAATTCTGCTAGTGTTTTGTTCACAAAGTGAGTTTCTTGGTCTGATAATAATTTTTTGAACATTCATGTCAACAAATCAGATTTTGATGGACAAATTCAGCAATGGATTCTGCATTTGCTCTTTGAATTGCTTTTGCTTCTGGCCATTTAGTAAGATAGTCTATGGTATTACCAGAGATTTTTGGTCTCTTTTCTTAAATGTTGTTGATGTCTGTTCATTGTAAATTCACGTTTTCTGGATGTGGTTGAATCTCCAATAACTGAATTTATCTTCAAATTATCTCTTATAATTTGAACTGCTGGGCTTATAAGTAGAATAACCAATTCCTTGCCAGTTACTTTATGTAGTTACATTGTAGTAAACATCAACTCTTTCCTAGGAATTGCTCATTTGGAAGCTCACTAAAAATGTGTAGTTACTTTGCTGTGAAAGTCAACTCTTCTACAGGAATCTTGTCTGTAGGCTACCCTAATAATTGTAATAAGAAAAGAAAAAAAAAATAAAAAAAATGTAAAAAAAATAGGATTTTATCAAGGGAAACGTTTTTCTATTCAGGCCTAGAGTCACTAACAGTTTACTGAAATTGGTAGCTAATCAATTTCGAAATGTTAGTTGGATTTTGGGGATTTTCCAAGTACAATAATTAAAGAATTTGGTTTTTTGAATTATTTGATATTTATTTCTTTTTGTGTGTATAAGAACGGTTTTAAGAGATAAATCTAAAGTAAGATACATTTTTTTGAAGAAAAAAGCTCTTTTTTTATACAACTTGTTGTAGTACTAGTCTATGAACTTGCACTTTTTCTCTTTGCTCAAATTTTGGCAAACTAAAGATACATTTTGGTAAACTACAAGTTATTTCGCTGAACTATTGATTAATTTGGGTGAACTATTCATAATTTCGGCGAATTTCTGTAAATTTCGGCGAATTTTTGAATATTACAAAGTTCAGAGTATTGTGTAATTTGATCATCCTACTTTCTGTTATACTAATTAGATTATTTTAATTGAATCATGATATGTGATAATTGATTAAATAATAAATGATAATTTGAAATGATATTAATATATTAATTAATTATAGGAATTATAAAGGTAATTTCATGCTAATTAATAGCTAAAATTCTACTGGTAACATAATCTCCTCCTCAAGACTGAGCTCCATCGAAGTCCAAGCACTATCTGTAATATTAAGATAGTGATCCAAAATAATTGAAGTAATCTGGTCTAAAAATTGTTGAAATTTCAGTTCTGTGAGTTTGCCAATGTATTGGACTTTCATTGGTTGCAGTATTGGATTTTGTAGAACATTTTCACAAGTATTAAACAAATCATAGAGTCTAAAAGCTGCTCTAAGTTTGTAGCAAGTGTTTGTCAGTCCAGCTGCTGTTTTGAATTCATTGTAGATTTGTTTTTGTATAGCTTCAGGAGTGAGATTTGTTGCTTCAAGTTCTAGTTTTCGTTCATAAAGTGTCTTTCCAATGTAAAAGTATTTATAGATAGAAGTGTGTTCATTGTTCTGTTCATTGAGAAGTAGTAGAAGTTTTTGTTGCATTGTAGCATTTGATAGAATTTCAATAGGGGCAATTAAAAGATTTTTTTCTAGTGCTTGCTTCAAAAGTCTTGGTAACCTATTTTCAGAGTGACTTCTTGTTTTTCTTCTATAGGGGTGATAGTTCTGTAGATGATTTGCTACTGGAGCTGTGGTTTTTTTCTGAATGTAATTAATTTGACTTCCATTAATCGTTATGGATAAGTCAGAAAGTGTTTTTAAGGCTAAAATTAACTTTTGGAATATTTGTTGAATATTTCGGGGAATAATCATAATAAAATTGACTAATTATGAAAAGAGAGAATAAGAAAAATTATTTTTGGGATATGGGGTTTTTTATTTGTTTTTGGGTTTGGGTGTTTTTGTAATTTATTTACTATTTTTGTCTTTGTGTTTTTATTGGAGAATTATTGTAAAATTTAAGTGTTTAAGTTTGGTTGTTGTTCTATTATAATTATTGGTTCTAAATTTTGGAGAATATCTTTAGGATTAATTAAAGGGGAATGTGTACCAATTTGTGAAATTAATGGTTCAGGATTGTTTCTGGAATGATAGTGTTTCAATCTGTTTTCATGTGCAACTTTTGCTAGTATTTTGTTATCAAGTCTTAATTTGTATGATCCATTGCCTAGAATTTCGTAAATATAGAATAGTCCATCCTATTTGTTTTCAAATTTTCTACTCCATTGTTTTTCAGCCTTAGTTCTGTGTAAGAGAACTTTTATCTCCAATTTTTAATTTGTGAGTTATGGGTGGTAATTTGTTGTCATGTCTTTCTTTTTGTTGAGCTTGGGAATGTTCAATATGAGTTGCTGCTATCCTTCTTTTTCCTTTCAGTGTACTAAGAAGAGTGTAGGTTCTTCTTTGGAGTGTTTCTTGAAAGTTTTTTTCATTGATTGGTTGCACTGGATATGTTTCCACTGTGAAATTAATTGGTAATATTGCTGTCCTTCTATAAGTAAGATCAAATAGTATGTGTTTCATAGTATCTTGTTTTAGTGTTCTGTATGCTAGTAACACTGATGGAATAAAGATATTCTATTCCTGCTCAAAGTCTGTTAAGACTTTGGCTAGAGATTCACACAATGTTCTGTTAAAACGTTCTACAAATCCATTTGTTTAAGAGTGATAAAGTGATGATAGAGGTCTTTTGACATTGAATTGTTCACAAAATGTGTTCCTTGATCAGATAAAAGTTCAATTGGGCATTCATGTCTACAGATAATGTCTTCATAGATGAAATTTGCTACTGATTTTGCATCTGCTCTTTGGATGGCTCTAGCTTTAGGCCATTTGATAAGATAATCCACTGCAACTGCAATATAATAATTTCCTTGGGTTGTGATAAGTAATGGTCTGACTAAATCAATTCCAACTCTGTCAAACGGTTGTCCAACTTTGATTGGATTTAAAAGTTCTGTGGGGTGAGTTTCTCTTCTTTTTTGACAACTCTCACAAGATTCTACATATTGTTGAATGTCTTTTTACATGTGAGGCCAAAAATAATGTTCAAGGGTTCTTTGAATTGTTCCATCTCTTTCCAAGTGTGCTGAAGATGGATTTGTGTACATGTTGTATAAAATTGTTTCTTTTTCATTTTTTTGTACTAATCTGAGTGGTTGATTTGGGTTTCTGTGATTTTTATAATAGATTTTGTTCTGGTGTATAAAATATTGCTTTAATTGGTATTGTAAACGATGTTTTTCACTTGGAGACCAGTTTTCTGGCATGGTAAGAGTCTCCAAATAATTTTTAAGATTGCTGTAATTTCTGGAATCCATTCTTGTTTGGTTATTTTGTTAGTAGGTTAGTAAGTTGTAGTGGAATTGTTGTTGGTATTAATCTTGTCTCATTCTTGAGAGGCTATTAACATTGGTATGTAGTTTTCTTGGTTTGTGGTATACAATATATCTGTAGTCTGCTAGGAAGTCATTCCATTGAAACTGTTTGGCACTTTGTTCAGTTTTCTTTTTATTGAGCCATTTGAGGCCAATGTTGTCTGTTATTATGTCAAATTCTTTTCCATTCTTCAAATATTGTTAAAAATGTTTAAGAGCCCAAATAACTGCAGCAGCTTCTAATTCAGTTGAGCTATATTTTAGTTCTGTTGGTTTGAGTGTTCTACTAGCATAAGTGATGACTTGTTTTTGCCCATTTTCATCTACTTGTGATAAGATGGCACCAAATGCTATGTGTAAAGCATCAGTGGCTAGTTGAAATTATTTGTTGAAGTCTGGGTAAGCAAGAACTGGGGCTGTTGTCAGCTTTGTTTTGAGCGTTTCAAATGCTTTTTGTTGTTTTTCAGTCTATTTGTATGGCACATTTTTATTGGTAAGATAATTGAGTGGTTTGGCAATTTCTGAGAATTCTTTGATGAATTTTTGATAATAGAAGGCTAATCCTACAAATTCTTGTAGCTCTGTGGTATTTTTGGGGGTTTAGAAGTTTTTGACAACACTGATTGTTCCAGGGTTTGGTTTGACTCCATCTTTGCTAACAATGTGTCCAAGAAAGATTAAGCTTGTTTTTCTAAAGTGACATTTCTCAATATTCAACTTCAATCCTGCTTTCCGTAATCATTGAAAAACTTCTTGCAGGTGAATAAGATGGGCTTCAAAGCTTGGTGAGTACACATTAGTATCATCAAGGTAAACAACTACTGATTGCTATAAGAGTCCTTCATATACAACATCTATGAGTCGTTGGAATGTTGCTGGTGCATTACAGAGTTCAAAAGGCATAACATTAAACTCATAGTTTCCTCCTTGGGTGGTAAATGCTGTTTTGGGTCGGTCTTTTGGGTCCATTTTGACTTGCCAGTATCCACTTTCCAAGTCTAGAGTTGAGAAGAACTTGGTCTTTCCTAGAGCATCTAGCATGTCATCAATTCTTGGAAGAGGGTAGGCATCTCCAATTGTAATACTATTTAGTTGTCTATAATCAACACAGAATCTGATTTTTCCATTTTTCTTTTAACTAAAACTACTGGTGAGACCTAAGAACTTTTTGATGGTTGAATCAATCTGTTATTGAGCATTCTTTGGACCTCTTCTCTGATGAATTGGATGCTGGCAGGTGGCACTTCATAAACTTGTTGATGTTTTGATAGGGCATCTCCTGTATGGATCTGATGTTGAACAATGTCTGTTTTTCCCAAGTCATTGTTGTCTTTTGCAAATATATCTGCAAATTCAGCTATCAATTGTTTCAATTGTCTTTGTTGTTAAGGTTCTAAGGGACTCATGTTGATTCGAGAGAGTTTTTCTTTCACAAAGTGGTAGTTTTTAGTAGTGGGAATGATATTTGGATTTGGGAGTAAAGTGTGCCTTACAATTTCGATGAAATTAAAGACAATTTGAGGGTTTTCATCTTGAAAAATATTGCTGTGTATGATTCCAATCTCTAGTTTGTTTAATAAAACAATAGAGTAATTATTGGGGTTGTAGAATGTAACTCGAAATTTTTTCATTCTTTTGGGAATATAAATGTTTGGAATTGAGATTTTATGCTTCAAACAGATTTGTTCATTGGATTCAAAGATTTGTTGTGTGGTGGTGGGTTTTGAGCAAGTATAAATTTCGTGATGTTCTCTAAAAGGTGAAATGATAATTGGCTGGAGAAGTTGAAAAATCTGGTGAGATTCATTTTGTGTATTAAGAGCTATGTTTACTGGGACTCTAAATCGTCCAGTTGAACCAAAACTTTGAGTTCCTCTTTCACTTTTTCTCAATTGTTCTCTGTTGTTTACTGATTGTAATCCCGAAATGTTGATTAAGGGTAAATAAATTGCTTGAGCAATTTTTTCAGCATGTTCAATTTTGAATGGTTTGTCTGTCTCATTCTGTAACATGATGGTAATGTCTCCAGTATATCCTGCATTTATAACTCCTCCTCTAATATTGATTCCTTTGTTTGCCAATGATGATCTGGAGGCAATTTGAATCATTGCTCCTGGTGGAATTTCAAGAGCAATTTTGAGATTGATTTTTGTTAAGGACTTTGGTTGGAGAACCAAAGTATTTTTTCCTGGGTATCTTAAGTCATATCTAGCATCAATTTCGTGTGCTTTTTCTGGTCTGATTTCTTGGCCATGGTTGTCAAAATATTTAAGTTGTAGAGGTGATTGCTTTTCAAGAAGATAGATGGAGGTGGTTGGTAGTTTTTCTACTAATTTAGATACTCCAAATTCGATTTCATTTTCTCATTCTCATCTGGCAGAGGAATGCTAAGAGCATAACATTCTAAACACTATTGGTAATCACAAGGCATAGCACATTCTTCACACAATTGAATGTTTATTTGCTCTAATTATTGAATTTGAGCTTCTTTGGTCGAATATGTGTGGCTTGCAATTTGGTGGTAGGTTTCTACTTCATTTTCATAATCAAATTTAGCTAATTCTATAGTATACTCAATATATTCAGCTTCTTTCATTTGGTGGACTTCTTCTTGGGTGGCTCCATTAATCAATGCTATTGCTAGGTCAAAAATCATTTCAGCATCATGAGAGTAGTGGTAAAGTTTATTGAAAGCACTGTTGTATGCTGCATCAAATGATGTTTCTCTTCTGACTTTTTCCGAAATTGATAGAGCATATTGACAGGTTTAATTACATACTTCTCCTCTCATTGCTACATCAATCCAATTGCATTCTTTTAGTAGCATTTCTCCACATGTAAGGCAAGGAGTTTTGTCCCATTTTCTACTTCTTTTTGGGGATCCAAATTGTTCTCTATGGCATGCTTTGCAGAAGTAACAAGTGCAAGTTTTGTATTTTTTTTCTGGGGAAATACAGGCTTCTATAGATGAAAGCTTCTTTTTGCAATCTTTGCATTTTAGTAGAATGTATGGTGGTTCTTTTCGTGGTTCTGGTGTGGAATATCTAACTTTCTTCCATCCCCTTGATTCTTCAAAAATCTCTTGTTCTGTTTCCTCAGCCCAATTGGATGGTGATCTAAGAGCCATATAGGTTTCAGTGAGTGGCATTTTCTTCTCTTCTTCAAATTCAAATACTGGAGCTTTTTCTGATTGTTTGTTAAAGGTACCACAGGTTGCAGGTACTATGATATATTGTTCTTGGTATAAGATTTTAAGTTCTTGAGTTTCTCAGTTCAGGTTTGCATTGGCCTTGAAAAGCCAATTATTTCCAACTAGAGCTTGATATTGGAGTGTATTCATAACAAGAACTTTAACTGAAATGGTGATTCCATTAATTGTAAAGGGGAAATCATCAATTTTTTTTACTGAAATCTTCTTTATACCATCAGCTGTGACAATAACTGTTTGAGCTGGTCTGTTTATATTTCATATGAGTTGTTGCATCAGCTGATAAGTGATGATACTTCCAGCCAATCTACTATCTAAGATTAAGCAAATGGGTTTTCTTTCTACTGTAGCTTCTGTATACATAGCAGTAATTGTTTTTTGTTCATTGACTGCTGCATTACTAAGCAGAAATAGTGATTCATTTGTTTCAAATTCAAATGAAAATATATCTGACAGATTGGCATTTTGTGCAATTTGAGCTGGTGGAATGGTGTGGTTGGAAGGGTTTGATCTTGGTGCTGTAACTTCACCTTTAGAAAGTGCAATTTGTTGAAAATCCGATTCCTCTGGTATTGTAAAATAACTGGATTGAGTGTGATAGTAATTAGGTCTATGCTGACCAAAATTTCGGGAAACCAACTGGTTATTTGAATTGATTCTGTTGTTGTTACTCTGCAATTGATTTTGGGGTGTAAATTGGTTATGTTGAACCAATTTTCTTGCTGGTACTTGATATTGTTGAGTGGGTGGTGTCTGATATGGCTGAATTGGTAAAGGTTGCTGATATTGTTGCTGCATTGGTTGTGGAGCTGGTAAATAGTAACTGTTTTGATTTTGTGGTCTTGGTGAATAATAGGTTGGTGGTGGAGATTGGTAATAAGATTGTTGTGGTGAAAAGTAACATTGATTACTCCTGTTTTGCTAGTCTCTTTGTAATTTCCTACAATCTCGTTTCCAGTGTCCTGGAATTCCACAATAATGACAATTTTGAGATTGGTTGTTGGATGGTAATCCAAAATTGTTTTGGTTGTGTCATTGTGGGAGTTGATATCTTTGTGGTTGTTGTTGGTTTGTGAAATAGCTTTCAACCTTTTTTGTGAGTTGGTCTATCTTCTCTTCAGCTGTTGAGCTGGTTTCTCCAATTGCAAGATTTACAAGCTTGGTGTGATTTGTTTCTTCCAATGCTATTTCATAGCTCTTTGTATGTCTAATAGTAGTTGCTAAGTCTGCTAGAGCATGTGGATGGACTTTCTTAATCAGTTTGTCTTTTAACCCTGCTATAAACTGATCCAGAATTTGAGCATCAGAATAGTAGTTATTGGTTTCCAATTGTCGAATCCATCTGAGAAGTTTGTTAAATCTTCCAAGATAGGTCATAACAGTTTCAGATGTTTCTTGTTTGATATTGTGAAAGCAGTTTCTGAGAGTGATAGAGGTATTGTTGTCAGTAAATTGTTGTAGAAAAGCATCTTTGAATGCTTGCCAGTTTTCAAATGATTTTTCTAAATTTTCAAACCATTCTCCTGCCATTCCTTGGAGAAAGTAGGGAATTGCTTTGAGCATTCTTACTGCGATCCAACCATTTGCATCTCCTGCTTTTTGAACTTTGTTAAGCCATTCTTAAGGACTGGTATCATTGTCTTCACTAGTGAATTCTGGGATTTTTGCAATGTAAGCAGTTGCCATTTCTTCTTTATTTTCTGTAATTTCTTCTGGTTTTGATTCAGTTTCTTTACTTTCCAAGCTTTCTGAATGATTACTTTTGTTTTCCTGTAAGTAATTAATGATATTGGCACTTGTTGATATTGGTTCCTGCTGTTGAATAGGGTTTCTAGGTGACTGAAAATCTTCTGGTCTGGAGAAGCAGTTGAGTGGTGAATTTGGTGTTTGTGGTTGAATAAGTAAAATTGGAAATAGTGTAATAGAAAGTGGTAATTTGACACTAATTTCTTGTTCAGGTGTTCACAAGTGTTTGGCAATTGTCTTTTGTAGTATTGGAGTGTTTGGAGTGGTTTTTGAGTATTGCTTCAATCTTTGTTTGTCTTTGTTGCTTGTTTCTGTCTTTGATTCAAAGTCAAAAGAGTATTTAGACTGTACTGAGTATTTTTCTTCACAATATGCAATAATGTTAAAATTAAGTTCTTGGAAGTAGGTAGCAAGTGTTTTACTGTTTAGGTCTTCTGTCCCCAATTGTAAATAGTGCACTAAATTATTGTATAGATTGCTTTTAACTTCTGAAATGTTGTAGTTTCCAAAAAGATAATTGTTGATGCAGTTTTTAATGTATTGGTATACTGATTTCTTGACAACTTCAATTCCATCTGGAATGTTGAATCTTTGCTTGCAGTGGGTGTAAATTGACTGGTAATACTCTAGAGTTGCTGTGTCTGGTGTGGTCGCTGTTATTCATAGAAATATAAGAAATATATTAGCATAATTATTAGCCAATCAGAAGTAAGTGTAGTAAATGTGGAATTCCAGGATTCCTCTTAGGAATTGCAGGATTCCAGGAATTTCAGGATTCCTAATGAGGAATTGCAGAATTCCAGAATTCCTCTCAAAGGAATTGCAGGATTCCAGGAATTTCAGGATTTCTGTTGTGAAGAGTCGAGGAATTGCGGAATCCCAATTATGTATATATAGCAGTAGTATTAGAAACAGAAAAGACAAAATCGATACCACAGAATCCTTAGCCAAGAAACCAATCATCAAATAAATAATTATTCTATTTCTCAATCCACTCTTTACTATCAACCCTTTATGTTGATAGTAATTGATACTTAACTATGCTAAAACAATAGCTCTTGATCATAGCTATTGATGAAATACTAATGTACCGAATTGCCTTGGCTTATTTCTTTATTTTCTTTAATTTTATTTTCTTTCTTTCTTTGATTTTGTTGTTATATACTAATTGAGTAAAAAGATTAAGCACTGAGTTATTGATGTCAAGGATAGCCTGGTAAAAGACTCAGAAATAAGGGTAGAATTATATATATATTAACAGATAGCTTACCAGAAAGGCATGACTGCCAGAGTAAATCCAGCCACCAAGCTGAGAAAGAAATTGGGCATAATTGCGACTCCAAAAAAACTACTATTATCAACACTAAATCTCTGTCCATTATACAAAAAACTCCACAAAAAAATCTTCAGATCAACCAAAACCTTCAGATACCATACCTTTCACACATCATTCATGAAAATAGCTTTTGAGTACCAAGTTACAGGTTTGTTATTCAATTTAACAACAGAAATAATCACTTGTAACATTTGGTGCTCTCTGTGAGGTATAATCCTACAGAAAACCAGCACTAACAACACCAAACCAAAAGTGGCAGAATCAGAAATTATAAGAGCTAACCATTTAGGATTCGCAAAATCCTTATTTCAACACTATTGTCAATACTTGGGATTAAACCACAATCATATATCTGCCGAATCAGCCTTCAATTTCTATGTTAATGAAAAAATTTTTTCTTTATTAGGAACACCAGTAAATACTGAATCAGCAAGAGAAACTTTCTATAAGGAATTAATTCAAAACACCAACCTACCAACAAACTATAATTTTGTATTCATTATCATTAGGATCAACAAAAAAATTGAACACCATACTCAACAAAGATATCCAATTACATATGCTAGTAAAGGCAAGAGAAAATTACAAATACCAACAGTAATACTCCGGAAAATACAGCCACCTGCTTGGAAGAAAAACAAAGTTGAATCTCTAAGCAACCCATCATACCATTATACACCTGGAAGTGCCATCAACATATCATCAACCAACACATTTCCATCAACTGTGACATCAGCATTTGGATGATTCCCATTCCAAAGTAGACAAAGAAAAACAGAATTGTTAGGACCATACAGCAAATACTTTGAGGGATTTAATTTGCAATCATCAACCCCATCAGGACTTCAGTTACCACTGCCTCCACCAGATTTCAGAATCTCTGATCCATGGGAAGCAGCAGAATCAGAAAAGGAGGAAGAAAAATCAGAGGATCAAGAATTCACTTACCAGCACTCAATCACTGAAAACCCAGAAGTTGAAACCCTGAACATTCAAACTCAACAACAGTTAGAAAATCCGGAAATCGAAACTCCGAATATTCGAACGCCACCTAATCAAAGAAATCAAAACCCTGAATTAATCCATTAGCAAAACTTACCTCCAGTAATTGTCATCGATCAACTGCCAATTAATCCCATAGCCAAACCCATACAGCAGCCACTTCAGCTACCACCCCAACAGCCAGGACAACAACAACTGTTTCAACAGCCACCACAACCACTTAACTTAGACCCAATGGCCTACGCTCTAATTGCAAAACTTAACAACTTTACGGGCGAAAAAGATAACACTCAAATATGGCTGAATAATGTAGAAAAAGCCATCGCAGCCAACGGATAGAATAACACTCAAGCAATGCAAGCCATTCTCTACTTTCTTAAGGATACTGCCGATTCATGGTACCAGAGCTTGATTAATAAACCACAAGATTTTAATGCCTTCAAAGCGGAATTCCTAAGATACTTCAGCAACAATAACAGCATCAATCACCTAGTCAATGCATTCACCACCATGAAACAAGGAGAAACTGAAGCAGTCACCACTTATCTGGGATGCTTCTATCGAAACCTACATCAAATTCAAGCAATTAATGCCAACTATTTTATAGCACCACAGATACTCAATCAGTTTATCCGTGGCCTGCACAGCAGCATCTTGCAACATATATGTCCATTGCATTCAGGCACTCTTTAAGATGTAGTTACACGTGCCAGAGATTTTGAATCTGCTGAGTCAGAGACTAACCACGCCCAAGCCATTAATCTAGTAATAAACAAATCATCTGAATTGGATTCCAAATTGGAGAAGTTCAGTGAATCAATTAATAAGAGATTGGAAGGATACTTAGCTGACAATTACATCATATATTGGCCTCCACAATGACACAATAATCAAGGAAACTCTAATCATGCCCAAAATCAACCACGTCTATCTTCATTAACCAATCAACAGTGGCAACAGGAAATGCGTATCTGCCACTATTGTGGTAAACAAGAACATATCCAAATTGACTGTTGCCAGCATTTAAATAATTAATGATTGGAAAATCAATATCGAAACCCTGATCACCAGTTTCAAACTCCGAATCAGTACCCAAATCAAAACCCACCCGTTTACCTACCAGTGACGCAGTCATCAGTCTATCAGTCTCCAGTATATCAACCTCCAATTTATCAGTTGCAGCCACAAGTAATATATTAACCACAGCCACAAATAATCTATCAACCCCAATAGATCCAAACACCGTCCCAAAGCTTACCACCCAATGGAACCCAAAGACTGAAAATGACTCAACAAAGCTGGAGATCGGCAATAGTAGTCCATCAACCGATCCCCAGTTCTTCACAGCAACCATCTGGATTACACCAGCAGAATTCGGGTAGCAGTCAACCCCAAAACCCAAATTTCCAGAACTATTTAAGTCTCTTGGTCACTCCAGAAGATGCTTCAACCAATAATCCGGCATTTACCCAAAAACAACCACTCACCAGTAATATCCCACCTGCTACCATCACCGAAGATGAGTTATTGGCCACTATCTTCCTATTCGAATTTGAGAAAACAGCTGCAATGCCATTATTTAGTGGAGCCGCTCTTGAAGCCAAACCAATCACCGTGATGTACACTGATGCCAAAGTCGAAGGACAATCCATCAAATTGATCCTGGACAGTGGTTCCACAGGCAGCATAATCACAAGACAACTCATGGATCAATTAGATCGCCAAGTTGATCGAGCTGCCAGCACCAGAATCATTACAGCCGATGGAGCAATCAAAACTCCAATCAGCAAAATCGATGACTTTCCTTTTAAAATCAATGGCATTATGACTCCCATTAAAGTTCTAGTGATAGAAGCCACTCAATACTAAGCTTTTGTTGATAATGACTGGCTATTTAAAGTCAACACAACATTAGACTAGAACACCCAGGAACTCCAGCTAATGTATCAGGGCCAACACATACATGTTCCGGTCACATGTGGCTACTTCAAAACTTCTCCAAGAGAGAAACTATTGATCGAACTGGAGGAGGAGAAAAAAAAGCCTACCTGAAAAGCCTACCAAGTGTCGTGGGTGGACAAAGAGCACAATGAACTACCGCCAATACTCTCCTGGAACAACAGCAACAAGAGAAAAAGGAAACAAAAAGAAAAACATACCTGGGAAACTGATGACCTGACATGGACTGACAACAACAAGAGCAAACCGACTTCAAGCTGGGAATGGGAAGAAGACAAAGAAAATAAAGGAAAAGAGAAAGAAGAAGAGACCACCCAAACCACCACCACTTATAACACCTATACTATACCACAACAATCTACCTATCGTCAACCTAAGCTTATATGCGTCGATTGTGGCAAGAAATTGTCATCAATGGGCGCATGCTGTGGGGACAATGAGGAATATTCAATGGCAACTAAGTTTTATTGCCACCCATGCATTTTTGAATGCTTTGAAAGACCAAAACGAGTAGGGAAATAAGACAATCAGCCATGTTTAGCTTGTGAAAAGACTCTCTTGGATGAAGGAATATGGTATAACATTCCTGGACGTGGAGGAATGTGTGATGTAGAGTGTCAATACATGATTATGATTAGTGACTGGGTTAAAAAGGGGACACCAATTGAAGCCACTTGACAAAAAGCAGTGTGACGATTAGACAGTTGTCCACATGACGATGACAAAATTTGGAGAATGGCAACTGCCAAAATTGAAGGTGCATTACCAGAAGAAATCTGGACAATTAAAAACAACTCACCAGAACCCATCAAGCTTGACTGGGACGCAGAGCCAGTTATAAATTTTCTAGAACCAGAAGAGTTCCATGAATACTACCAAAACTTGGCACCCACTAGAGAAGAGCAAGAACAATGGCTAGCACAGTTAAATACAAAACTGTGTCACCATTGTTTAATTCCCAGTGACTTTGAATATTGTGACGATTGTGACCTTATTTACAATCCATCACCACACATGATCTACTCGATCCCTGAAGAAAAAGAATCAGAATCGCAAATCAATTACAATCCAGACTCTGACAATAACGACAAAAACACTGGTTTCAGCTTTGTTCAAAATAGCAATGATGACAAAAATGATTCAGATTCAGATTTAAAATCCGAGTTAAACTATGAACAATATATTGCCCTACCAGATCTCTCCAAGAAACAAGAGTTGAAATGGTATAGTGACAATGGAAAAGGTATTATACCAGAACGTACACATGATATGGATGCAGGATTTGATCTGAGATATCCAGGAAAAGATGCCATCAAATTGAAACCACATTCACACATCTGCATTGATCTGAAAATAGCACTAGAGATTCCAGCAACAACAATGGTTCAATTAGCATCTAGGAGTAGTTTAGCAAAAAGAGGGATCAATATAAGAGGAGGAATAATTGACACAGGATATGTAGGAAATATTATCACCATGCTACAAAATAACTCAGAAAAGGCCTATATAATAGAGCCTAATGAAAAGATAGCACAGGCAATATTCCTGCCTCTGATTAGAGTAGCTCAGTTAGTGTCAGTGGAAAAGAGGGAGGAATTAAGAATAACAGCAAGAGGAATACAAGGATTTGGATCAACAAGTAGAATAGATGTACAAGTTAATATGGCAGAGGAAGAAATTGTTGGCCAAGGAAAAATTATCTCAACCGGTCAAGCTATTTCTATTCCACCATATAGCCAGTACATATTAGCAATAGAAAGAAAGAAAAAAGAGCAAGAACAGATTTTTGAAGTGGAAGCAACTCTTTGTGAATCAGGAGAGATTGGGTTGATCAATCTTTACATACTAGCCAAAAGCTATAGCAGCATAAAAATTCCCATCTACAACAATACTGGCAATGTCATCAACATACCAGAAGGAACCACCATCAGATATTTAACCACAGAAATAGAAGACCAACCACCAAACTCCATTCCAGACTTTCCATAACTTTGTGGATATGTTGACATCACATTATAAACAATCTATGAACAAGATGAATGTTATTTGCTCCAACCAGAACAATTGGAACAAATGAACCTGGGAAACTTAGATCCACTCCAATGTATGCAGCTCAAGATGTTACTCAACAATTTCAACAACATCTTTGCCAGCAAAAATAAGTTTGGCCGAACTGACATCATCCAGCATTAGATCAAGACTGAAGATGCAATGCCAATCAAACAAAGAGCATACAGAGTGCTGCCAGCCAGCCACGAGATCATTCGTCAAGAGATAAACAGAATGCTTGACAATGGGCTAATTCAACCATCAATGAGTCCATGGTCATCACCAGTAGTACTCATCCGTAAAAAAAATGGAAAAATCTGGTTTTGTGTAGACTACAGAAAACTCAATAGTGTAACTTGTGGAGACAGTTATCCAACTCCACAAATACAGGAATTATTCAATGCTTTCAGTAGGAACAAATAGTTCTCTACATTAGATTTGGACAGTGGTTACTGGCAAGTAACCTGAATTTAGCTGACAAAAAGAAAATGGCATTTACTACTAGAAAAGAAAATTTCGAATTTGAAGTAATGCCATTCAGCTTAACCAATACTCCAACAACTTTCCAATGGCTAATGGAAATCATTTATACTGGCTTATTGTGGAAATCAGTAGTTGTATACTTGGACAACACCAATGTATTCTCAAAGACGTTTGATGATCATCTTTATCATCTTCAACAAGTGTTTGAAAGACTAAGAAGAGCAGAACTAAATGTGACAAAGTGCTTCTTTGGCAAAACAGAACTCAAATTCTTGGGACACATAGTTAGCAAAGACGGCATCAAAACGGATCCAGAGAAAATAGAGATAGTAAAGAACTTTCCAGTGCCGACCAATATAACAGAACTGAAATCATTCTTGAGATTTGCCAGTTACTATCGTTGTTTTATCAAGAACTTTTCCAAGATAGCGCAGCCACTCAATCAACTGCAAAACAAAAATGCGAAATATGAATGGACAGAAAGTCAACAAGAAGCTTTTGATATTTTGAGGAAAAAGCTCATTCAAGCTCCAGTACTGATCTATTCAGATTACAGCATACCATTCATTATCACCACTGATGCATTTGGCCAAACATTGAGAGCAGTATTATCTCAGAGAAGACCGGACGGCAGAGAAAATCTAGTAGCATATGCCAGCAGAGATTTAATACCAGCTGAAAAGAACTATAGAACACTGGAACAAGAACACTTAGCAATATACTGGGCCGTCATAAAATAGAAAGAATACTTGAGCCAGAAGTTTGAAGTATACACAGATCACAAGAGATTAACATCACTTCAAAAACAAGAATTTGAAGATGGAAGACAGTCAAGATGGAAAATGGCACTCACACCATATAATTATACTATACATTACAAAAAGGGAAAAAACAATGGAAATGCTGACGGTTTATCGCAAATAAAACAAATCTAAAAACATTTCAACCCAAAAATATAATAAAACCAGAACAATACCAACGGAAAAATACAACAAAAGATAAACATACAAAAATATTAACAATTGCAACATTATCTAAACACTTAACAGTTCAAGGAGAATTTATCTCATATGGAATAAAAGAGTATTAAACAACAATCAAAATATTTTATCACTCACCAAAATATACTTTATCGGAAAAATAGAAGGGATCCAGATCAACCAACCAGAGTAATTATGGAGCCAGAAAAAAAGACAATATTATTTAACATGCACTCAAATCCAACAGCAGGACATTTTTACAAAGAAGCAACCATGGAAAGAACTAGAAAAAGATACTATTGGTCATCAATGTACCCAGACATCATTCAATATGTTCAAAATTGTGACACTTGTTAGCAAAGAGAAAGAACAAGACCCAGTGAACCATTAAGATCAATCAAAGTGGGACAACCATTTGACTGTATGGGAATTAATTTAGTTGGACCATTAACAATCACCAGCAGAGAAAACAGATACATAGCAATAGCTATGGACTATCTCACTAAATGGCCAGAGGTGAAAGCAATTCAAAGAGCGGATGCAGAATCCATTGCCAAATTTGTTTATCAGGATTTGATTTGTCGACATGGATGTCCAAAAGAATTATTATCAAACCAAGGAACTTATTTTGTGAACAGAACATTAACAGAATTGAGCCAAAGATTCGGAATCAAGAGACTATTATCATCACCATACCATCCATAAACTAACGGATTAGTAGAAAGATTCAACAGAACATTGTGTGAAGCAATAGCCAAGCTCAGCCAAGAAAACCAGAATGATTGGAATTTGTTCATACCATCAGTACTATTTGCTTATCGAACAACAAAACAGGATACTACACAAGCAACACCATTTGAATTAGTATATGAAAGAATAGCAACATTACCAGTAGAGAGAGAAATTAATACATATTCAGCTGAACCAATAACAGAGAAAAATTTTCAAGAAACATTGCTGAGAAAAACATATGACTTAATGGAAACATTGGAAAACAAACGAAAAAAAGCAGCTGATAATATCCAAAAGTCACAAAAAACACAGAAAGAAAAACATGATAGTCAACTACCAGACAAACCAGTTGAATTCAAGATCAGAGACAAAGTATTACTACATTGTACCAAAGCGAAAAAACAATAGAGTGGAAAATTTGATCCCAAATGGGACAGACCATTTCACATAGAAGAAATTCTAGGAAATGGAGCTTACAAATTAAGATTGGATAACAAAATTTTAACCAAAGCAGCACATAGAGATCAACTGAAATCATATCACAACATCACATTACCATCTACCAGTAATATTCCACAATTAGGAGTACAGAGAATACTAGTCCAACCAGATGAGATTCCACAAGATCTGGAACCAATCATTATTATTGACAACAACACGTTAAATTGATCCATCAAAAGAATATATAAAGACATGGTAGACGTGACAGGAAATATAAGAAAAATGGAAATTACAGACAACATTCACTCACTAGCACAACAATTCTTTCAATTAATTCAACACCAGGAAATGGTGATTACAATCAATTAACAAACCATTCGATATCAAGATACTAGAAAGACATTTCAACTCAGAACACAGAAGAAAACTGAAAATACTGTGGACAAAATCATGGCAAAAGTAAAATTAGCAATAAAAGAATTGACAAAAGAGTCACTATATCAAGAGTTGACTAAAGAAACTTGGAATTGGTGGATACAACAATTTCCACAAAACTATTGTTATTTTTACTTGGGACAACACATAAATATCTAGAATCTATATATGGATAAAACAAAGTGATTATTTGACAAAAGAATACTACAACAATTAGAACATTTTGTGGGAAAGAACAACTTATCCACACAAATCCAAGCCATATACTGAATACACACAGTATTTCAAGATAAACCAGAAATATTGCTTAACAGAGCAATGGATATGGTTATCAGTAATCAATTAGGAAAAATTACCAATGCTCAATTTGAAGAATTACAGACCCAAATAACACAAGTAATTCTCAAAAATGAAATTCAAGAAATACTTCAAGAGGGGGAATTACATGAGTTAGATTTTGACGGAGCTCAATATTAAAAGGAAGAAATAATATTACTCATAGAAATATAAAAAATATATTAGCATAATTATTAGCCAATCAGAAGTAAGCGTAGTAAATGTGGAATTCCAGAATTCCTCTCAAAAATTACAGAATTCCAAGAATTTCAGAATTCCCAATGAGGAATTGCAGGATTTTAGAATTGTAGGATTCCTCTCAAAGGAATTGCAGGATTCCAGGAATTCCAGAATTCTTGTTGTGAAGAGTCGAGGAATTGAGGAATCCTAATTATGTATATATAGCAGTAGTATTAGAAACAGAAAAGACAGAATTGATACTACAGAATCCTTAGCCAAAAAACCAATCATCAAATAAATAATTATTCTATTTCTCAATCCACTCTCCACTATCAACCCTTTATGTTGATAGTAATTGATACTTAATCATGCTGGAACAATAGCTCTTGATCACAGCTATTGACAAGATACTAATGTACCAAATTGCCTTGGCTTATTTCTTTATTTTTTTTAATTTTATTTTCTTTCTTTCTTTGATTTTGTTGTTATATACTAATTGAGTAAAAAAATTAAGCACTGAGTTATTAATGTCAAGGATAGCCTGGTAAAAGACCCAGAAATAAGGGTAGAATTATATATATATTAACAGATAGCTTACCAGAAAGACACGACTGTCAAAGTAAATCTGGCCGCCAAGCTGAGAAAGAAATTAGGCATAATTGCAACTCCAGAAAAACTACTACTATCAACACTGAATCTCTGTCTATTATACAAAAAATTCCACAACAAAACCTTCAGATACCATACCTTTCGCACATCATCCACGAAAGTAGCTTTTGAGTACCAAGTTACAGGTTTGTTATTCAATTCAACAACAGAAATAATTACCTATAACATCATCACTTTGAATTTGTTGTTTGCTGTATTATTTCTATAGGAGAGCACTAAATATTACTGGAGGTTTTTGGTCTCTTTTCTTAAATGTTGTTGATGCCTGTTCATTGTGAATTCACATTTTCTGGATGTGGTTGAACCTCCAATAACTGAATTTATCTTCAAATTATCTTCTATAATTTGAACTACTGGGCTTATAAGTGGAATGGCCAATTCCTTGCCAGTTACTTTATGTAGTTACATTGTAATAAACATCAACTCTTTCCCAGGAATTGCTTGTCTGGAAGCTCACTAAAAATGTGTAGTTATTTTGCTGTGAAAGTCAACTCTTCTACAGGAATCTTGTCTGTAGGCTACCCTAATGATTGTAATAAGAAAAGAAAAGAAAAATAAAAGAAATGTAAAAGAAATAGGATTTTATCAAGGGAAACGTTTTTTTATCCAGGCCTGGAGTCACCAACAGTTTACTAAAATTGGTAGCTAATCAATTTCGAAATGTTAGTTGAATTTTGGGAATTTTCCAAGTACAA
This sequence comes from Geosiphon pyriformis, assembly GCA_016748015.1. Lineage (NCBI taxonomy): Eukaryota > Fungi > Glomeromycota > Glomeromycetes > Archaeosporales > Geosiphonaceae > Geosiphon > Geosiphon pyriformis. The sequence continues at coordinate 272,535 of JAAOMT010000082.1, forward strand.
TAATTAAAGAATTTGGTTTTTTGAATTATTTGATATTTATTTTTTTTTGTGTGTATAAGAACAGTTTTAAGAGATAAATCTAAAGTAAGATACATTTTCTTGAAAAAAAAAGCTTTTCTTTTATACAACTTGTTGTAGTACTAGTCTATGAACTTGCACTTTTTCTCTTTGCTCAAATTTCAGTGAACTAAAGATACATTTTGGTGAACTACAAGTTATTTCGCTGAACTATTCATAATTTCGGCAAATTTCTGTAAATTTTGGCGAATTTTTGAATATTACAAAGTTCAAAGTATTGTGTAATTTGATCATCCTACTTTCTGTTATATTAATTAGATTATTTTAATTGAATTGTGATATGTAATAATTTGAAATAATATTAATATATTAATTAATTATAGGAATTATAAGGGTAATTTCATGCTAATTAATAGCTAAAATTTTACTGGTAACAATGGCTACTGCAATGTATCTGTTTTCTCTACTGGTAATTGTTAATGATCCAACTAAGTCAATTCCAATGTGATCAAATGGTTGTTCCACTTTGATTGGTCTTAGTGATTTACTGGGTCTGGTTCCTTCTCTTTTTTGACAAGCATCACAATTTTGAACATATTAGATGATGTCTAGATACATTGATAGCCAATAGTATCTTTTTCTAGTTTTTTCCATAGTTACTTCTTTATGGAAATGTCCTGCTGTTGGATCTAAATACATATTGAATAGTATTGTCTCTTTTTTTGGCTCTGTAATTACTCTAGTTGATTGATTTGGATCTTTTCTATTCTTTTGATAAAGTATATTTTGGTAAGTAATAAAGTATTTTGATTGTTGTTTAATACTATTTCATTCTGATTGAGATAATTTCTTCTTGAACTGTTAAGTATCTATATAATGTTTGAGTTGTTGGTATTTTTGTGTGTTCATCTTTTGTTATATTTTTATTGGGTTTGGTTTGGTTTTGTTATATTTTTGGGTTAAAATGTTCTTAGATTTGTCTTATTCATAACAAACCATTAGCATTTCCATTGTCTTTTCTCTTTCTATAATGTATGGTATAAGTATATGATAAGAGTGCTATTTTCCATCTTGATTGTTTGCCATCTCCAAATTTTTGGTTTTGGAGTAATATCAGTTCTTTGTGATCTGTGTACACCTCAAACTTCTGGCTCAAGTATTTTTTCCATTTTATGACTGCCCAATAGATTGCTAAGTGTTCTAATTTTGGTGTTCTATAGTTTTTTTTGGCTGAAGTTAAATCTCAGCTGGTATATGTGACTAAATGTTCCCTTCCATCCAATCCTTTTTGGGATAGCACTGCTCCCAATGCTTGATCTGATGTATCAGTGGTGATAATGAATGGTTTACTGTGATCTGGATAGATCAATACTAGAGCTTAAATAAGCTTTTTTCTTAAGATGTTAAATGCTTCTTGCTAAGTTTCAGTTCATTTGTATTTTACATTCTTGGTTTGGAGATAATTAAATGGCTGAACTATCTTAGAAAAGTCTTTGATGAAGTGACAATAATAGTCTGCAAATCCCAAGAATGATTTTAACTCCATTATGTTGGTCGGTATTGAAAATTTCTTTACTATCTCTATTTTATCCAAGTCTGTCTTGATGCCATCTTTGCTTACTATATGTCCCAAAAACTTGAGTTCTGTTTTGTTGAAGAAACACTTTGTTGTATTCAATTTTAATCCAGCTCTTCTCAGTCTTTTAAACACTTGTTGGAGATAATATAGATGGTTGTCAAATGTTTTTGAGAACACATTGGTGTCATCCAGATAAACTACTACTGATTTCCACAATAAGCTGGTATATACTATTTCTATTAGCTATTGAAATATGGCTGGAGCATTCATCAAGTCAAATAACATGACTTCAAACTCAAAATTTTTTTCTTTCATCATAAAAGCCGTTTTTTCTTTGTCTACTGGATCTATGGCTACTTGTTAGTATTTACTGTCTAGATCCAGTGTTGAAAACCATTTATTTTCTTCAAAAGCATCAAATAGCTTCTGGATTTATAGAGTTGGATAGCTGTCTCCATGAGTAATTCCATTAAGTTTTCTGTAGTCTACACAAAATCTGATTTTTCTATTCTTTTTCCAGACAAGTACTACTGATAATGACCATGGGCTCATAGATGGCTGAATTAGCCCATTGTCAAGCATTTGGTTGATCTCTTAATGAATGATCTCATGACTAGTTAGTGGTATTCTGTATGCTTGTTGTTTGATTGACATAGTATCTTTAGTCTTGATCTGATGTTGAATAATATCAGTTCTACCAAATTTGTTTTTGCTAATGAAGATGTCATTGAAGTTGTTCAGTAACATCTTGAGTTGTATACATTGAAGTGGATCCAAATTTTCTATGTTCATTTGTTCTAATTGTTCTGGTTGGAGCAAATAACATTTATTTTGTCCATAGATTGTTTGTGATGTGATATCCACATATCCACATAGCTATGGAAAATCTGGAATAATACTTGGTGGTTGATTTTCTAATTCAGTGCTCAAGTATTCAATGATGGTTCCCTCTGGTATTGTGATGGCATCTCTTGTTGTGTTGTAAATAGAAATTTTGATATGGTTGTGGCTTTTGGCTGGTATGTGGAAATTGATAAGTCCAATTTCTCCTGATTCACAAAGGCTTGTTTCTGCTTTAAAAATCTGATTCTCATCTTTCACTTTTTTTCTATAACTACTATGTACTGGTCATATGGTAGAATAGAAATTGCTTGACCAGTTGAAATAATTTCTCCTTGGCCAACAATTTCTTTTTCTGCCATATTGACTGGTATATCTATTCTACCCGTTGAACCAAATTCTTGTATCCCTTTGGCTGTAATCCCTAATTCTTCTCTGTTTCCCACTGATACTAGTTGAGCTATTTTCACTAGAAACAGGAATATTGCCTGTGCTATCTTTTCATTTGGCTCTATAATGTAGGCTTTTTCTGAGTTGTTCTGTAGCATAGCAACAATATTTCCTACATATCTTGCATCAATTATCCCTCCTCTAATGTTGATTCTCTTTTTTGCTTAACTACTCCTAGATGCTAATTGAACCATTGTTGTTGCTAGAATTTCCAGTGCTATTTTGAGATCAATGCATGTGTGTAAATGTGGTTCCAATTTGATGGCATTTTTGCCTGAATACCTCAGATCAAACCTGGTATCAGTATTATGTGCACATTTTGGCATGATCTTTTCCTTATTATTGCTGAACCATTTTAATGTCTGCTCTTTGGTGAGATTAGAAAGTGTGATATATATTTTTGGGTTTGAATCGGAGTCCAAATTGCTGTTTTTTTTGTTGCCATTTTGGACAGAGCTGGTGTTTTTATTGTCATCATTGTCAGAGATTGAATCGGGATTAAACAATGATTCTGATTCCAATGCGCAGCTGCTAATTGGTTCAATTTTTTCTGAGATCATATAGATTATGTGTGGTGGTAGATTGTAAATAAAGTCACAATCATCACACAATTGAAAATTACATAGAATTAAACAGTGATCACATAATTAGGTGTTGATTTCCTTCAAGCATTGCTCTTGCTCTTCTCTTGTGAGTGCTAGATTTTAATAGTGTTCATGGAATTTTTCTGGGCTGTTTTTCAAGTCAAGAAAGACATCCGGGTTGAGAACCAAAATACTGTCTGTTGGTTCTGGAGAGTTGTTTTTGATCTCCAGAATTTTACTGGGTGAAGCACCTTCTACTTTGGCATTGGTTATTTGCCAGATCTCATCCTTGTCGTGTGGATAACCTTCTAAATAAGAGATTGCTCTGTGCCAGGCTGCTGTGATGGGTGTTTCATGACTCACCCAGTTGCTAATGAGGATTGTGTATTGGCACAAAGTGTTACACGTTCTTTCTTGACTAGGAATGTCATTCCACATCCCTTTGTCAAGCAGTTGTTCTCCACAAGTGAGACAGAGTTCATTGTTCTTGTCTCTTAGGGTACTCATAGCATTCGCGGTAGCATGGTTTACAGTAGTAATGGGTGCACATTCAGTAGTCTTCATCTAGTGCAACCCAAGCTCCCATTGAGGACAACTTCTTGTTGCAGTTTTTATACTTGAGAGGAATACGCAGTGGTTCTGGTCTGGTGTTAGTCGAGTAGGATCTTCTCCAGCCATTGGTGCTGGCTTTGGTGGTTTTATTAGTTTCAAGTCAGTTTTCTTCATTTCCTTTCCTTTTTTTTTGATTGCTTTTCTTCCACTCTTAGGTTGATGAATCTTCTTGATTATTGTTGATTTCCCAGATTTGGTTAGTGTTCCAGGTAAGTTCTTCTTTTCTTTTTCTTTTTTCTTGGTTGTTGTCATCCCAGGCGAGTATTGGCAGCAGTTTGTTGTGGTCAACATTGGTCCACAATATTTGGTACGCTTCTCAGGTGGGTTTCGGCTTCTCTTCTTCCAAGTCGATTAGTGGTGCTGGTGTGTGACTGGGTTTGAAATGGCCACACGTCACTGGTACTTATGTGTGTTGGCCATCTCGATTGATTTGCAACTTTTGTGTGATCCAGTCAAGCATTACATTTGTTTTGGACAGCCAGTTATTACCAACTAGAGCTTAGTATTGGGTGGCTTCCATGACTAGTATCTTGATTAGTACTATGATGTCATTGATTTCAATGAAAAGGTTGTCAATTTTACCAATTGGGGTCTTGGTAACCCCATCAGCTGTGATTATCTTGGTGCTAGCAGCTCAATTAACTTGGTGACCTAATTAATCCATAAGTTGTCTTGTAATGATGCTATCTGCTGAACCACTATCAAAAATGAGTTTGATGGTATAGCCATCAATTTTCACATCAGTATACATGGCAGTGATTGATTTTTCTTTGAGTGTGGCTCCACTAAACAACGGGACTTCCGAGAGTTCATCAATTTCAAAGGGAAATATTGTGACAAGTGACTCGTCTTTTGTGATGGTTGCTGGTAAAATGTTGCTGGTAAGTGTGGGTAATTGATTGGATTTCAAGTGGTTGGATGTGACGTTTTCTGGAGTAATTAGAAGACTTAAATAGTTCTGGGAATTTGGGTTTTGAGTATGACCAGTACCCGAATTCCGAGAATGTGATTCAGTTGGTTATTAAAAGGAGCTGGGGATCAGTTGATGGACAACTATCACCTATCTCCAGTTTTGAGTGACTCTTAATCTGGGGTTTCCTAATGTCATCTGAGCTGGGTGTGATGATAGTGTTAGAACTATGGGTGTCTAATAGATAATTTGTGGCTGTGGTTGATAAATTGCTGGTGGCTGCAGTTGATAAACTGGAAGTTGATATACTGGTGATTGATAGATTGGTGGCTGCATTATAAGCAGGTAAGTCGGTTGATATTGGGTTGAGTTTGTTTGATAATTCTGGGTTGGAAACTGGTGATCGAGGTTATAATATTGATTTCCCAATTGTTAGTTATTTAAATGTTGTTAGCAGTTGATTTGTATGTGTCCTTGTCTACCACAATAGTAGTAAATGCATGTTTTATACTGCCACTGTTGATTGGTTGAAGATGAGGGACGTAATTGATTCTGGAAATAATTCGCATTTTCTTGATTATTGCATTGTTGTAAAGGCCAATAAATTACATGATTGTCAGCTAAGTATCTTTCTAGTTTCTGATTGATTGAATCATTGAATTGTTTTAATTTGGAATTCAATTCAAATGATCCATTCATTACTAGGTTTATAGCTTGAGTGTAATTAGCTTCTAGTTCAGCTGTTTCAAAATCTCGGACATGTGTGACCACAGTTGGTAGGTCTACTGGGTGCATTGGACATACTTGTTATAGAATGCTGCTGTGCAAGCCTCTAATAAATTGATTCAAAATCTGTGGTGCTGTAAAATAATCAGCTTGAATTGCCTGTATCTGGTGCAAATTTTAATGGAAACATCCCAAATAAGTAGTAACTGCTTCAGTATCTCTTTGCTTAATAGTGGTAAAGGTGTTAGCTAATTTGTTGATGCTGTTATTGTTACTAAAATATCTTATAAATTCAGTTTTGAATTCATTAAAATTTTGGGGTTTTATAGCGAAACTTTGATACCACGTGTCAGTGGTATCCTGGAGAAAATAGGGAATGGTTTGTATTGCTTGGGCGTCATTTCATCTGTTGGCTGCAATGGTTTTTTCCATATCATTCAGCCATAGTTGAGTGTCATCCTCTTTGCTGGTAAAATTGTTGAGTTTTGTAATTAGTGCATAAGCCATTGGATCTAAGTTGGGTTGTTGTGGTGGCTGTTGAAGTGATTGTTGTTGCACTAGTTGTTGAGATGGTAGTTGAAGTGGCTGCTGTATGGATTCAGCTATTGGATTAATTGGTGGTTGATCAATGACAATTACTAGAGGTAAGTATAATTGATTATTTAGATCAGGGTTTCAATTATCCTGAGTTGGCAGTGTCTGAATATTCAGAGTTTCAATTTCTGGATTTTCTGGATTTAGATTTTGCTGGGTTTGAGAATTCAGGGTTTTAAATTCCGGGTTTTCAGTAATCAGGTTCTAGTAAGTGAATTCTTGATTCTCGGATTCTTTTTTCTCTTTCTCTTCTTGTTCCCCTTCCAATTCAGTAATTTCTCACAAACTTGCTGTTCTGAAGTCTGGTTGAGGTGGTGTTGACCGGAATCCTGATGGCATGGGCAATCATGATTTAAATCCCTCAAAATATTTGCCATATGGTCTTAATAACTCCATTTTTTTTTGTTTACTTTGGAATAGGAATTGTCTAAATGATGATGCTGTGTTTGATGTGGACACACCTGCTGATGTAATATTGATGGTGCTTCCAGGTGTGTGATGATATAATGGATATGGTGGGAATTCAATTCTTTGTTTCTTCCAGGTTGGTAGTTGTATCCCTTTAAGCGTTATTGCTTGTATTTGTAACCTTCCTTTGCCTTTGTCTGCGTAGGTGATAAGGAATTGTTGTTGGATGTATCTTTCAATAGTTTGGTTGATTTTTCTGATTATTGGTGCAAAATTATAGTTCCTTGGTAAGTTGGTGTGTTAGAATAATTCTGTGTAAAAGTTTTTTCTTGCTGTTTCAATGTTAATTGTTCCTCCTAAGCAGTCAGTGATTTTGTTGTTGACATAAAAGTTGAAGTCTGATTCTGCTGGAAAATGATTACTGTTTAATCCTAGTTGTTGGTTGTATTGTTGAAACAAAGATTTGGCAAATCCTAAATGGTTGGCTTCTATGTTTTCTGGTTCTGCCACTTTTGGATGGGTGTTGTTGGTGCTGGTTCTCTGTAGGATTATACCTCATAGGGAGCACCAAATATTACAGATAATTATTTGGGGTCTTAAATCAAATAATAAATCTGTAACTTGGTGCTTTTAGTATCTTGACAATATAAGTACTATTAGTAGGTTGCTGTTATCTGAAGATTTGATTAATCTGAAGGTTTTGGATTAAGTTCTTTGTATAATGGACAGAGATTTTTTGTTAATATTATTCACAGTTTTTTTGTAAGTTGTTTCCCAATTTCTTTCTTAGCTTGGTGGCCAGATTTATTCTGGCAGTTATATCCTTCTGATAAGTTATCCGATAATATATATAATTCTACCCTTATTTCTGGGTCTTTTATCAGGCTACCCGTGATGTCAATAACTCAGTGCTTTTAATCTTTAATCAATTAGTATACAACAAAAATCAAAGAAAGAAATAAAGAAAATAAAAAAATGTAAAGAAATAAGCCAAGGCAATTTGCAAGTTAATATCCCATTAATAGCTGTGATTAAGAGCTATTGTTCCAGTGTGGTTAAGTATCAATTACTATCAACATAAAGTATTGATAATGGAAGTGGGTTTTTAAAATAGCAAATAGTTATTTATTGTGGTTTGGAAAGTTGTCTAGATGAAATCTAAACTGAGAGGTCTGTCTTTTCAGCTTCTAATACTACTGTTATATATACATAATTGAGATTTCTCAATTCCTTAATTCTTTATGACAGGAATTCTAGAATTTTTGGAATCTTGTGATTCCATTGAGAGGAATCCTGCAATTCTAGAATTCTGCAATTCCTCATGTGAGAATTCTGCAATTTCTGGAATTCTGCAATTTCTCTGAAAGGAATCTTGGAATTCCTCATTTACTATGTCTACTTCTGATTGGCTAATAACTATGTTAATATGTTTTCTATATTTCTATGAGTAACATTGTCACTTTGAAGTTGTTATTGTTGTGTTATTTTTGTAAGAGAGCACCAAATGTTACCAGAGATTTTTGGTCTCTTTTTTTGAATATTGTTGATGTCTGTTTGTTGTAAATTTACGTTTTCTAGAAGTAGTTGAACCTCCAATAACTGAATTTATCTTCAAATTATCTTCTATAATTTGAACTGCTGGGCTTATAAGTGGAATGGCCAATTCTGTGCCAGTTGTTTTGTGTAATTACATTGTAGTAAACGTTAACTCTTTTTCAGAAATTGCTCATCTGGAAGCTTACTAAAAATGTGTAGTTACTTTGCTGTGAAAGTCAACTCTTTTACAGAAATCTTGTCTGTAGACTACTCTAATGATTGTAATAAGAAAAGAAAAAAAATATAAAAGAAATAGAATTCTGTTAAAGAAAACGTTTTCTATTCAGGTCTGGAGTCATTAACAGTTTATTGAAATTGGTAGCTAATCAATTTCAAAACGTTAGTTGTGTTGAGGGAATTTCAAGTGTAATAATTTAAGGATTTGGTTTTTGAATATTTAATTTTTATTTAATTTTGTAAAAAAATAATTTGTTCTAATTAAGATATTTAGAGTAAGATACTATGGTAAGATATGGGAAGGATACATTTTCTTGAAGAGAAAAGCTCTTCTTTTATACAACTTGTTGTAGTACTAATTTTTGAACTTGCACTTTTTTTTTTTCTTCAATTTGGGTAAACTAAAGATACATTTTGGCAAACTACAAGTTATTTTACTGAACTATTTGATTATTTCAGCAAATTTTCATTAATTTCGGCGAATTTTGACTATGTTAAATGGTTCAAGGTATTGTATAATTTTATCATCTCAATTTCTAAAGTACAAATCGAATTATTGGTTGAATTAAGATAATTGCTACTTTGACTAAAATTATAAGTAATATTTGATTTAATAATAGTATGCTAATTAATAATAAGAATTATGAAGGTAATTTCATGCTAATTTAATAGCTAAAATTCTACTAATAACACTGCCTTCCAGAAATTTACATAAGATTCCAATAACTGACATCGAACAGATTCATCAACTTTACAAGAAAACACATGAACTGACACCTCTACATTATCACAATATAAGCACAATACACTAAGATAGAGTCTATTATAAAGACACTTCTGAATGGCAATTAGCAGCCAATAGTACAAAGCTTTTATAAAGTAAGTGTATACATTGGCTAAAAGTCTGCTAGTGAAACCTGCCATACTAACAATAAGCAAAGCCAATCAACCTCAGAAAGCAAATTGTCTGCCAAAAACTTAGAACCAAAACCAATCTTCCAGCATGTATGACAAACTGAATAATAAATATTATAGACAAAATGTCTGGAATTGCCAGAAACAATATTACCATCAACTATTATAAAGTGTTTACTTAAGTGAGAAGAAAGATATCAACCAGAGAGAAAAGCAGCACCAGCTATTATGTCAGTGCACTCATTTCCTGAAATGTCAGAGTAATCTTTTATTTTATGCCAGCTAATCTCCAAATTTTTACTGCAAATAACATTAACAATATGATGATGTTTGACCCAACACTAATTATGAAAGTTGGAACACACTAGATCCAATTCTGACTTATAAGCATCCAGAACAAATTGACTATCTGAAAACAATTGAATAGAGCTTGATAAGGGAACACACTCTAGAGCCAATGCAATAGTCTGCAATTCCACTAAAGTAGACGACATTAAATCTGACACACCAACACCCAAACCCAAATTAATATTCTTGAAAAAAACAGTAGTGCTAACTCTACAGCTGACTGTGTTCAGATTACTAAGAAACCTATCCATATACACTAACAAATTACTAGTATCAGTGCACAAGAAATGATCACAAACAGACATAAAATCATTAGATTCAAGAATGTTCAAAGAACCAACACCACTTAAAACCAAGAAAATAGTAGAAAAAAAACTCATACCATTGAGAAATACAATAGAAAGCTCAAACCACTCAAGAACAAGGCTGTGGGGGTTCAATCTCTTCTAACATTTGAAGGTGTACCAATCAAAAACAGCACTATGATGATCATGAAGTTAATCCACAAAGGCAATACCATATCACTAGAGAAAAAAAAAAAACCTAAAAAACTTTAACTCATTCAGAACAGCAAACATTAGAACTCTACCATGAAACTAAAAAAAATTGGCCAAAGAGCCACTCAGAAACAAATTGCAATCAAAAAAAAACACAAACCATGTCCACCAGAAAGTTATTAAGAGCATTGACATGAATACAAACAGGAAAACTCAATAGATAAACAAGGTACCAATACAGAACTTGCAAGTTATGGAATCTGTGAAAAAACAAACAATCCAAGATATCATTAGAGTTTGCAAAATTAACAAGAGAAGCAACTTTACTCTCAGATTGAACTTAAAAGAAAAATTTCAAACCATAAAAAAAAGGATAGTAAATTGTATCACTAGGAAAATTGAGTGATAGACCAAATTTAAGCTTCAAGCTCTTATGAATCAAAACATTTCACTTGTTGCACACATCAATAAGAACAAAGCTGAACTGTATTCTATAGCTGACTATAGAATGAAGAACTACCCATACTAAATACAAGAACTGCTTATCTAAGACAGCTTTTCTCAGAACCAGATTTGTGAAAAAACAAATATCTGAATTTGTCTTAGCCAAACTAGGCTTTAAAAGACCCTCAGTTAAAAAAAAAATACCCAAATACCAATAAGATTCACTCTTTTTAGCAATAGAAATTGGCAAGTTATTAATAGAAAAAGAAGAATTGCTGACCTTGCTATTAATAAAAATAATTACCATTTTGTTATTATTGATAGAAATGTTATTTACCTGAAAAAATTCACTAGCAATATTAAGAATATGTTAAGTAGTATTCTGACTGCTACCAACCCAAATTGTATTATCAACAAAAGTGCCAACAGCAAAAAAAGAAGAAAGTCCAGCCTAAAATTCAGCATGACTACTTCTGGAAACAAAATGAGAATTTAACTTATATCTATATACACTTTCCTAATACTTGATTTTACACAACAGAAAATCATAAAATATGTGCCACAAAAGAGAGGAAAAAACTTCCTTCTGGTCCAGACCATCATGCACTTGATAACCATTTGTCAAACCAAAATCTGTTATAATACAGTTGGTGTAATCCTTATAAATACTACTGAAAAATTGAATGAACTTACTGCATATTTTAATTTTGACTAAACTCATCTTAAGATGCTCTCAGTTAACCAAATTGTATGCTTTCTGCATGTTCTGCAAAACTAGCCAAAGCTTCTGGTTCTTTTCCAAAGCATTCTCAATAACCAAACTAATAGTAAAAATAGAAAACTGAGTCATTATACCCTTCAAAACTGAAAAATTGTTCCAATGAAAAACATCAAAAGTGCTATATGCTAAAGAAATCCTATTAGAGAGAATCTTAGAAAAAATCTTACAAGCTGTTTCAATTAAAGCAATAAATTGAGTATTCATCAAAACACTCTTCTATTCATATGGTTTGAAAATCATCGAGATCCAAGCCTTCTTCCAAGAGCTGGGCACTGATTCACCAGACAAACAAGAATTCAAAAGCATCAAAGCATATCTAGGACTGTCCTATTACAATGTTTTCAAAGCTCATTCAATATACCCAAAAGACCAGTAGCTTTGCCATTAAGCAGAGAAGAAACCACCTCAAACAATTCATCAAATTTAATTAAGCACATAATACCAGAAAAAGCTTTATCAAAAACATACTTCAAAGATTAATATTAATAACACCAATCACCAAAAACATTATCAACCATCCAACACTTTTTAGTCCAACCCTCCATGATCACATCTACTTTAAACTTAACCAAACTGGGTTCTAAGATCAGTATATTATCAAAAACCAGGTAATTAAATACCATTTTGTAAAATAGACACTTCAGCACACTTCTGATTGTATGACCCTTATTTACCTCAAAGCTTTCTATTCTCTTATCTATAGCAGTTTTGATGTTCATCTCCTTGGCCCTCAGAGATTCAGCAGGTTTGGATGCACAATAAAACCTCCTAACACCAAAAAAAGCAGAACAAACATGATTAGAGCCTGCATTAGAGTCCACAACATCCTGAATGAATAAAGCCTTAACATTGTCCAAAGATATCCAATACCTCATAAGAGAGTCAAAATTCACAATACTCTCTTTACAAAAAGCCTTAACAATTCTAGAAACCAAAAGCTTTAATTTGTAAAATCTTAAAGATTCCTTGGTAAAGACATCATTAAAGCTTTTGAATCATTTCTTCTTGAATACCTCATTAGCTAAGAGAACCATTACCTTGTGAATAACATTCCACATTGCATCCAAATCTGAGAATTTTATGGAGATAACAAACTCATCTAAGAATATTGTTGTATTGGCCAATGTAGCATTTCTAAAATCATTTTATTTAGTCTTATTAACATTCTTAAAATCAAACTTCCACTGATTTCTATTTGCTTGCTTGTAAAGAAAGTTCAATCATGTATCCAAAAGTCCACTTAAACTTACAAACACAGATACAGATCAGTGATTCATGTTAAAATGCTTATTGACTTCTAAAATGTTGCTGTTACTTATAAAAAATTAAATACAAAAAATAGTAAAGAAAACAAAGAGAGAAATTAAACCAATAAGAGAATAATAGTTAACATATGGGCATATTGCTCAGCAATATGGAACAATGTCAGAAATTATGGCACATTGCTTAGCAATATGAAACAATGTCAGAAATTATGGCACATTGCTCAGCCATATAGAGCATTGCTTGAGAATTCATAGCATATTGTTCGAGAATGTGAGCAATCTCATAGAACCCAAATTATGTATATATAGCAGTAGTATTAGAAGCTAGAAAAAGAAACTTCCAGAGTCAGTAGGATTCTTAGAGTTAATTAGACTTACAAGTCATAATTATTAGAATTCCTGAGACCTCTCTATTTAGATTTAATCTAAGCAACCTTTTCTATCACAAATATCAATAAATAACTATTTTTTATCTCAATTCCACTCTCTATTATCAACACTTTATGTTAATAGTAATTGATACTTGACCACACTGGAACAATAGCTTTTAATCATGGCTATTGACGGAATACTAACTTGCAATTGCACTGACTTATTTCTCTTTATTTCTTTTATTTTCTTTATTTATTTATTTTCTTTGATTTTATTGTTGGTTACTAAAACTGATTAAAAATTAAAGCACTGAGTTAAAAAACGTCATAGAGACTGGTAAAAAACCTGTGAAACAAGGGTAGAACACTCATAAAATTGAAAATAGCTTACCAGGAGGATTACTGGCCATCATGCTGAGAAAGAAATTTGATAGAATTGTGATTCTGGAAGGCTATTGAAATCATTATTAACTCTCTGTTCATTATACAAAAAACTCCACAACAACACCTTCAGATCAACTCAAAACCTTCAGATACAACTGATGTACTAATATTGCCAACATCATTAAGATACTAAAACACCAAATTATGGATTTGTTATTTGATTTGAGACCCCAAATAATCATCTGTAATATTGCAATACATTATCACATTAATCAAATTCGGGAAAACAAGCACATAATTAATTGTCTTCATAATACTTTTAGAATTTATCTAAGTAGGCTCCATCATGGTTGAGCTACTAATCAAGGAATTAACTAGTTCTAAATTAAGGCATTTTTTGAAACTTGCACACCTACAAGAACCATCCTTATTAAAATCACTGCTGAAAATAACAAAAAAAAATTCATTAACAGCCTTTACAATAAGAGAGTTGATATTATCAGTCTGAGAGAACCAAATTACTGAAGAGGCACCAGTGTAAAGCCCCAAAATTAACACTGAAAGTTTATTTTTGAAGAGTAACTTGATAGAGAAGAGCTGACTAAGGACCTCAGAAACTTTATATACATGTCTTACCACAGAAATGTTCATGACTACAGCAATATCCAAACCCAAATAGCCAGAGTTTATATCTGAAATAAACACCCAAACATCACTAAATTTGTTAACAATCTATAAACAAATCTTCCTTTTTAGTTTTGTTTCTGTAAAAATTGAAATCAGATTGTTTATGTCTTTATGCCAATACACAATATCTTCTTGCTTAGCAGAATTGTTCATATCTCTAATATTACACATGGCAATCTTTCAAACTAGACTGGTCATTGAAAAAAAAGTTTGAGAAATGCACCACCAGCCAAGATTGAATCATCAAATCTTGCTGTCAGACTCAGAACTGAAGCAAAAAGTCCTTTCAGCATGTTTTCTAGTCTTTTCATCTTAAGAGAGGCAGAAAAGTCTAAATTTGCAGCAGTTTCACTACTTGTAGTTCCACCCAAACTCTTACCCATTACTATATTACCCACCTGAATCTGTGATAGGAGGGTCACTGGCAGTTGACATCCAGGGCTAAGCTGGAAAACTGCCAGCATGAGTAAGTCCAATTTTTTAGCCAACTCATTAATTTGTTCCGTGAGGCTGACAAAACCACTCTCCAAAACAGCAAATTTTTTTTCAATGTCTTCTGTAACAAGAAGAGTAGGTTTCATCTCTGAAGAGGAACCAAAGTTGACCAAATCATTATGCACAGGAAGAAAAAAAAATGAAGATCTATTAGCTATCTTAGTCCAAGAAACTTCACCAAAAACAACAAAACAAGCAACAAAAACCAAATGCTTGATGTAAATGGTAACCAACCTGCTTTTATCTATGTCTGAGAGTATTCTATGAGAAGACTTTTTAGAAGATAAATCTCCACCCACAGAACAGCCTAATGACATATGACCTATTTTCCCATACTTAGTACATTTAAAAAAACCCATATGAGACCAATACAAATTTACATTTCTCAAAACTAGAGTAGAGTCCATGATGCCATTCAAAAATTTGGCTGATTTGAAACAAACAACAGCACATCTGGCCCAAGCATATGTAACAAGATGACAATTGATCACACATGTTTTCCCACTCACAGAACCAATGAAATCCCAAATGTTATGAGCATTTGTTCCCATTGGCAGAATATAGAGCAGTATCCTATGATAATCTCTTATGTTCCATATCTTTTTGTCTAAATCTGATTTTGTCACATGTACCACATTTTTTCCAATCAGAATAGACCATCTAACTGCAACTAAATTAGCCTGGTCTGGCTGGTCAAACTCAACTACAGCCTTTTGCCATAATTTCATCAACTGTATCTTAATTGACTTAATTATTCCAAACTCGAATAGTGCAGTACACACAGCCTTAGCTAATGTTCCAACTGGAATTTTTTTAACCACCACAGCCTAATTTGAATACATCAAGAGTATTTTCAGATTAGTGTTTACTAAAACATTCACCACTTTTGCTTTTTTTGTAGCCTGTGCCAGACTAAACTCTGAAATGAAAGTGACACGAATAATTCCAGCAAATTTTGAGAAGGTAGAGACCTCTCCAAAACCATTGATTCTTGAAAAAAGCTTTTTAACTAAGGCATATTTTACTTGAGACATTTTACCAACCACTTTATCTAACCCAATATCCAATATGAAAGATTTTCTAACAGAAACATTGACCAAATTCTTTAAGAAAAAAGAAAATTTTAAAGAAATATCTGAAAGAACATTATCATCATTATTACAACCTGAGAAATTTATTTTCTCTAATAACTTGTCTAATGTTTTCTTAGTTTTAACACCCAGCTTTTTAGGTGTCTAATCAAAATTACCATTAGCAAGAACATTACCCTCACCATAGTCAAAACTGGTTTCCTTAACCAGACATTCTTTCTTCATATTAATGCTATCAGACTCAGTAATGTCACCAGTCTCAGAATTCTATAAGTGATCACTCAGCATCTTAATAGAATTTCTTTTGTTTTCAACATCCTCCTTTAAAGCATCACCTTTCCTTTTCTTTCTCGACAAGACAAGTCTAAAACTCTCACCAGAGCCAGAATTATTAGCAATCTTCTTCATAATAGCAATACTTGGGCTAACAGTGGCCTTAAAATCAAAAAACAGTTTGAATTTATTGTATTAAATAATGAAAAAACTTTTTTTGAAATTATTTGAAAATTTGGGATAAACAAAAAAAAAAAGTTTTAAATTTTTATTTAAATTATTTTTTATGTATTAACTAAATATAATTTAATTAAAACTTAAAATATTTAAAAAAAATTTTATTTATGTATTTTTTATATATAACTAGTTATTTAAACTTATATTAAGTTAAAAAACTATTTGTTTATATCTTTATTTAATAACTTTTAATTTTAAACATATTTATATATTTAAGTTTAATAACTTTATTATTAATCTTATGTTATTACTTTATATTTTTTACAAATTTATTAATAAGTTTATTTTTTATATAATATTAGTTTTAATAATAGTAAAATTAAATTTTTTTAAAATTTTAAATAATAATAATTTTTTTTTTAATGTTTAACAAGTAAAGTCCAAATACTGCTTAGTATAATACATTATACAAATAATCTAAACTAAGTGTAAATCATGCATTTTCTATATGTGACCAGCCATTCAGGCTACTCAAAACAACACTAAACATCTATATAAACAGAGACAATGTTCTCTATACTTGAGAAAAACAAACAAGATTTACAAAATCCGAAACCCACACCAACCATCTCAGCAATACCCAACAACTTAACTACACCAGCTGTAAGCATTAAAGAAAATCTGAAGACTAGAACAGGAATGAAATTATTACTTAGAATTACACCATTTTTCTCCATAAAAGCTTAGTACTTGGCATGAACCAACCAGATATTTTTCCAGAATACAAGACAAAATTCATGCACAAAATCCACAATATGCTGACTTGCAATCTTAGAATTCTTGAAAACTGAAACAGATTCACAATACCAATTATTAAAAATGAAACTTTTAAACAAAGTTGTGCTAACTGCAACATCAGAAACACAAGTGGACAGCAACTGCAAAACACATGAAGAAAAATAAGATAAACCAGAGTGCACACCTTAAGCAGATACATGGATATTTAACAACTAAACATAACCAGAAGCATCAAATGGGCAAGAAAAGACATGGTCTAAAACCTCAACATTGTTACAGAACAAGCAAACCACATTAGAATAACACTTATTATATAGTCACTTATACACAGCAACAGGAAGCTGATGATAAAGGGCTTTTATAAAATAAGTTCAAAAACCAGCAGTCTATTTATTAGTGAAACCAGCTACCAAGTGAGAATTTGGATGCCACACCAAAAACAACCTGAACCAATTAATATTTACATACAAACTGTCTGCCACCATCTGGGAATCTGAACCAGTTTCCCAATATACACAATAAACAGACCAAAAAATCTTTTAAACAAAATGTTTAGAATTACTAGAAACAGCAATGCTGCTGGTCTTAAGATAATACTTACTAACCAAATGAAGTAGGTATTAATCAGAAAAGGCAGCTGCTTTGACAAATCTATTAGCACACTTATTACTTGATACACCAGAGTAACTTCTAATCTTATGTCAACTAACATTCAAATTTTTATGATGAATGATACTCACAATATGGCAATGTTTGATCCAATACCAATTCCTAAAATTCAGACAAACCAATCTTAAATTTAACTTACACACATCCAAAACAGTTTGGCTGTCTGTAAACAGGTCCACAAAATAAGAAGAGAGAACACACTCAAGAGCCAAAGCAATGGCATATAGTTCTACCATGATGGAAGAGAACAAACCAAAAACTCTTACACCCAAACTCAAATTAATGTTCATAAAAAAAACAGTCACACCAGCTTTTATACCAAGAATTTCTAAACCACTTAAAGATCCATCCATATAAACAAAAAAGTGACCAGTATTAGCATGCAACAGATTGTTACCAATGACACCAAACTCATAAGACTAAAAAATACTCAAAAGATCATAACTACTCAAAAGTAGAAAACTGATAAAGAGAAAAGCCACACAACCAAAAAACCAAATAGAAAGTTTAAACCAGATGAGAACAGAACTACAGAAGTCCAACTACTTCCACTATTTGAAAATTACTCAGTCAAAAATAGCACTGCTCTGATTATGCAGCTGGTTTATAAAAGCAATTTTATAACATCTAAGTAAAAAGACACACTTAAAATAAATTGACTTACCAAGGACAACAAACATAGAAGTTCTATTCCAAAGACAAAAAATACTGGTTAGAAAGTTGTCCAAGAATAAATCATACTCAGAAAATATACATATCATACCCACTAAAAAATTATTTAAGAGATCAACTTTGACACAAGCCAGATACTGTAAAAGGTAAAATAAACACTAGCTGAAAACTTGAAAATTATGCGACTTATAAGAAAACAACCAGCCCAAAATATCTACTGAATTTGCAAAAGAAACAACTGAGACCAATTTGCTTTTAGCCTAAATCTGTTTAAATGTTTTCAAATCATACAGAAAAGATAATAGATTGCATCATTGGAGAAATTAAGTGGCAGATCAGACTTAGATTTTAAGCCTTTGTAAATGAAAGTATTCCATTTATTATACACACTAATAAGAATAAAACTGAATTAAGTTCTATAACTGATAATTATATAAAGAACTGCAAACACCAAATACACAAACTGTTTATCTAACATTGCTTTTCTTAAAACAAAATTGACAAAAAATTAAACATCTAAATGCATCTTAGCCAAGCTAGGTTTTGACAAACCCTTAGAAGATAAAAAAATACTCAGATAGTAGTATTATGGGTAAACTTGATAGAGTAGAGAAATAGTAACATTTGGTGCTCTTAATTATTGATAATATATGTTTTGCATAATTTCATTGGCTTAGTTTTGATTATCAGTCTTTGAAGATCTTATTTACTGGTTGTGAATTTACTTATTGAGTTTTTTAATTATAAGACACAGAGTTTTGGTTTTTGCTGACTGCAACTTCTTATAAAAATAAGCTTTTTTTTCTGAACTAATAAGTGTAGTCATTAGGGTCCAGTATTGTCTTTTCACCCTTTTAGTAAACTATTAAGATAACATTAATATTCAAAAACTTAGGAGGAGCTTTCCTTTTTTACTAAGCTATCACAAAGTTTATTCTCAGACAGTTGATTTTCTTATATTGCCACTTTACAAAAGAAAAGAAAAGAAAAAATAAAGAAAGAAAAAGAAGAAAAAAAAAAAAAAAAAAAAAAAAAAAAAAAAAAAAAAAACAAAAAATCAAAA
>JAAOMT010000082.1:291978-386811 GCA_016748015.1 Geosiphon pyriformis
AAAAAAAAAAAAAAAAAAAAAAAAAAAAAAAAAAAAAAAAAAAAAAAAAAAAAAAAAAAGAAATTAGTATTGTCAATTGCTATAATCAAGAGCAATTAGTCCAAGTCATTTAAGAGTTTGAGGCATTTATGCTAAGAACATTGATCCTGGAATAAAGATATAAAACAAAAATTAATTTAATTGTAACATGGAAGTTCAAAGAATATATATTTATAATTTTTTTGGATTTCAGTTGATAAGTTTATTTTGAATTTATTTAGCATAATTAAGAGAATAGATAAAGAGTAAAGAATTGATTCTTGTCTAGTAGTTTGTATCTATCTGTCTGTCTTTTTCTATCTTCTACAACTATTTGCTTTTATATATTTTTTGGTTTTATAAAATTGCTTCTGATTGTTTCATTATTGCTAATTATTGCTTTGTTATTTTACATTATTACTAGTTATTCTATATTATAACATATTATCTAGTATTATTTTGTATTATCTCACATTGTAATGTGTTATTCTGTGCTATTCTAAGTTATAATGCATTATTCAATATTATTGTATGCTATTCTGTATTATATCACATTTTGGTCATATTTCTTCATAACTTTGAATTGGTTTTTCTACTTGGATAATATTATCTCTCTCTTTTTAGAATTGAGTTTCTGCAAAATTATATATATTTGTTCCTATGTTTTTGTTTGTGTAATGTTTGATGGGTGTGTCAAGTATTGTTTTTTATAGGTCTTTGAACTGTTAATTGGTAATTTGTTCTATGTTGTTAATTGTCATTGTCTTTATAGATTCATATAATAGTACATTTAAACAGTATTGAAAAGCAGCATATAGTCAGTATACTGCTTTGTAATATAGGGTCAGATTGCTTCTTCTTACAAATTTTCTACTTGTTGCTTTGCTTCTTTGTTGAAAGTTTTCTGGGTAAAGTCTCTATATGACATCTTTAAGTCTAATTGTTTACCTATTTTGTAGAACCAATAAGCTGGAGAAAGTCTTTTTTTTTATTTTTTTGCATTTTCTGGTGTCCATTTCTCTGTTTCAGGAAGATCAATCTCATGAGCTAAAGCCTTTTTTATTTCTTCGAGCTCAAGAACCAAGTATTTTTTTTTATAAACTTCTTTTCTTCTTTGTCTTATCCAAGAGAAAGCTTTTCACCAATTTCCTCTTTTGGATGTTGGGTAAAAGTAAGAACAGTTAGTTCTAATTAAATTTTTACTCTTTTCTTTCCTGCTTTTATCTTTATACTATATCTTTTTTCTATCAATTGTCACTTTTATTTGAACAGAAAATTGTTGAATTGTGTCAAATAGTTGTTTTGAGAGTTGTAGAATTTGATCTGACAGGTTTATGTTAAAAGTTCTATTATTTTTTGCTGCTTTTTATGATATTATATATTTGAATTTTTTAATTTAATTTGCTGCACATTGTCTATGTTTCGATGATGATGATTGGTTTTAAATCTTATGATATATTTTCTGGTCTAATTAATGAAATTTGTGTTCCTAGCTGAGGTATTGATGATGATGATTCCTGTTTTGCATGATAAATTTTTAATGATTTTCATGCACTACTTTCTTTAACATCCTGTCTTCCAATTGTAATTTGTAAACTCCATTTTTTAAAACTTTGTGTATGTAGAATGAATCATCTTACTTTGGTTCAAACTTTCTACTCTACTGTTTCTCAGCTTTTGTACAATATAATAGTACTTGGTCTCCAATCTTGAATTCCATTGTTCTGATAGGCAGTTATTATGTCTTTCTTTTTGTTATTCTTAAGTGTGACCAATATTGTCAGCTACAGTTTTATAATTGTCTTCCAATATTTTTATTAGTTGATATATTTTTTGGTATAAGGTAGCTTTAAAATTCTCTTCATTAATTGTTTCTGTTAGATAGAACAGTATTATTTGTTTAATTAGTAACATAGCTTTTTTTCTATAGACTAGTTTAAATGGTGTGAACTGAGTTGTATTTTGCTTTAGTGTTCAGTATGCAAATAATACAAAAAGTATGAATAAATTCTATTCTTGTCCATTTTTATAACTTATTTTTGCTAGTGTTTTACATAGTGTTTGGTTAAATCATTCTACTAGTCTGTTTTTTTGTAGGTAATATGGTAACAATAATGGATATTTTATTCCAAACTATTGACTTAATTTGGTTAATGTATTATTAACAAAATACATTTCTTAATCAGATAGCAGTTATTTTGGGCAGTCATAATAAATGCAGTTATTAGAGTTTAGTAGTGTCTTTTTATCCTTCTAGTAAGCTATTAAGATAATATTAATATTCAATCTTAGAGAGAGCTTTTTTTTTTACCAGACTATCACAAAATCTATTCTCAGACAGTTAATTTTTTTATGTTGTCACTCCATTAAAAAGAATAAAATAAAAAAAAATAAAAAAAAAATAAAAAATTAGTATCCTGTTAATAGCTGTGATCAAAAATTATTGGTCTAATGTAGTTAAGTATTAGATTTTATTAACATAGAGTGTTAATAATGACAAAAGTAATTAATATTTTTAATCAAGTGATAATAACATGAATTCAATAATAATAAATAATTTTATTAATAAGGGAATAATTTCACTTCAAGTTATAGAAAACTATCTTTTGAAGAAAGAGTATTGTTGAATTTTCTAGGAATTCTTTGTTGGCTGTCTTTTTAACTTCTATAATTACTTGTTTTTATACATTTTTTTATTCTATAGAATTGCTTTTTAATTGTTTTGCTATTTCTGTTATTACTTTGTTTTTCTATATTATTGTTAGTTATACTATATTATAATATGTTATCTTTTAATATTATTAATTATCTTATGTTATCTTATATTATTATTAATTATCTTATATTATAATATATTATTACTAATTATCTTATGTTATAATACATTATTCTATATTATTGCTAGTTATTCTATGTTATAACACATTATTTTATGTTATTGTGCATTGTTACCAGTAGAATTTTAGCTATTAATTAGCATGAACTTACCCTTATAATTCCTATTATTAATTAACATATATTATTATCATTTCAATTATTACTTATTATTTAATCAAATTATCAAATATCATTACTTAATCAATAATCCGATTTGTACTCTAGAAATTAAGATGATCAAATTACACAATACTCTGAACCATTTAACATAGTTAAAATTTGCCGAAATTAATGAAAATTTGCCGAAATAATCAATAATTCAGTGAAATAACTTGTAAATTTGCCAAAATGTATCTTTAGTTCACCCAAATTATAGAAAAAAGAAAAGTGCAAGTTCAAAGACTAATACTACAACAAGTTGTATAAAAGAAGAGCTTTTCTCTTCAAGAAAATATATCCTCCCCATATTCTATCATAGTAACTTACTTCCAATATCTTAATTGAAACAAATCACTTTTTACAAAATTAAATAAAAAAAAAAATTAAATATTCGAAAACCAAATCCTTAAATTATTACACTTGAAATTCCCTCAAAACACAACTAACGTTTTGAAATTGATTAGCTACCAATTTTAATGAACTGTTAGTGACTTCAGGCCTGGATAGAAAATGTTTCCATTGGAAAATTCTATTTCTTTTACATTTCTTTTATTTTTTTTTTATTTTCTTATCACAAATTATTAGGGTAGCCTACAGACAAGATTTCTGTAGAAGAGTTGACTTTTACAGCAAAGTAACTACACATTTTAATAAGCTTCCAGATGAGCAATTCTTGGAAAAGAGTTGACATTTACTACAACATAACTACACAAAGTAACTGGCATAGAATTGGCCATTCCACTTATAAGCCCAGCAGTTCAAATTATAGAAAATAATTTGAAGATAAATTCAGTTATTAGAGGTTCAACTACTTCTAAAAAACGTAAATTTACAACAAACAGACATCAACAACATTCAAGAAAAGAGACTAAAAACCTCTGGTAACATTTGGTGCTTTCTCATGGAAATAATACAGCAATAACAACTTCAAAGTGGCAACCACACCAGACACAACAATTCTAGAGTATTATCAGTCAATTTACACCCACTACAAGCAAAGATTCAACATCCCAGACGGAATTGAGGTTGTCAAAAAATCAGTATACCAATACATTGAAAACCACATTAACAATTATTTTTTTGGAAACTACAACATTTCAGAAGTTAGAAGCAACCTCTACAATAATTTAGTACACTATTCACAATTAGGAACAGAAGACTTGAACAGTGAAACACTTGCTACCTATTTTCAAGAACTTAATTTTAACATTATTGAGTATTGTGAAGAAAATTACCTAGTGCAGTTTCAATACTCTATTGACTTTGAATCAGAAACAGAAACAAGCAACAAAAACAAACAGAAAGTGAAACAATACTCAAAAACCACCCCAAATACTCCAATACTACTGAAAACAACTGCCAAATACTTGCAAACACCTAAACAAAAAACCAGTGTCAAATTACCACTTTCTATTACACCATTTCCAATTTTACTTGTTCAACCACAAACACCAAGTTCACCATTTAATCATTTCTCCTGACCAGAAGATTATCAGTCACCTAAAAATTCTGTTCAACAGCAAGAACCAATATCAACAAGTGCCAATATCATTGATTACTTACAAAAAAACGAAAGTAATCATTTAGAAAGTCTGGAAAATGAAGAAACTGAATTAAAACAAGAAGAAACCACAGAAAACAAAGAAGAAATGGCAACTGCTTATATTGCAAAAATTCCAGAATTCACTGGTGAAGATAATAATACCAGTCCTTAAGAATGGCTTGACAAAGTCCAGAAAGCAGGAGATGCAAATAAATGAAATGCAGCAAGAATGCTTAAAGCAATTCCATACTTTCTCCAAGGAACAGCAGGCAAATGGTTTGAGAATTTGGATGCATCTTTTGAAAATTAACAAGCATTCAAAGATGCTTTTTTATAACAGTTTATTGACAACAACACATCCATCACTCTCCAAAATTGGTTCTGAAATATCAACAAAAACTAAGTGAATTAGTCATGATCTACTTATAGAAGTTCAACAAACTTCTCAGAAGAATTTGCCAATTAGAAACCAATAATTACTATTCTGATACCCAAATCTTAGATCAATTCATTGCTGGACTGAAAGACAAATTCATCAAAAAAGTTCATTCACATTCACTTGAAGATTTGGCCACTGCTATTAGACATGCCAAAAACTATGAAATAACAATGGAAGAAGCAAATTACACCAAGCTTGTCAACTTAGCTATTGGAGAAACCAGCTTAGTAGCTGAAAAAAAAATAGACCAACTCACAAAAAAAGTTGAAAATTATTTCACTAACTAACAACAACAGCAGCAGCAACTACAAAGATATCAACCACCACAACAACGAAACCAAAACAACCTTGGATTACCATCTAACAACCAATCTCAAAATTGTTATTATTGTGGAATTCCAAGACACTAGAAACAAGATTGCAGGAAATTGCAAAGAGACCAACAAAATAGGAGTAATCAACATTATTCTTTACCACAACAATCTTATTACCAACCTCCACCACCAACTTATCATTCACCAAGACCACAAAATCAAAACAATTACTATCAACCAGCACCACAACTAATACAGCAACAATATTAGCAATCTTTATCAATTCAGCAATATCAGACACAACCCACTCAACAATATTAAGTACCAGCCAGAAAATTGGTTCAACATATCCAATTCACACCTCAAAATCAATTTTAGAATAACAACAATAGAATCAACCCAAATAACCAATTAGTTCTCCGAAATTCTGGTCAGCAAAGACCAAATCACTTTCACATTCAATCCAGTTATTTAACAATGACTGAAGAATTGAATTATCAACAAACTGCACTTTCTGAAGATAAAGCTGCAGCACCAAGAACAAACCCTTCCAACTATACTATTCTACCAGCTCAAATTGCCCAAAATGCCAATTTTTTAGATATATTCCCATTTGAATTTGAAGCAAATGAATCACCATTCTTGCTTAGTAATGCAGCAGTTAATGAACAGAAAGCAATTACTGCTATGTACACAGAAGCTGAAGTAGAAGGAAAACCCATTTGCTTAATCCTAGATAGTAGATCTGCTGGAAGTATCATCACTTACCAGCTAATGCAGCAACTCAAACGGAATGTAGACAGACCAGCTCAAACAGTTATTGTTACAGCTGATGGTATAAAAAAAACTCCAGTAGAAGAAATTGATAATTTTCCCTTTACAATTGATGGAATTATCATTCCAGTTAAAGTTCTTGTTATGAATGCACCCCAATACTAAGCTCTGGTTGGAAATGATTGGCTTCTCAAAGCCAATGCAAACCTGAACTGGGAAACTCAGAAACTTAAGATCTCATACTAAGAACAATACACTATAGTACCTGCTACATATGGTACTTTCAACAAGTGTTCAGAAAAAGCCCTAGTGTTTGAGGAGAAAGAAATGGCAATTACTGAAACCTACATGGCTCTTGGATCAACATCCAATTGGGCTGAAGAAACAGAACAAGAGATTTTTAAAGAAACCAGAGAATGGAAGAAAGTTAGATATTCTACACCAGA
This sequence comes from Geosiphon pyriformis, assembly GCA_016748015.1. Lineage (NCBI taxonomy): Eukaryota > Fungi > Glomeromycota > Glomeromycetes > Archaeosporales > Geosiphonaceae > Geosiphon > Geosiphon pyriformis. The sequence continues at coordinate 298,549 of JAAOMT010000082.1, forward strand.
ACCACGAAAGAAACCACTATATATTCCATTAAAATGCAAAGACTACAAGAAAAAGCTTTCATTTATGAGAGCATGTATTTCTTCAGAAGAGGAATATGAAACTCACACCTGCTACTTCTACAAAGCATGCCATAAAGAACGTTTTGGATCTCCAAAAAGAAGTGGAAAATAGAACAACACCCCTTGTCTTATATGTAGAGATATGCTACCAGAAAAATGCAACTAAATTAATATTGCAATGAGAGGAGGAGTATGTGATCAGACCTGTCAATATGTTCTATCAATTTCGGAAAAAGTCAGAAGAGGAACACTATTTGATACAGCATACAACAGCACTCTTAATAAATTTTACCATTACTCTCATGATGTTGAAATGATTTTTGACTTAGCAATGGCATTGATCAATGAAGCCACCCAAGAAGATGTCTGCCAAATGAAAGAAGCTGAATATATTGAGTATACCATGGAATTAGCTGGATTTGATTATAAAGATGAAATAGAAACCTACCACCAAATTGCAAGTCATACATACCCAACCAAAAAAGTTCAAATTCAACAATTAGAGCAAATAAACATTCAATTGTGTGAAGAATATGTTATGTCTTGTGATGACCAATGGTGTTTAGAATGTTATGCTCTTAGCATTCCTCTGCCAGATGAGAATGATAATAATGAAATCGAATTTGAAGTATTTGAACTAGTAGAAGAACTACCAACTACCCCCATCTATCTTCTTGAAAAGCAACCACCTCTATAACTTAAATATTTTGACAACCATGGCCAAGGAATCAGACCAAAAAGAGCACACGAAATGGATGTTGGATATGATCTAAGATACTTAGGAAAAGATACTTTGGTTCTCCAACCAAAGTCCTTGACAAAAATCAATCTCAAAATTGCTTTTGAAATACCACCAAGAGCAATGGTTCAAATTGTCTTCAGGTCATCATTGGCAAGCAAAAAAATCAATATTAGAGGAGGAGTCATAGATACAGGATATACTGGAGATATCACCATTATGTTGCAGAATAAAATAAACAAACCATTCAGAATTGAACATGCCAAAAAGATTGCCCAAGCAATTTACTTACCCTTAATCAACATTGTGGGTTTACAATCAGTAAACAACAGAGAACAATTGGGAAAAAGTGAAAAAGGAACTCAAGGTTTTGGTTCAACTGGACGATTTACAGTACCAGTAAACATAGCTCTTAATGCACAGAATAAATCTCATCAGATTCTTCAACTTCTCCAACCAATTACCATTTCACCTTTTAGTAAACATCACGAAATTTACACTTGCTCAAAACCCACCACTACCCAACAAATCTTTGAATCCAATGAACAAATTTGTTTGAAACATGAAATCTCAATTCCAAACGTTTATATTCCCAAAGGAATAAAAAAATTTCAAGTTACATTCTACAACCCCAATAATTATTCTATTGTCTTATTAAACAAATTAGAGATTGGAATTATACACAATAATATCTTTCAAGATAAAAACCTTCAAATTGTCTCTAATTTCATCGAAATTGTAAGACATACTCTACTTCCAAATCCAAATATCATTCCCACTACTGAAAACTATCACCTTTTGGAAGAAAAACTCTCTCAAATCAACATGGATTCCTTGGAACCCCAACAACAAAGACAATTGAAACAATTGATAGCTGAATTTGCAAATATATTTACAAAAGACAACAATGACTTGGGAAAAACTGATATTGTTCAACATCAGATCCATACAGGAGATGCTCTACCAAAACATCAGCAAGCTTACAGAGTACCACTTGCCAGCCACCAATTTATCAGAGAAGAAGTTCAGAAAATGCTCAATAATGGATTGATTCAACCATCAAGAAGTCCTTGGGCCTCACCAATAGTCTTTGTCAAAAAGAAAAATCGGAAAAATCAGATTTTGTGTTAACTATTGCCAATTGAACAGTGTGACAATTGAAGATGTCTACCCTCTTCCAAGAATTAATGACATGCTAAATGCTCTAGGAAAAGCCAAGTTCTTCTCAACTTTAGACTTGGAAAGTGGATACTGACAAGTCGAAATGGACCCAAAAAATAGACCCAAAACAGCATTCACTACTCAAGAGAGAAACTATGAGTTCAATATTATGCCTTTTGGACTCTGCAATGCACCAGCAACATTTCAGCGACTCATGGATGTTGTATATAAAAAGCTTTTGTGGCAATCAGTAGTTGTCTATCTTGATGACACTGATGTATACTTACCAAGCTTTGAAGCCCACCTCATTTACTTGCGAGAAGTTTTTTAATGATTACGGAAAGCAGGATTAAAGTTAAACATTAAGAAATGTCATTTTGAAAAAACAAGCTTAATCTTTCTTGGATACATTGTAAGCAAAGATGGAGTCAAACCAAACCCTAGAACAATCAGTGCTGTCAAAAACTTCCAAACTCCCAAAAATACCACAGAGCTATGAGGATTTGTAGGATTAGCCTCCTACTATCAGAAATTCATTAAAGGATTCTCAGAAATTGCCAAACTACTCAATTATCTCACCAACAAAAATGTGCTATACAAATGGATGGAAAAACAACAGAAAGCTTTTGAAACTTTCAAAACAAGATTGACAACAGCCCCAGTTCTTGCTTACCTAGACTTCAACAAACGGTTCCAACTAGCCACTGATGCTTTACATATAGCATTTGGTGCCATCCTATCACAATTGAATGAAAATGGCCAGAAACAAGTCATTGCCTATGCCAGTAGAACACTCAAGTCAACAGAACTCAAATATGGCTCAACTAAATTGAAAGCTGCCACAGTTATTTGGGCTCTTAAACATTTTCAACAATATCTGAAGAATGGAAAAAAATTTAACATCATAACTGACAATATTGGTTTCAAATGGCTCAATAAAAAGAAAACAAAACAAAGTGCCAAACAGTTCCAATGAAATGATTTCTTAGCAGACTACAAATACATTGTATACCACAGGTCAGGAAAACTACACACAAATGTTGATAGTCTTTCAAGAATAAGACAAAAATAATACCAACACCAAACCAACAAAATACCAACAAACTACCAGCCAAACAAACAACAAAATCAACAACAATAGATCTGGAAACTTACAACAACATCAAAAATTATTTGGAGACCCTTACCATGCCAGAAAATTGGTCTTTAAGTGAAAACCATTGATTACAACAACAAGCAAAACAATACTTTATTTACTACAACAAAATCTACTACAAAAATCACAAAAATTCAAATCAATCACTCAGACTAGTACAAGAGAATGAAAAAGAAACAATTTTATACAACATGCATACAGACCTATCTTCAGCACACTTGGGAAGAGATGGAACAATTCAAAAAACTCTTGAACATTACTTTTGGCCCCACATACAAAAAGATATTCGACAATATGTAGAATCTTGTAATAGTTGTTAAAGAAAAAAAGAAACTCACCCCACAGAATCTTTAAATCCAATCAAAGTTGGACAACCTTTTGACAGAATTGAAATTGATTTAGTCAGACCATTATCTATTACAACCCAAGAAAATTGCTATATTGCAATAGCAGTAGATTATCTTACCAAATAACTTAAAGCTAGAGCCATCCAAAAAGCAAATGCAAAATCAGTAGCAAATTTCATCTATGAAGACATTATTTGTAAACATGAATGCCCAATTGAACTTTTATCTGATCAAAGAACACATTTTGTAAACAACTTGATACAAAAAATTTGTGTATGGTTCAATGTCAAAAGACCTTTATCATCACCTTATTATCTTGAAACAAATAGACTTGTAGAACATTTCAACAGAACATTGTGTAAATCTTTAGCCAAAGTCTCAACAAATTTTGAGCAGGAATGGGATATCTTTATTCCATCAATGTTACTAGCATACAGAACACTAAAACAAGATACTATGAAACACACACCATTTGATTTAACTTATGGAAGGACAGCAATATTACCAATTAATTTTACAGTAGAAACATACCCTGTGCAACCAATTAATAAAAAGAACTTTCAAGAAACACTCCAAAGAAGAGCCTACACTCTTTTTAGTACACTGGAAGGAAAAAGAAGGATAGCAGCAACTCATATTGAACATTTCCAAGCTCAATAAAAAGAAAGACATGATAACAAATTACCACCCATAACTCACAAATTTAAAATTGGAGATAAAGTTCTCTTACACAGAACTAAGGCTGAAAAACCATGGAGTAGAAAATTTGAAAACAAATGGAATGGACCATTCTATATTCACGAAATTCTAGGCAATGGATCATACAAGTTAAGACTTGATAACAAAGTATTAGTGAAAGTTGCACATGGAGATTGATTGAAACATTATCATTTCAGAAACAATCTTGAACTATTAATTCCACAAATTGGTACACATTCCCTTTTAATTAATCCTAAAGATATTCCCTAAAATTTAGAACCAATAATTATAATAAAACAACAGCCAAACTTGAACACTTAATTCAACATAATTTTACAATAATTTTTTTATATAACCCACAAAAAATAAATCAAAAATAGTAAATAATTACAAAGAAACATTTAAACCCAAAAACAAATAAAAACCCTATACCCAAAAATAATTTTCTTTATTCTCTTCAGACTTTGTTATTAATTAGTTATTTTTATCATGATTATTCTCCAAAATATTCAAAAAATATCCCAAAAATTAATGTTAGCTTTGAAAACACTTCCTGACTTATCTATAACGATTAATGGAAGTCAAATTAATTACATTCAGAAAAAAACCACAGCCCCAATAGTAAACAATTTTCAGAATTATCACCCCTATAGAAGAAAAACAAGAAGTCATTCTGGAAGTCAATTACCAGAACTTTTAAAGCAAGCTTTAAAAGAAAACCTCTTAATTGCCCCTATTGACATTCCACCAAATGCCACATTTCAACAGAAATTATTACTACTTCTCAATGAACAAAACAATAAACATATCCTTATTTATAGATATTTCTATATTGGAAAAACACTTAAAGAACAAAAATTGGAACTTGAAGCAACAAACATCACTCCTGAAGCTATACAAAAACAAATTCACAATAAATTTAAGACAGCAGCTGGACCAACAAACACTCACTACAAACTTAGAGCAGCTTATAGACTCTATGACCTATTCAATACTTGTGAAAACGTTCTACAAAACCCAATACTCCAATCAATGAAGATTCAATACATTGGAAAGCTCATAGAACTGAAATTTCAACAATTTTCAGACCAAATTACTTCAATTATTTTGGACCACTATCTTAATATCACAGATAGTGCTTGGACTTCGACAGAGCTCAGTCTTGAGGAGGAGATTATGCTACCAGTAGAATTTTAGCTATTAATTAGCATGAAATTACCCTTATAATTCCTATTATTAATTAACATATATCATTATCATTTCGATTATTACTTATTATTTAATCAAATTATCAAATATCATTACTCAATCAATAATCCGATTTGTACTCTAGAAATTAAGATGATCAAATTACACAATACTCTGAACTATTTAACATAGTCAAAATTTGCCGAAATTAATGAAAATTTGCCGAAATAATCAATAATTCAGTGAAATAACTTGTAAATTTGCCAAAATGTATCTTTAGTTCACCCAAATTGTAGAAAAAAGAAAAGTGCAAGTTCAAAGACTAATACTACAACAAGTTGTATAAAAGAAGAGCTTTTCTCTTCAAAAAAATGTATCCTTCCCATAACTTATCATAGTAACTTACTTCCAATATCTTAATTGAAACAAATCACTTTTTACAAAATTAAATAAAAAAAAAAATTAAATATTCGAAAACCAAATCCTTAAATTATTACACTTGAAATTCCCTCAAAACACAACTAACGTTTTGAAATTGATTAGCTACCAATTTCAATGAACTGTTAGTGACTCCAGGCCTGGATAGAAAACGTTTCCATTGGAAAATTCTATTTCTTTTACATTTCTTTTATTTTTTTTTTATTTTCTTATTACAAATTATTAGGGTAGTCTACAGACGAGATTCCTGTAGAAGAGTTGACTTTTATAGCAAAGTAACTACACATTTTAGTAAGCTTCCAGACGAGCAATTCCTGGAAAAGAGTTGACATTTACTACAACATAACTACACAAAGTAACTGGCACGGAATTGGCCATTCCACTTATAAGCCCAGCAGTTCAAATTATAGGAGATAATTTGAAGATAAATTCAGTTATTGGAGGTTCAACTACTTCTAGAAAACGTGAATTTACAACAAACAGACATCAACAACATTCAAGAAAAGAGACCAAAAACCTCTGGTAACAACACTATATAGAGAATTAATAAAAAAAACTGAAAATAGTAAACACAACAATTTCCAAGAAACTTTTACTATTATTACTTAAGACAAAATTTCAAAATTCAGAATTTGTATACAAACAAAACAAAACAATTGTTTGATATGGCAATATTATACCAATTTAAACAATTTGTGAGAAAGAACAACTTATTTACATAGACATAAGCCATATATCAGTTAAAAGTAGGATTTTAAGATTGATTAAAAATACTACTGCATCGAACAATGAACACAATAATCATTAATCAATTAGGAAGGATTATTAATACCTAATTTAAAAAATTACAGATTAAAATTGCTCAAATAATTCTTAAAAAAAAGTCAAAGAGTTAATTTAAGAAAAAAAGTTAGAAAAGTTAGGAAATTTTAATGGAGCTTAATATTAAAAAAAAGAAATAATGTTACTCATAGAAATTTAGAAATTTTTAAAAAGAAGATAAAATAGCTAATTAAAACTAGACATAGTAAAAGAAAAATTTCAGAATTCTTTTTAAAGAATTACAAAATTCTAGGAGTCTTAAGATTTCTGGCTAGAAAAATTAAAAAAATCCAAAAAATCTCATATAACATTAATAATATATATAGTAAGAGTATTAGAAACAAAAAAAACAGAATTAAGTTCAAAATTCAGTTAGAATTAATTAATTATCCAATATTCATCTCTTCAAAAAGTAGTTTTTTATAACTTGAAAAAAAATTAAATCACATATTAATAAAATATCAATTATTATTTAAATCTATGTTGTTATTACTTGATTAAAGAAAAATTAATCACTTCTACTCTATTAACATAAAATGTTGATAAAATTTGATACTTAATCATACTGAATCAATAACTTTTAATTACAGCTATTAATAAAATACTAATTTATTCTTTTTTTTTCTTTTTTTTTCTTTATTTTGTTTTGTTTTGTTTTGTTGTTTTATTAACTAATTAAAAAAATTAAGTACTAAGTATTTTGATGTCAAGAATAATCTAATAAAAAACCTGAAAACAAGAATAAAAATTTGAAAATAGTTTACTAAAAAAACATAACTGCCAAAATAAATTAACCATTACACTAAAAAAAAATTTACAAAATAAACTTTTAGAAGGATACTAAAACAATCATTAAATCTTTGTCTATTATACAAAAAACTCTACCAAAACCTTCAAATCAAGAAAATTTTTAGATATTACTATTATAATTCAGCTATTAAGCACCAAGTTATCGGTTTTTTATTTATACTAACATCCCAAATAATCATTTGTAACATCAAACACTCTTTTTTTATGTTAATACTATTAGATTCAATAGTATTACTAGCTTTAAAGCTTCAAAAACAATCAGTAAAACTCTTAATAAAATCTCTTTGTTGTCAATATTATTTTTTAAAACACCACTTTTTCTTTTTTTTCTAGATAAAATAAGTTTAATAATTACATTAACACCAGATTTTAATAGTTTTTTTTATAATAGCAATACTGGGGCCAACAGTGGTCTTGTAATTAAGTAGAAATAGTTTTAATTTATTATACTGAATAATTGAGACTTCTTCTTAAAAGATGTACTCTTTCTGTGAATTTAGAATATAAGAAAAAAAGAATTTTTTTTTTAAAATTATTAGACTATTTTAGTTAATAAATTTTTAATATTTACTTTTTTTTAAATATTTTTTTTGTTTAATTATTAATAATTATATTTTAAATTATTTATTTTTTTAAAAAAATATTAAACTGATTAGTTTTTAATCTTTATAATAAATTAAACAAAATATATATTTATTATAAAAAAAATACAATAATTTATTATATTAAAATTAAATATAAAATTTATATTATTAGTATATTTAGCTTTTTTTTAAAACTTTTTGTTAAAAAATTTTTTAAAAATATTATAATAAGACCAACAAATTAGTTTATTATTGATTATAATTTTTTTTGTTAATTTTAATATTATTTAAAGATTTACTATTGCTAATAAAAATCATATATATAAATTTAACAGTTTTTTTTCATTTTTATTATTTTATTATTTTTATTATTATTTATCTTTTGTTTTAATTAATTAATTTTTTTAACTTGGTTTTAATTTAAAAAAATTGTTTAATAACAATACTTAATTATAATAAAATTTTTTATTATATATTAATAATTAGCTTATATAATTTATAATTAAATAAGATTTTGGTTTTTTTAAACCATTTATTTTTAATAATAATAATATATTTTTTGGTTTTAGAAACTTTCATATTAATTTTAATACAAATAAAAACAGCTTTACTTAAAATTTTTCTTTTTATTAACATATATATTAATTATAAATTAAGTTAAATATTTATTAATTTTTTTGACAATAATACTAACAAATAATTTACTGTTTAAAATTAAATCAATAAAATAGTTAGCTATTTATGCTTTATAAATTAAAAAAATAATATTACTATTGTTAACAAATTTAACTTAATAAAAGTATTTATTGGTTTTTGATAGTTTTTCTTTAAAATTAAGTATTTATAAAAATTTTTTTGAACTATAAATAAGTTTTAATTTGAAAATTTTTAATTTTTATTTGTTTATTGTTCTTAACAGTAAATATTATGGCTTTGTTGAAATTTAAAACAAAATTAACTTTGGTTTTTTTTTTTTTTGTAAAATTAAAAGAGTTAATAGTTAGTTTATTTATATTATGATTATTATTAATTAAATTAAAAGTATAAAAAAAGTTTTTTTTTATTAATTTGTATTTTTACTCTTTAAAAATATGTTTATTAGTTTAAATTAAAATATTTTTATTAAAAAATTTAGATTAATATAATTTGATCTTTAATTAAAAATATTTTTATTATTAACTTTATTATTTTAACTATTATTGTTTCTAAAAACTAGTAAAAACAAAAAAAATTATTGTAATTTTTAAAAAATGATTAATTAATGTACAATAATAATATATAAATAGATAATTTTACTGTTTTTAATAATAAATTAGTTATTAAAAATTTAATAAATTAAATTAAATTAAACTTTAAATATCAAATTTAGTTTAATTTATAAGCTAAACTAAATTTTTAAAGTAAGTTTGAAGTTAAATTTTTTTGACAAGTTCAAATTTGGTTTAAAATTTACAAACTTAAATAAATTTGATAAATTAAAAAATATATATTTTGTATTATTTGTTTATTAATTATTACTTTGTTTAATTATTATAATTAGTTAAAAAAATATATTAAATTATACATATATAACAACTTTATTTTTTAATTTATTAAAATAAATCTATTGTTTAATATTATTAATAATATAACAGAATTTAATAACTCAAATAATTTAAATATTAATATTTTTGGTAAATATAGTTTTTAAAATAAAATACAAAATTATTTTAATAAATTTGAATAAACAAAAAAAACAGTTAAATATTGGTTTTAAAATATATATATAGACTATTTTTTTATAAAATTACAAATATTATTAAACTTTTATAATATTATTTAAAAACTTTCTATTAAACAGTATATATTATAAAAAAAGGCAAAATGTTTAGAAAGTAAAAATTTAATAAACTAAATCCAATTAAATTATTAAAATAAGTTTAATTTAAGTTTAAAATTAAACTTTTTTGCCAAATTTAAATTTAAAAATTTGTTTAAGTTTAATAAAATTAAAAAATATTTATTTTATATTATTTGTTTATTAATTATTACTTTGTTTAATTATTATAATTAATTAAAAAAGTATATAAAATTATGTAAATATGACAATTTTTTTTAACTTATTAAAATAAATCTATTGTTTGATATTATTAAAGATTTAAAATTCAAAATAATAGAATTTGATAATTTAAATAATTTAAATATTAATATTTTTAATAAACATAATTTTTAGAGTAAAATATAAAACTATTTTAATAAGTTTATAAAAACAAAAAAAACCAATTAAATATTCAATCTTAAAATATGTATATAAACTATTTTTTATAATTTTTTAATTAAGTTAACTAAAAAATTGTTTTTAAATTATTATTTTTATTAAAAATTTGATATTTAAATATCTTAAACATGATTTTTTTGTTTGTATATATTATTTGTAATTACTTAATAATTCAAAAATTATTGTTGTTTTAAATATATTTTTTTTGTAAATAAAAAATATAATTGTAAATATAAAATTTTATTTAGTGTTTAAAACTATAAAAATAATACACTATTTTAATTATAAATGTAGTAATTATTGAAAAAAAATTCATTAATATTATAATATAAATTTTAATAATTAAATCTGAATATATTTATAAACTTTAAACCAACTTAAATTAAATTTGTTATTTAAATTAAAGTTTAGTTAAAATTTAATAATTTTAGATTTAATTCTGAAGTTTAGCCAAAATTTTATTTAAGTTTAATTTAATTTAATAATTTATTTAAATTAATATTTTTATTAAAAATTTGATATTTAAACATATTAAAAACAATTTTCTTATTTTATATATATAGTTAATAATTACTTAACAATTTAAAAATTATTTGTTGTTTTTAAATATGGTTTTTTTTGCAAATAGAAATATAATTACAAATATAAAATATTATTTAATGTTTAAAACTATAAAAACAATATAATATTTTTAATTATAAATATAAAAACCCTTAAAAAAAATTAATTAATAATATAAAATAATTTTTAATAATTAAATTTGAATAAGTTATAAATTTTAAACTAAACTTAAACCAAATTTGTTATTTAAGTTTAAGTTTAATAAAATTTAATAATTTTAAATTCAATTTAAATTCAATTTAAATTTAAGTCCAAAATTTAGCCAAAATTTCTGTTTAAGTTTGGTTTAATTTAATAATTTAATTAAACTTAGACTAAACTAAACATTAAAATTTTAATGATTATTGAAGTTAATAAAATTAATATTTAAATTTGAGTTTTTAAAGTTGTTAAGTTTTTTTATTATTTGTGTTAATAACTCTAATAATTAGGCAAAATTAATTATAAGTCTATTTATCAATAATTTATTTGAATTTTAAGTTTAAATAACAAAAAAAATAACAGTTATTTAAAAAACTAAAACTAAATAAAAACTAAAAAATAAATTGTAAGTGTATTTTTTAATTATTTTTAATTTTTAGACAAATTTAATAATTATATTAATAGTAAAATTGTTTTTTAAAGCCAAAAAAACCAAAAAACATATAATTAATTAGTTTTTAATTTTTTGGTAAAAAAATAAATTTTTTGTTTTTTAATTCAGTTTTTTCAGTATTTATTTATTAAATTAACTTTCTTATAATTTTGGCATATTTAGTTGTAATTTTATTAAAACTTTGTATTTTTTTTCTAATTTAATATGTTATTTAAAAATTTAAATAAAAATTTTAAACTTTTATTTAAATTAAATAATAAAAAATATTAATTTTATTGTATTACTTTTAAATAAAAATAGTAAAATATTATTTTTTTATTTTAAAACAGTTTATATGCTTTGAAAAATAACCAAAATATTTGTTTGTATTATATTAATAGTTATTGGTTTTAAAGTAGATATTTTTGTAAAAAAATCTGATTTACTTAAAAAAAATTAAAAACAAAAACAATTTAATAGCTTTTTTTTTGTTTCAAAAAAAGTTGTAATTAATTATTAAATAGCTATTCAAAAATAAATTTGATGATTTAATAGTTTGAAATTAAGTAATAGTTATTCAAAAATAACAAAATATAAAAGCCAATTAATATTGCATTTTTTTTTAAAAAATTTTTTAAATAAGTTTGATTAAAGAAATATATAGTATAAATAATATAAAATTTAACTGATTAATTATTTAAAAACCAATTTCAAAAGTTTTGGAATGTTTATTAAATTAATTTTTAACAGAAAAACAAATTAAGCAAAAAAATAAAAAATTGAATTTAATAAAATCCAAGTTATTTTTGTTATATACTGTAAAATATTTTTTTAATTGTCATAATAAGTATAAATAATTACTTATATAATAAAAAACAAATAAAATTTGACAATCTTACAAAAAGCACTACTTTTATATTTTAAGTTAAAATAATAAGTTGACAAAAAAAAACAAAATTATATTATAATAAAATTGATTAAAAAATAATTTAACTTTAAAAAGCAAATTAAATTGATAAAAATTCCAGTATATAAGATTAATTTTATTAATATTTAATTACTATTCTTTTTAAAAATAACAAAAAAACAAAAAAATAATTTGTATTATTAACAAAAAATAACATATTAATATAATTTTATGTTTTATATTAATATTTTAAAATTTAATATTAGATATTAATAATATTTTTTAATAATATTTATTATTAATTTTAAGATTAATAATTATATAAATTAAAAAAAAATAAAATATATAAATATTAACAAATAATTTTTATTTACAAATGTTTAGATATTTAAAAAAATTTAAAAAAAAATAAGTAATATAAAAAGATTAAATAATTAAAATAATTTTTATTTCTTTAATTTTTATATGTTTTTTATTGTTAAAAAACTTATTACTTTATTAATTATTTAAAATAGTCAATAATTAAATCAATAATTAGATTAATAATCAGATTGATGATCAAATTAATAATTAGATTAATGATTATTAGTTAAAAACAGAGTAGTTAATTATCTAATATTAATTAATATATGTAATAATTAATAAAACAATAGATTTTAAAAATTACAACAATATTAAAAATTATTTAAAATTATTTATAATATTAAAAAACTAGTTTTAAAGTAAAAAAAATATTTATAATATTAATTAAGATAATAATTATATAAAATAACATTATTATTATTGAAAATACAAAAATTTAAATAATTACTTAGCTTAATTTAAGAATACAAAAAAAAATAATATTATATAACATGTATTTGGATTTTTTTTAATATATTTGGAAAAACAATATTATTTAAAAGATATTAAAACATTATTTTTGGCTTTATATGCAAAAAATTTTTAATAATATATAAAATTTTGTAATAGTTATTAAAAAAAAAATTATTTATTAAATTTTTAAATTCAATTAAAATTTAATAATTTTTGGATAAAATTAGTATTAATTTAATTAAACTACTATATATTATAACTAAAAAAAATATTATAAAACTTTTTTCTATTATATTTTGTAAAAAAGTTTTTTGTTTTTGTTTTTTTTTTAATATATTCTTTATAATTTTTCAAAATATAAACTTTTTTATTGTAAATTTGTTGATTTAAACAGTATAATAACTAAAAAAAAAGACAATAAAAAATCTGTTTATAGTTTTATTACTAGAACTTTTTTTTAAAACAAAAAGTTTCAATTGATAATATTAAATACTTAAGTGAAAAAACATATTTTTATACCGATTTCTAATTATTGCTAATAAATTTTCAAACCTAAAAACTAATTCAAATAATAATACAAACTACACTTTAATGATTAATAATAAATACAAAACAAATTATAAAAATAAATATTTTTAAGACAAAAAAAATTAATTCTGATAAAATAATTGGCTTATTTTTGGGTTTTTATAATTATAATATAAATAATTAAAAAATAACTCTTTTTTTGCCTAATTTTATTGTTTTAAAAAAAAGATAAATTAATACTAAAATTGTAAAAACTTTAATAAAAATATTAATTTTTTAATTATTAAAAACAAATTAACTATAACTAAAATAATAGTTACCAGGAAATTTTTTTGAAATTTGAAAAAATCATCAAATTTATATTTATATAAACTGAATTATAATATTGATCAGTAAAAAAAATTTAAGTAAATAATAATTTTAAAAAACAAAAAATATACTTAAATTAAATTATAATAATTAAAATAATTTTTATAAATATATTAAGAAAATAATTGTTTAAATTTTAATTTAATTTAATTATATTGTATTAATCTAATTGCAATTTATTAAATTATAACAAAAAATTATTATAAAATTTTTTTATTAGTCTTAAAATAGTTTATTTTAATTAAAAAAAATTTTATATATATAATTAAAGCCAATAAAAATTAAATAATATAATTATTTAAAAATTAATTTAAAATATTATTGTTTATTTTGTTTATAAACATAATATTATAAATAGTTAAATAATATATTAACTTATAAATTAGTGTTTTAAGTTTGTTAATTAATTTAAAAATTTTTGATGTTTAAAAATTTTAATTAATAAAGTTTTTTATATAATAAACAAAAATTTACTAATAATAATTGATAATACTATTACAGATAAACTTAGTAAAATAATGTTATAATATTTTAGTGCTGGTAATTTGGAAATAGAAGTTTGGAAATTTTTTGATAAATTGGTTTTTGTTATAAATCAGTTTATTAGTTTTTGAAAGTCTTAATATTTAAAATTTTATTTGTTAAGTTTTTTGGTTATAAAATACAAAAAAATTGTTTTGGCTATTGTATTAATATAAGTATCTTATATTCTATACTAGTTAATTACAATTACTAAAATTTGGTATTGTTTTTTTGCTTTTTTAGTAAACTAATAAAATAAAATTAATATTCAATTCTAAAAAAAACTTTTTTTTTTATCAAGTTATCATAAAGTTTAATATTAAGACAGGTAATTTTCAATATTGTTGCTGCTATTAGCTGAAATTTAAAAAATTATTTAGCATAAAATTATTCTTATAATTTTTATTATTAATTACTATATATTGTTGTTCCAATTTATTACTTATTATCTTATTAAATTATTTGAATTATTATTCAATTAATAACCCAATTTGTATAAAACACAAATAAAACCAAATTGCAATAATCAAATTATGTAATACACTAAACTATATAACATTTAGAATTTGCCAAAATATTTATTAATTTACTAAAATAATCTATAGTTTGCAAAAATAACTTGTAGTTTGATAAAATATATCTTTAGTTTGCCAAAATATTAGAAAAAAAAAGTGCTAAATTATAAAATAGTATTACAATAAATTGTTTAAAAAAGAATATTTTTTTTCGAGAAAATATTTCTTAATTAAAACTAATATTTTTTTTAATATCTTTTATACAAATTAATTTCAATAAAACTTATTTTAAAAACATAAAAATTTTTAATTATTCTTATTATGAAATTAACTATTTTATATTAATATTTTGAAATTGATTAGCAACTTCCAGACCTGAATCCAAAATAACTTTTTTAAAAACACATTTTCTTATTTTTTTTCTTTAGTTTATTTTTTTATTTCTTTTATTTTTTTTATATTATTGGGTAGTTTACAATTGAAATTTTTTGTAGAAGAGTTGACTTTTACAGCAAAGTAACTATACATATTTTGGAAAACTTACAAACAAGATTTTCTTGTAAAAGAGTTAACTTTTACCATAAAGTAATTACATACATTTTTAAAGAGCTTACAGACAAAATTTTTTTGTAAAAAAGTCAATTTTTACTGCAAAGTAATTATACAAGTAATTGGCATAAAATTGACTATTTCATTATAAATCCAACAGCATACATAGTCTAAAGTATAAAAAAATACTTTAAAAAAAGAATTAGCTTATTAGAGATTTACTAATTTTTATCAACAGCAAAATTAACAGCAAATGGTATTAACAATACTAAAAAAAAGATAAATGAATCTCTAATAACATCGTTTTACAAAAAAAAATAAAAAAAATAAAAAAACAAAGAAAAAAAATAGAAATATAATTAATATTTTGTTAATTACTATAATTAAAAATAATTGGTTCAAGTTATTAAAGTTCTAAATGCATTTATGCTAATTATATTTGGTTTGAAATAGAAGTAAAAGATAAAAATCAATTAAATTTTAATAATTGAATTGTTTAAAATTATGTAATTATAGATTTAAATAATAATATTTATTTAAATTGATTAGAAATAAAGAAAACTTTAATATAAAAGAGTTATTAAACTAAAGATAAAACATTTAGAATTGATGTAATTTTTGTTTGCCTTTTTTCTATTTATTAAAATTACTTGTTTTTATACATATTTTCTAATTTTATTAGATTGCTTTTAATTGCTTATTATTATTAATTATTGTTTACTATTTTAGTTATTGCTTTATTCTTTTATATTATAACTAATTATCTTATACTATCATTGGTTATTTTGTGTTATTTTACGTTATTTTATGTTATTTTGTATTATTTTATATTATTTTATATTATTATGCATTATTTTTTATAAATAATTAAGATTTACTAGATACAAAATATCCAAAATATTTACTAAAAATAATTTCAATTGATCTTTTAAATATAATTTTTTAAATTGTTAAAAGCTGATAAATTTTAATAATTTTCAAAAATAAATTTAAAAGCTAACTATTTTGATTATTTTATTATTTAAGTTTCTTCACATTTCCAATTAACTTTTATAATATGTAATCTTTATTAAAATGCAATTTTAATAAAAAATTTAGATTATATATTAAAAATATTTCATATTTGGTAAAAAATTAGCAAAACTTTAATAAATTAGAAGTTAAAATTATAAATAATCTAATATAGAAAGCTAAAATTGATTAACTATTATCATAGTCTCTTAATATAAATACTATATAGTCAAATATCTTGGTTTTGGGATAATCTAATATTTACCAAGACTTGTATTTTTTTAGAGAATATGAACAAGTATTGTAGAATTAACTTTATTCTATATAACAATATTATATTGATTGCCTTTAATATTAAACTTTTCAACATATAACTTGGCAATATTTTTATTAAAAATTGAAGAAACTCTAAGCTATTGATTATTTAATCCATATTTATCTGATATTTTTAGCACAATTCGGTTTTAATCACATGAAAAACTTAAGAAAACACTTTTCAAGTGAAAATCTCAGTATCTTTAATATTATAATTAGCCAGAGTACAGTTATCTTCAAGTTTTTTTCCCTTAAAAAAAAACATTGTTAATCTAGAAATAGCATTTTCAGTATTTTGGCTAGAATAGCCCAATTATTATCAACTAAACTTATTTTATGTATGTTCTTTAGATCAATTGTTTGGTGAGAACAACCAGTCTTTTTCATAATATTTTTTTAAATGAAAACAGTTTATGAATTTTTAAAAAACTAGCAGCCAAAAGTATTGTATTATTGCTTGACAAATTTTTAGATGAATGCCTAAGTACTAGAAAAAGACAAAAGCAATAATATTTTCTTTAAATACTTTTACTTTGTTTAAAAAAATTTTGCTATCTATCTTGGTTATTCTAAATATTAATCCAATGTTCTTTTATCATATTGAAAGACAAAGTTTATTGACTCATTTAAGATAAATTTTTTTTTAACATGCTCATTGATAATTTTTAAAATTGCAGCAAAAAATGATAATTTATAAATTCTTTAAAACTTTCATTTTTTTTTCGACCAAATCCGAATTTTAGACTTTAAATATCATAATTTGCTTGTCTGTTGTTCTTAAACTTAAGGACGCACTTCAATATCATTAAGCTTGAAATTGTCAAAGTACTACTTAAATCAGCTATTCTTGATATTCACATGAATTAAACAAAAACCCTAAATTATGGCTCGGAAATTCATTGAATTTTATTTTGAAAATGAAATATGAAATGATTTTGGCAAATCAAGTATCCCATATTCATAATCAACAAAATTGGAAATAAAAAATATGGGTTCAATTTTGGATTTGGGGATTTTTAAAACATTTTGAAATACATGGTTGAAGATCAAAAGATGAAAGAGTTTTAGGAAACACATCAACAAAAGCATTGATATAAAACTATCAATATTGAGTTCGAAAAAATGCCCAATATAAAGAATAAGAAAAATATTGGTGAGTTAAAAGACAAAACAGCATTGGATGAAATCAAGCTTCCTATTACTGATTCCAGATTGAATGAATTTAAAAAATATTTATTTTATGTCCAACAGGCTTATTGTCTTTCAAATGAATATATATACCAAGACATTTTTAGTAATCAATTGAAAATTTTTCTCTCTCCGTGAACTTGAAAAATTTGCATTAATAAAAATTTTAAAGTTATTAACAGCATTGGTTTCTTGGGATTTTTATTTAAAATGGGTAAATAGTAAAAGAACTGAAATAAATTTTTAACTTGTTTTTCTAAGCTCATAAAAAGTGTTGTAATTAAATCGCTCTAATTCTGAGATGATAAATATTGTAAAACAGAGAGTTTACCGTTTAATTGATTAGAAAAACGTATAAAAAAAATACTAGAAACTGACAAATTAAGAAATGGGTCCAGGTGCAATATTTTCAAGTTGTGTTTCAAGTTTGCAACTAAATAAAATTTCAGATTTTCGTTTATTTAACTTAATTAAATCTCGCATAATCTTGATTAATTTATGATTTAATTAATATGTTAAAATTCAAGATTTTATATAACATACTAATAAAATCAAATTTTTTTTGGAATATAAATATTAATTTTTATGCATAGTAATTATTTCGTACTAAAAACCCTAATTAATTTCACAATATAAAACAAATTTATTTGATTTACTTGTTTTTTTTTACTTTATAGTTGTACTTGAACTTTTACAAGTTTAATTTTTAACTAAATTTTAATTTCTTGAGCTTTAAACTATATTATTATTATTTACATATTTTTGAATTAAACAATTTTTTAACTATTTCAGATTATATTAAATGAAAAATAATAATGAATATTCTTGAAAATAAATTTATATAATTAATTATTAATTAATATAATCAATTAATACTTTGTTATAATAAAATTTTGAAATATTATTTTGATATAAAAAGTTTTTACACTAAGCCATAAATTTAGATTTTATTGTATTTTTTAGTATATTTAAACAAAAAAGAATGAATTTGCAATTTGTAGTTTTCTTAATTATACAATGTTTTTTTTTTGGAAAGACAGAGCTCAAGTTTTTGAAAAATAAGAAATAGAATCGGATTATGGAAAATAATCAATAAAATTATTAATTTTGTAGTTTTGGAATATTTCAAGAATTAATAATTATTTATAATTTGATTATATATTTTTAATTTTATTAATAAAAGAAAAAATATTTTTAAAACTAATTTAACAATTGCGATTAATTACATTTAATTTGAAAATTGCTATTATTATGAAATTTGGATGCCATTTTTAATAAATAATAAATCTGGAAGAACAATTAACTAAAAAATAATAATATAATTAAAATAAATTAATAACTGAAAAATAAATAAATAAAAAATAATGATATTGATTATAACAAAAAAAATTAGACAAAAATAAGAATTAAAAAAACAAAATTATTTATTATTAATAATATATTCATTAATATTGCTTAGAAAATACTAAATTATTTTATTTTTGATATTGCTTATAAAATAAATAACAATAAACAATAAATTACTTTATATTGTTAATAATTTAAAATTACAACTTAACTATTTATTTATTTCTTTAATAATTACAAATACTAAATATGCAACAAGAATAACTTAGAAAGCTCTATGCAAATATTGTAATTCTACTTGTAAAACAAAAAAATTATGCATCAAAAATTACATCAATTATTCAAAACCGAATCACAAAAAAAATATTAACTGATTAAAAGTATAAAAAGAAATAATGCAAAAAATTAGTCTCAAAAATAAATTATAACATAAAATTGTTGAAAATATTTTATAGAGCAAAAAGTTGCATTTCTTTGTCAAATATTATAGTAATAGATAATTGAAGAATAAAAATATTTGATTAAGGATATAAGATTTTACAATTCTTTTTAACAAATAACAAATTTTATATGAAAAAATATAATTTTACTGGTCAAAAAAGTAAATAAAAATTATAATGAAATAATTTTATTATTTAAAACTTTATAATATTTAAGAATTGCCTAAAGATAAACAATCATTTTATTTCATGTAAGTATAATAATAATTACAAAAATTTGATTAAGAAAAAACTTTTATATTTTTAAAAATTTAAAAATTCATATTGTTTATAAATTTATTTAATTGATCTAAATACTAAATTGATTTAAAAAAAAAATAAATAAATTTTACACTGTGTTTTTGTTATAATTATTATATACTTAAAATCTCTATTTTATTGAACTATTTTTGAAATATAATATCAAAAAACTTTGTTTTAAGAAGTTTTTACTGGCTTCATAAAATTTTTTACTTTTTAATGTTTATAAGATGTTTGTTTCTATAAGAGCTTGTATAAATCTCGAAAAAATCATATTATATATTAGTTTTCATGTATATTATAACATTAGTATTAAGATATTCTGAATAAAAGAGCTATCTATTATTATTTTTCTGCCAGTAACATATAATTAATAAAAATAGCGTAATAATTTTTAATGAGTTTTTAAATAGAATTTGAAATCTCATAACTTTAACTTTGTATTTTAAAATAAGGACCCGTTTTTACAATTAATATGATTTGTAATATAGTAAAGCAAATATAATAATTGCTAAATGAAAAAACTTTATGTTAAGAAAGAATTTGAAATTGTTTGAATAAATACAATTTCATTTTTAATTATAGATTTCAATTTGTTGATTATTAATTCAAAAAACAACAAAACCCAAATTTAATGTTTAAATAAAATTTATTACTTGATTAATTTTGGTTTAACAAAATAATACAAAACAAACAAAATGTAATGTCAGATTGATTTGCTCAAACTTAAATATTAACCTAATTTGATTTGTGTCAAGTTTATGTTAAAGTTAAAAAATTTTAGCAAAATTATTTTTTATAATATACATAAATAATGTAGATATTTAGTTTGCTAAAATATGTCTTATATCAACAAATACATTTTAATTTGGACAAATAAATGTAAGCTTGGACAAAATAATATTTTTTTGAATTAATAATTAAAAATTATTTTGAATTTTAAATTATATTTGATTTTTCTATTAATTATTCTGTTAATTTTATATATAATAAATTTAATTTTTTAAATTTATATCAGATCATCTGTCGATCACATGTAAAAACTCATTTTGTGAAAATCCCTTTCACTCAAGACTGCAGATTGAAATATCAATATTTCAAAGCTTTTTACATCTTACCAATAGCAACCCAGCGATTTTTTTATGCTTTATCCAATGATTTCGGAAATTTACTTGAGAGCCAAAAATTCTCTGATGTTAGGATTGTTGTTGGAGAAGCGCCCAATATCAAAACTTTTCATGCTCATTCGCAAATTTAGCAGCAAGATCACCATATTTTGCTGTAAAACTCTCAAGTAATTGGGTTAAAAGGGAAAACAATGCCATTATTTTCACTAAACCAAATATTTCACCTGATATTTTTGAAATAATTCTCAGATAAGGGTTTTCATTTGCTTTAAAGTATTTTGGCCAACATCAATTTATATTTTATTTTCTTACACAGATATATTTATAATGGTGAGATTTTTCTTGATGAACATGGAGTACCTGCCATTTTAGAATTGCTTATGACCGCTGACGAGCTTATTCTAGAGAATTTCTTTGATCCCATTGAAGACTATTTGATTGAATACCATGCAAAAGAGCTGGAAAAAATTTTTGTTATTTTGTAGAAAACTTTATTTATGCATAATTCTTTCAAAAAGCTACAGAAATTCTGCCGAGATAGCTGCTAAAACTCCACCTATAGTTTTCAACTCCCAAGATTTTATCTCCCTCAGTGAAAATACTCTTTTCTCAATTTTAAACTGGGATGACCTAAATATAGAAGAATCTGAAATATGGGAAAAGATTGTGGAATGGGGAGTTGCTAAATTGGAATCAAATATTCAGATGAAAAAAGTTCTTTACTGGACAGATGAAAACTTTAACGCCTTTAAGGAATCCATTGAAAGGCTTCTACCTTTAATACGCTTCTTTAATATATCTTCAGTTGACTTTTATCACAAAGTAAAACCATTTGTGAAAATCTTACCTGGAACTTTAAATGAAGATCTTTTACATTATTATCTCATACCAGATAGTCAACAAAAGTCTGTAAATATTCGGCCATTACGATCAAACATTGATTTAAAGCTTCTTCAATCACATAATATAAAACAGCTAGATAATTGGATTCAAGGCAAAGACGAAAATATTCGTTCTGAATATCAAGTTAGAAATGATTTTAAATTGTTACTTCGAGGTAGTCGAGATGGATTCACTCCAGCCAATTTTCATCAATTATGTGATAATAAAGGAGCAACAGTCAGTGTAATCAAAGTAAAAGGAACTGGTCAGCTAATTGGCGGCTATAATCTGCAGTCTTGGCACTCTGGGTATGACATAAAAGATGAGACAGGAAGTTTTATTTTTTCTCTTGGAGATGGCAAAGCTGAAAAGGCTAAACTAAACAAATTTGTTGGCTCATGTGGACCTTTTAGTGGGTCAAATCATGGGACCCTCTTTTGGGGATGACAATATTTGTTTATATGGCGATAACTTTAAAAGTAGTCATTATTGCTATTGTAAAAAGACATGAGATTATAAGCATATTATAATGTCTGGATCAGAAAATCAACAGATGAATTTCTTTGTCAAGAAGTATAAAGTTTTTCAAATCATAAAAAAAATAAATTCGTTTAATTTATTTGATTATAAATCTTTTAAAGACTGCATTATGTAAGAATTTTCTCTAGCAGAATATTATATAGACTACTATTTTGGCCTTCATAATAAAGTTAAAATTTTTTTAGAACTTAAAAGTTATTTTGATAAAAAGAGATTTCTGAATTTTTAGGAATTATCACAAGCTAAAATCAAAACAGAAAACACTTTTTATGTGAGTAACAATAGAAATATAAATTTTAAATACATAGCTGTGTTTTTCCGCTAATTAAAAATGTAAATTTTGGTTGGTGTTTTAGGGTTTTATTGGGTAATGAAAAAAAATAAACTTTAGTTAATATTTAATAAGAAAACTTTGAGAGCATGAAAGTTTTCAATTAAAATATAACTTCAACTTGGAGACACAAACTTTTTAATAAATATATTTGTCTAAACAATATTCTAATAAACTCGATATACTTCATTTTGCTTCATTCGTATTTTATTTACGAGTTGTAAAATATTTTTTTAATTGAAATTATAATTCCCAATAAATCAATATCTGACAAAAAATTAAATTTTTTAAGGTTTGCCAAGGTAAAGCAAAAAACAAAAAATAGTTAGTTTTAATAAAAATATAAACTTATGGAGAAAATTTTTTTTATCTTTTTTTCCAAATTGCAATCAAGTTTTAAAAAAGGTATTTATAGAAAGTTCTATTTCGCATAATAAACTTAGGTTTTATCTTTTTTCTTACTTCAATTGACTCAAAATTTTTTTGATGAACTTAATAGTTAGAACATATAAATTTAATTGAGAAAAATTTTTGATTTCATTATTTAAAAATTTTATTTCATAGTTCACCTCTTTTTTAAATTAAACATAAATGTTTGGATATAAAAAAATCCAAATTACTAATATTAACTTTTTTTCGCATAATTATTTTGTTATCTATATATCTTTTTAAAAAATTATATAAAAAATTTCTACATACTATTTTTATCTGGTAAAATAATTTATTTATTATGTAAGTTGTGGTTTTCGAAATTATTTTTAAATTTTCACAATTTTTAATCATAATTAGCTATTATTTTATTTGATTCATTAATGTGTATTCTTAAAAATTTTAATTCTTTTTAAAACATATATAAAAGAATGTTGCCAAATCTTAAAAAAACAGTCATACTCTCAAATTAAAATAAGAATAGAAATTATCAGTAGATAATTTAATTTTTTAATTTTTTATTAATAAAAGAATTCATTTTAGAAATTTAAAATTTGTGGTACACTTAGCACCTTAAAAGATGAATATATTTATTTTATTAACAGGGTTTTCAGAATAATATTATAAAGAAAAATATTCCCTTCTAAATGAAAAAAGAAAACTATCTCCTACACTTTTAAGAAAACGATATATACAAAATGGTTTATACATATCTAATTATAAATTTATTTATATCAAATTTTTAATTAATTTTTAATGAGTTAAATAATTAAACTTTGGAATTTTCACGATGTCGTTTAGCAGCAGTAATAATATAAAATTCAGAGTTGAAGGAATAAGATAAAAAAATTTTAGTTTGAATATTTGGAAAATATCACTTTGAGATAACAGTTTCCTCAAAGAATTTTCATGAAAATTAGTTTCCTTACTAAACCTTAAATACATTCTCTCTAATAATATTAATTTGAAATGTGGCTATTAATAAAGAAATTATAAATATAATTTAAATCAATATATATGATTTCCTATTCGAAAATATTAATTTTTGATATATTAATCAATCCAATAAACAAAAAATATTGATTGCTGCTAATCATTCAATTTTTTTCCTCTATAAATTCTCAGAGCTTCTTCAAAACTTCTTACCTTACTAATTGATTCGCAATTGCCCATTTCTACCCCAAAATAAGGCCCATTATGAAATAATTTGCCCGGAACTTTATTTATTAATTGACCAGCATTGCACTCCTAAAAAATAAAAAAACCGATTTTTTAACGCTTTTTTACTGAAAAATTCTAAATTCAATATAAATTAATACTAACCATATTCTCTTGAGAATACTGCGAATAGGGCCATTCTTTTCTTTGATCAATTGAAAGCGAAATAGAATTACAGTCCCAATACGTATTTGGGTCATCATCAGCAGGACAATCACAATTACTCAATGGCTCAATCCAAATTTCAGTACCAAAATGTTTCCACCCATTTGAAGACGAAGGAAAGTGCGGCACATGATCATTTCCATGAGTAAAACGGCGATGAACGATTGCTATGTTGAAAGCATCGCTAAGGTGCTCATTTCCAACTCTCGGAGCTCCATAAGTATAAATAATATGCCCTATTTCACCTATATTAATATCCGGCCAAGTATTCATTTTGGTAATTTTATATCTTTCCAATGCCCATCTAAATGCAGCAATGCAGACATATGCTTATAATATATACATATATATAGTTAAAAAAATTTCAATGTTAAAAAAAATACTTGACTTTCAAATTTTAAAATAGAAAAATATTTAGGAAACTAACCTCCACCCAGACCATGTTCCGTAAATACAATATCAAGCTTTTGAGCTGATTTTGTGGATTTACTCAAAGATAATTTAATTTCTTGAAGTAAATTAGGAAATAATAAATTTACATCTTTTAATAATTGGGAGTCTACAAGAATTTCTTTGGCCAACTTTATATCATCATTAAAATAAAGTGACACTTATCTTGGATTTCTAGCAGCCCATTGTTTTTTTGTTAATTTCTAATATAATTAAAGAAGTAATACTATCTCAAAATTTTACTTGAATTAAAATTTAAAAGCGGTTGAGATAATTACTTGTCCTGCAAACGCTATGATTAAAAAGCCATCAATTGGTGAATATTCGTAAAATTGAACTCCCACTAATGAACAATATTTGAAATATATATAATAAATTTTTTTTTAAAAAAAACTTTTATTTAAGACTAATTTCTTTTCAGATACCTTTAATTTGTAAACCAGGCACTGTCGAGCCAACATTATTTAGACCAAGACAGTCAAATGTATTTATTATGAATGCAATATCCGAGGAAATCACTAACTCTTCATCATCAGTTAAAATTGATATTTTAAGTTGTGATTCTGAACGTTTTTTGGTTTGATTGATTTTTAGTGGAATATGTATTTTATTTATCCAATTAATCATAATAGGAGAGGTATAATTTATATCTAGTTTTTCATTGTTTTGAATTATTACTTTAGAGGCTATCCAGCTGCCGCTGTGGTTTTCACGTATCAAAAAATAAAAAACTGATACCACACAAATTGCGGTAATAATATTAAATTTTCTCTGAAAATCAACCTTGAATCCTATTTGATTATTAAAAGAATCCATTTTTTTGATTTTTAAGAAGGATATAAAAGAGTTTTATTTATAATTTTTTAAAAGATACACTAAAGAAAGATACTATGTATCAAGCTTATTTGTTTGCTTAGAACATCTCATTTTAATAATATAAATAAATTAATGGGTAATATAATTTTTATCCTCTTTTTGAAAATATTTTTCCTATCATACTATATCAAATTTTAATTAAATCCAATTTATAAACAAACCTATTATATTTTATTTTTATTATATTTAAAAAATTATTGGTTAGCTAAAAAATTTTTAGAACGCAACTTCATTCACCATAATATAATTTAAAACTAGCACTCCCTTCTTCATAATAATTCTCTTCAGCATGCTGACAGAAACTTTTTTTTTAGGTTCAACTTTGAAAGTGTTTTCGAAGGGTCATCACCAAGAAGAACTAGGAAGTAGAGCGTTATACATGTAGTAGTACTTATGGTCAATAATACATTATAATCAAATTAGCTGATTATCCTCTTGCTGTAGATACCCAATCAAAATAGGGAGCTCGCCTTTAAAGAAATTTCTATACTTAAAAAAGAAGCCCTCTTTTAAAAGTTCAGACTCGCACTAATAAAAGTTACTATAATATACGCAACAAAATAATATTTAGAGGGATTCTATACAAAGTTTAAAAGGAAAAAAGTTCACAATAGTTGATATTATTTATAGTTTAGGTGTATTATTATATGAATTGGCAACACAAATACCTTCCTTTTACGATTATTCTCATGATGTTATTCTGATAATAGCTATTCTCAATAATAAAAAACTCAAATAACCTTCCCTCTTATTCCATCTTGTATTGATAAGCTCATTGAAAAGTATTATAATCCCAATTTATTGAATGGCTCAAATGCTAAGACGTATCATAAAAAGCCTAAAACTGAAAGCTACTGTTTATTTAATTAGAAAAACACAGCAAAATATCAACACCAGTGAAATAATGAATATATCGCATTTCAAGTTTCCAGAAAAGTGAAATATAAGATAGTTCATCTTTCTGCCTTTATTAAACAATTTTTTGGATTAATTAATTAATTAATTAATATGCTAAATTAATATACTTTTCACCAAATCTAGTGTATTAAAAAGTTAATAAATTTTATGGAATTATTTAATGCTTTTTTATCATCTAACATAGTTATTTTAAATTTTATAATGAATAAATAATTTGTTGAATCATTTTTCTAAATTTAATTTGAGGAGAACTTCTTTAATTCTTAAAATTTAACAAATTTATTGTAACTTTTAAAAGAAAGAATTAAAATATTTGTTAACTAAGTAATTAACTTTTTAATTATTGATCAACCAATAATAAAAATATATTCTGATTTGAATTTTGTAAAAAAACAATTTTAAAATATTATTTAAACCTGTTATTCATTTTGAATTTTTTTAAATTATGCTATTGATTCCCTTGATTTGTTGCATATTATTAAAGATTAAAAAATAAATATATTGTTTTTAATGGTGCCTATTAGTTTTTGAATAAATTTACAAAATTAGTCATTTTGATCTTATTAAATTTAAAACTTAATGAAAATTCATAATACCCAATAAAGTTGAATAAATAAAGTATTTATCAAAAAATTGTAAAAAAAATTGTTTTTATTTATTATTATTTGAAATAACTGGTTTGTTCATTAATTTTTAATTAGATATTTAAAAATTGTGAGAATTTTATAATGTTTACAAAGATTCTATTATGCCTTCTCAATTTCGCATATAAGCTGTTGTAAATTTTAAATATATATTAGAAATTATTTATTTTTAAAAAATTAGAATTTCTATATACTATACTTACATTTAATGCTGTTCTCTCATGCCTATTCCTAATATCTTTTCGAGGCTAATATTGACTAACCAACAATGCATCTTTAGTATCAATATCATTCTTTAAATTTTTTTCTCTTCTCTTTGCTTAATAGTAAAAATTTGATAAATCCCCCATTTCCAGTTATATCAACTGTCTTGCCAATTTATCCTTGGTATTTAGATTAATTTTATAATTTTCTGAAGCATTTTAAAAAGATGTAAATTTCCAGATATTGCAAATTAATTCCAGAATTATCGAATGTATTAAAAGAAAATTCAAATATGCTGTACAATAGCAAAAAAGATTAGAATTTGAGAAAATATTCTAGGAAAAATAGAATGCAGCAATATGTATTTGGTATTCGGCCTAAATTAATTGGTGCGAATATAGTTTTTGGCTAGAATGATGTAAAGTATTTCACAATAGCCAGATGACCTTGAAATTATAATAAATTATAACATAAATATTAATAATTAATATTTGATAAAGCCAAGATTGATAAATTTATTTATTTTTAAAGCCAGATAAATACTATTTCAGCTATTTTTATTTTTTAAATTGACTTTGGTTCCAATTTGTACTAATTCTTTTGTGATGTCATTTTTTCTCTTCGTCACTATAAGAAAAATATCGAAATCAGAAATAAATCTGATAGAAAAACTAGAAAAGGTCAAAAGTATTAAATAGATTTATCCCCACCTGAAATTATAGGTGCTCATCAACCATTTTACATACAATTTACATATATATATTCGAATGATAATATAAAAACTTGAAATATTCTAAATCATAAATTGGTTGCCTTCATGAGTTTAAAAAGATATGCTTATTTACTTAATCCAATACTAGAAACTTTCAAAAAAAGTGGTTATTTGAGTTTTTACATACCATAAACTTCTGTAACATCTACACTAAATTGCTTTAAAACCAATTTCAAAAATATTTCGGATAGATAATTTTTGAATAAAGTAAAATAAATTGTTCAAATAAATGTTTCAAATTAAAATTAAGTAAATAAAAAAAACAATATAATTATTTTTTGTTAGTTTAATTTGCTTAATAAAAACAGAAAAGTTTTATCAACAGCTGGATTCCTTATTTTGTTTGCCCTCGGTTTTTCTTTTAACCAAATTTAAATGCTTTAATCGAAAACTTTATCATAAATTATTTGATTAATCATTTATAAACCATTAATAATGAAGTAAATATTAATCCTTTTATATATAATAATATTATAATTTCAAAAAAATTTAATACCATTTTTTAAGAGCCAGTCTTTTGAATTAATTTTTAAATTACGAATAAAATTAAATTAAAATTATATTAAAATTTAGGATTTAAATTTTAAAATTGAAAAAAAACCAAATTATCATAGAAAATTTTATTCATGTTTTTAAAACAAAGCAATATAATATATTTGATTTATAAATTCAATATTATTTAACCAACTTTTAATATTTATTAATTTGTCTAGATAAATAAAGTATTATTACATTTTATAAATCAAAATTCTAGTATACATCATTAAAAATAAATTATACTTATAATAATTTTATCGCTAATTAAAGTTTAAGTCAAATTCCTATTTCACATTAAAATAGCAAGATAATGAAGAATAAAGTTGCTATTTTATTCATTTCAGCGATTATTATTTTCTTAGAGATAAAAATTGATAAAACTATCTTCTACTCATTGTAAAATCCTTCCAAGAGTTTATGACCACCATCTTGAGTCAGAAATTTCCTCAACAGAAGATCTTAAATGAAATATATGAATGTAATTAATTTCATTAAATTCTGGTGTTAAAACCTAATAATAGAATATAACATTAATTAATTTGTCTAACTGGGCTTCTCGACTAAAAAAATTAACTTTTACTAATTATTTTTATAATCCTTTAATTAATTTACCTTTGGCAGATATCGAGGCTCGCCCTTTAAATAAAATTACTACAGTTAAAAAAAATAATCTCTTTTCATGGCTTAAAAGTTCAAGGTTCAGAGCAAAAGATATTGATACCATTTGTCCAAATCTAATTTGTATTCTATTAACTTTAAATCACCTGAAATCTTAAAAAATAAAATATGAAAAATTTAGAAAATATCAAGTTTCATAAAATTTATAAACTTATTATTTAAAAATAGTGATAAACTTTTTAAGAAAAAAAATAAAATATTTTTTTAAATTAAATTTTCATTTATTGTATTAAATAAATATTCCAAAAACAGTCATTTAAAAATAAAAAATTAATTTCTTTAATAAAAAATGCGCAAAACCCTAAAACACTTGTTAATGAGATTGTAACATGGATGATCAAATATTTATTCTACAAATTAACTATACTTCAATCTAATAGTGTAATTTACACTCTTAAAACCACTACAATATATGCAGTTATTGAACATGGACACTCTAAATAAAAAATGCATTTATATTTAAAATTATTTGTATTTGTTGTTAATTTGATTAATTGATTGATAATTCTTATTTTATCGAATTTTATTGTCTGATAGCATTTTTAATAAATTAGGATTTAAGCCTTAAAATCTCAATTTAAAAATTATGTTTATATTTTTGGATGAAAAATGAATCAACCCACTTAAATAGGCTAATTTTTATCGATTATATTTTAACTATTTATGATATATAATTAGCAATTTTATTTTTAAAATTAGTTGTTAAATAAATTGTTAACCTTATTAATAACTTAATAATTTAACTTAATTTTTGACTTAGATAATTATTTAATTATCAAACAACTTTTTTATTTTTAAACTATGTGAAAGTCAGGAAGCAAAAATTGATAACTGTGGAAATAATTCAAAAAAGGAACATAAGTGATTGAATAAAATTGGAAATTGAATAAAGAATAAAAATTAGCAAGTATAAAAGACCTAAATTCCCAGGCTTGAAATAAACAATTTTTAATATAAAAAATATAAGAAAAAAGTTTGCCTATGTAGCAAACTCAAAAATATGTATGAAATTACCACAAATTCCAAATTTTTACTAAACCTCCAACATAAATCAGCATGAAGAACTTAAAGGATCAAAGAGCACAGGTTTTTTATAAATTTGTCATGTATTTATAGCCGTTTTTATTGGAGAAAGCGAATTTTGAAATGATAAGTCAGTGAAATTTTACGATAGAAATATGGAGAGATTGATTGTAAGTTCTAGTCACAGATGCTTTATTTTCTTTTGATGGCTCTAAACTATGAATCACGAAAAAGCATGGAAGTACTTAATCCGATAAACAACATTTTTTATTAGCTACATCACTATTTCGTTTGGTAATTCAATCATTTTCGTCTTTGGTATAGAAAACAAAATAATAATACAAGAATGAGTTGCTTATACTACCACTAAGTATCGGTCAGTTATTTATACCCAAAATTCCAGATGGTCACAGAAGTGTGACCAGAAAGGTGAACTTGAGGAATTTCCAATCTTGAACTTTGGAATTTGGATAAGAAATGAACTAATTTCCCACTTTCTTTTTAGGGTAGAAGATTGGAAACAAACTGATTAAAAATTTTAAGAAAAACTTTGAGGGTATAAATCCTTTTCTTCTGTCATTTGTGAAGGTTAGAAAATCAAAATTTGGTTGAATTAAATCTCATGTGAATAACCAATTTTCACTAATTTTTTCAATCTTTTATAATAAACCTAATTTCGTTAAATATTGATATATATTTTTGTTAATAATTTAACTTAATATTCCAAAAAGGTTTGTGATCTTGCATAAAAGCTGATTCAGAACATCTACATTTCGTGTTTTAATAATAGGTGATCAGATAAGAAAAAAATGTGATGAGGTTTAGTATTATATGTCAAAAGAATTATCACTATGTACGATATCTCTCTAACTCTAAATGTTAAAACAAAGGATAGAACACTCAGTAGTCTTTTAAACAGTTTTTTTGAAAGAAATATTTAGTTTAGTGTATAAACGAATTATATTGGACTCTTCAATCCTATCACCCAATTAGGTTTGATCGTGTAACTTTCAGTAATTTTAAAAACCTAAGTATACGGTATATGCTTTTAAACCAAAAGAAAAAATTATTTTTAAATTATATTTTTTTTAATCGAGAAATTGCTTTATTTTATTATGAAATAATTAAATTCAAGTGTGTTTAGAAAAAACACAAGATTTTTACAAATTTATTTGGAAATAAATATTTAGATTTATATATACGTTTTTTAGCTGATTTAGAGCCTAAAAAAACAAATTCTTAAAACAAAACAAGCTGAAAGAAACATTATTTAGGCTAACAATAGTTATAACTATTAAAATTCAGTTATCAGAAGACTATAATAATTTGAACATTTTTGTAACATATATTTAACAATTATAGTGTATGATGAGTTAAAAATGCCTGAAATAATATTAATTCAAAAATGATTTAATGTGCATTTAAATATAATGAAACCTGAAAATAAATTGATTTTCAATTATGACTTTGTTGATATAAAAAATAATCTCCCACTTTATGTTATTATTATGTGAATTTTGATCAAAGAACCTTGTCAATAACAATTTGGAAAAGTCTGGATTTATGTGATGAAAATGGTTATAATAAATATTGTGAAATGGAATTGAAAAATTATAGTAATCCTTGGCTTTAAAATTTTATTTTAGTTTTCATTTATAATATATTAATTTTGTAAAAAAAAAATTAATCATTAATCACGGGTTGTTATAAACAAATCTGTAAATTAAATTATACCCTAAATGACTGATTTCCATCATGATAGTCAATATGGATCTAAATAATGGTAAATGAAACTTGGAAAAAACCAAGTCAAAAAGAATAATTTACATATCTTAAGATAAATATTTTAATTTTGAATGAAATTTTATCAGGAATGATGGGCACATGTATTAAAAAAATCTATTTTGATTGGATTAATTGAAAAATCAAATCGAAGCATGCCAACCTAAATCTTTAAGGATAGGATTCAACTCATTATTAATATTTAAAAAAATCATAAAAAATGATAATAAATCACATGATATTTGTAAAAATTAATTTCGGAAAATAGAGGAAACTTGAAGCATCCCAATTATGTGAAATTTGGCTAAAACAGACTTTTATATGTAGGAATATAAAAAATTTCATTCATTTCGTTATTTAGCTGGGAAGAACTGCTGACAATTTCCAAAAGTTGTGCCAAACCATGGACCAAAATGTGCAACACTGCTTGATCCATCTGTTCCTGCATTACATTCCTGAAATTTAGATTTAAATTTAAATTTTAGGTTTTCGCGAGAAATCTTACCCATTACGCATGATGAAAATAATATTGATGCTAAAAAGCTTTTATTTGCAAATCCTTACCAAATTCTCACCAAACTGTTTCTGACCATTAGGTGAATATCCAGGACATTGGTAGACTTTATACAAGCCATTCCCAATTTTTTGTCCAGCCATTGAACCACAATCGCAATCTTCAATACCCGTAATCCAATATTCAGTATCAGTATGCCAATATTGCACATTATCTATAGATTTTTTTGGAAATTGGGAGACGTAGTCATTCCTATTGGTCACTCTGTAAATTTCTACCAAGTTCTCCCTATGAACTTTTTCAACAAATTTACTATCACCCATACGTGGTTGACCGAACGTAATAACCTGGATCTCAAATTTTCGGCCAAATGGATACCCCTCTACTAAACCACTAGATATGTAGAAGGCTGCGCTTAAAGCATATGCTTGAAATAGTTAATCAAAATTATTTTATTAGTCGAGAAATATTTTACATGAACTCGAAAAAAACAAATATTTGAAATTTGAATATTATTATTTTTTACTTCCTCCAATTCCATGTCCAGTAAAAATTAATTTAATTTTAGATCCAGACATTGTTTTAGCTAATGTCATAACTCTTCCAATGGCATATTTGATTTCAGGATGTGAAGGTACTCTAAAAAATTTAGAGTCCATTTGTCCTCTCTTTTTAACTTCCGTTTTAAATAAAATGTTTTTACGTTTTTCCCATTGAAATCTTGTCATCTCTCGGCCTATGAGTCAAATATTAAGAATAATAGAAAATTAAAATCTTTGAATCGAGATTTGAAAATAACGATTAAAAACACCTTCCTCTAAAATGCCCAATAATATGTTCCTTTTTTTCATCCAAGAATACTTCAGCTGAATTTGGCATGATAATATTAAAAAATTTCAGCAAGTTGGACAATTTTTTTCGAAATTTAAATTTCATTAAAATCTATTACTCACCCTTTCTATTAATTTGTGGAAAACAATAAGGAATATTTGCTACTCGAGCCATTTCTGTAAAGAAATCAATTAAAGCTACATCAGTCACAAGTATTTTTGAGGGAGACGAGTTTTCGAGTTTGCCAAACCCTCGGTTTATTCGTTTTAATAGATGTGCTTTATTCCAACTTGAGGTAGAATTTAAAGATGGAATGCGTATTTTTATAGGTGGATTATAGGCACCATCCAATATTAGCTTCGTGATTGATGAAATGTTGCAGTGATTTGAAGATTGGGAATAAAAATTATTAGGGAAATAAACAAACAGAAAGTAGGACCCAATTATTGTAATAACTGAAAATGATTTAGAAACTTTCTTTATGAAATTTTCATAATTTTTAGACAACATTCCTATCAAAAATATTTTCTTAATATTGCCTGAAATATGTATGGTTTTGGAGATATCAAATGCCTGCTAATTATTGATTTTCGAGCTCACATATCAAATATTTGATTTTATCACAATAAAAGTATATACATAATAATTTTCCGTTTTGCAGATTACGATATTATTGAAACGATGAACGTAAATATTTAACTGAGCAAATCCAAAGGACGAGAATTTTACTTTATTCTTATCACATACGATGGAATAGAGAATTTTCAAATGGTGATTATTTATAAAATTCTGACTTAAAGATATGAAATAATTATCCTAAAGAAATAATAAAACTAGGCAATATGTATAAATTTGTTTAAATTTAATAAAATTAAAAAAAGATATATTTTATATTACTTGTTTATTAATTATTACTTTATTTAATTACTATGATTAATTAAAAAATTATATAAAATTATGTATATATAACAGCTCTACTTTTTAATTTTCAAAAACTATTTTAATAAGTTTAATAAGCAAAAAAAAAACAATTAAATATATGGTTTAAAATATGTACATAAATCATTTTCTTGTGAAATTACAGATATTACTAAACTTTTATAATATTATTTAAAGACTTTTTATTAAATAATATATATCACAATAAAAAAATATTATAAGAAAAAAAAAATGTTTAAAAAAATTACAGATCAATTAAAAAAATGGTTTAACAAATAAATTACTATTTTTTATGAATTTTTGGCAATTTAATTAGAAAACTGTATTTAAATTATTATTTTTATTAAAAATTAGATATTTAAACATATTAGACATAATTTTTTTGTCTTATATATATGATTTATAATTATTTATTAATCTAAGAATTATTCGTTGCTTTTAAATATTTTTTTTGCAAGTAGAAATATAATTGCAGATATTAAGTCTTGTTTAATAATTAAAACTATAAAAACATTATAACATCTTTAATCATGAAAATAAAGACCATTAAAAAAATAAATTAATAATATAACATAATATTTAATAATCAAATTTAAATATATTCATAAACTTTAAACCAAATTATTATTAATACCAAAATTAATCTTGTTAAAAAGCTTTTTAAAAACATGTTTTGTTATAATTTTTGGCTTTTTAAGAATTAAGTTTAAAATTATTCTTATTATTAAGTTAAAACTAGTTTTTTTATCAAATATTCTTTTTTTATGTTTATATTTTCTGATTTTATAGTTTTTTAGTATTTAAACCAACTAATCTATTAACTAAATAAGCACCAAAAACTGCAAAAACATTAATATTGGTATTAAATTTTTTTAAAATGTTACTTTTCTACTTTTTTTAACAGTTAAATCTATAAAAATTAAATTAACACCAAATTTTTTTGATTTTTTTTATAAAAAAATTATTAATATTATTAATGGTTTTGAATTTTAAAAAAAATAGTATAAAAATATTTAATTATTATATTTGTATTAATATTATATAATTTAGTAATATAATTTTAAGTAATTATTATATATTATTTTTTAAATTTTGTTTTTTAATTATAATTTATATGCTTAATTATTAAGTATTTAATATATATAAAATAGTTTATTTTATTTGAAATTAAATTTTTATCTTATTGTTTTTGTATAATATAGCAATATGTTGTTTTTTAATCTTATATTTAACTAGTTGATTTAATAATTTGTTATTATGTTTTTTTTGTTATTTTTGTAAAATTTAAAATTATAAACTATTATTATTTTTAAGTTTTTATTATTAGTTTATTTAAATAAATTAGTATTTTTAATTTTATTAATAGTATTTTTTTTTATATATATTAATTTAAATAATATTTATTTAAATAGTATTTTGTTTTATTATTTAATAAGTAAATAAAGCTAAACAAATCTTATTTTTATTGATTCTTATTGGTTATTTTTTTATTACGCATTTAATGAGTGAAGCCCAACCGCTATCTAGTACATAGAGCCAAACTAAGTGACCCAAACTAAACGCGACTTACGCACTTACTACATGTGGCTAGCCACTCGCTTATTTTGGCTAATATTTTATAAAATATTTAATTCAATTTTTTTACTAATCTATTAATTTGTAAATAATATAATAATAATAATAATATTTTTTTATTTTAAATTTTTGGCTTAACATTATTTACAAAATATTTATATTAATTTAATATTAGTTTTTTTAACATTTATATTAATAAATTAAAACTTAATATATAAATTTTGTTATTAATTTTGTATTAACTTTTTTTATAATTTTGGTTTTTAGTTATTTAATAAAATAATTATTTATTATTTGTTTTTGGTAATAATAAACAAAAATTGTTTTTTATTATTATTATTTTAAGTAAATAGTTTTATTTTTGTTAATTTTAAATAAAATAATTTTTAAATAATTTTTAAATTTTGCTTTGTTCTTATTAAAATAATTTTTTTTTAATTTAAAGTATTGTTAAATAATAGCAACAAAATCAAACAAAGTAAATATTTGATTACATAAACTCAAAATAATTAGTGTAACTGAAAAATAACATTTTAATAGTTTTGTTTGATTTAAATTTCAATTGCATTTATCTTTATATAAAACTAATTTATATTAAATTCACTATAAAACCAAAGAATTACAGTATTATTAAAAGTATTTCACAAAAAAGCAAAAAAAATTGCTTTATATATTTTCAAAATTAATAATACCCAAACTTTTTAGAAATATCTAGATAAAACATAACTTTATTATCTACAAACTTACAATCAAATTTAGATAATAGCATATTTAATAATATTTTACTAAAACAACCAAAATATAGTGAATATGTATTTTATAAATTGTTTTTTATAAAAAGTAATAAAAAAAAGTTGACAAATTAAGTATTTTAATTATCGTAAATGTGTTACTTAAAATAACAACAAATAATATTTCTCATGCTATATGATTACAGAAACAATAATCTGAAAACCAAATTTAATATATGCAATTATTTTACAATGTAATATATCTTATAATACAAAAAAATACAACAAAATATAATTGTGCATACTATATGTTCTATTTTTTTTTCTCATAATTTAACAAACATAAAACCAACTAGAGAATATACTTTTTAATATATGAATGACCACTTTGATGCCTCTTACAATAAAATTAAAAAAAATACAATAAGCTGCAACAAGGTAAACAAGCAATAAATACATATTTATTAAGAAAATAGTTTAAAAATTATTAATGTTATTGCAAAAAAAGCAGTTAAATATCATTAATTGAACAGAGCTAAAACATAGCAGAACTAAGTTATAACTTTGTTTTAAAAAAGACAAGAAACAGTATGAGTTAATAAAGAAACAATATAAGAAAAATAGTTTGAATATATTGTAATATATATTAAAAAAAATAGTAAAACTGGTTAAATTAAAAGAAACAGAGGCCTTTTTTTGAATAAAATCTTGAAATACTATTTGCAATACTGGCTAAATTGGGCTTATTCATTTGTTTTTTATTTTGATGCTAATTTTACAGAAGAATCTTTAGCATCCAATCTGCAAAATAGTATCAATATACAGAAATTTAACCTAAATTATAAATATTTTGAAAATTACATTTAGAAATACATTGATGAAATCTTGAAAAGACTACAATGATGTTTTTTTTACTATTTAAAACAATACACTATAAGCTGGGCATTACAGTAGTTTTATGTTTCTTATATATTACTAATACAGACCAGCAGAACAGAAAAGTTCAGATTATTGCAAAAATTGGTAGTTAAAAAAAATGTTTTAATCATTTATATTTGTTTACATAGTTCTAAATCGAAAGGCTATTCAAATTATTCAGATATTGCCAATAAACTTACTAAAAAAGCATATTTAGAAGCTCATTATTTTTTCTTTTTAGTGGCTTTGTTTTGTAAGTGTTTAAAATTTGTGAACACACAATTTTAACTTTATAAAAAAATATTGAAAAAGACATGTAATTATATATTTAATATTCTCATTAGTAATATTTGTAATGATATGTTTAATTTGCAAAAAAGTTTTTGAAACAATATAAAATATGAGATAAAATCAAGATTTAGTAATACCAAAAAACCTCAGATCAAAAATATTCGAAAAAAGATAATAGAACAATATAAAAAACTTGAAATTATGTTGAAAAAGCTAAACAAACATTTATTAAAAATGTTGTTGGCTTTTAATGAAACCAAAATGCTTACTAAA
The DNA here is from genome assembly GCA_016748015.1 of Geosiphon pyriformis. Lineage (NCBI taxonomy): Eukaryota > Fungi > Glomeromycota > Glomeromycetes > Archaeosporales > Geosiphonaceae > Geosiphon > Geosiphon pyriformis. The sequence continues at coordinate 337,460 of JAAOMT010000082.1, forward strand.
AATAATAATTTTTGTAATCTGTGAAGAGTACTACAGACTGTTTTAAACTTGGATGATAATTGTTTTATGGTGTTTTTCACAAATATTTTATTAAAAGTTTCAAATTTTTCTTATGCAAATTTTCACAATTTGTTCACCAAAATCAGCTCTAAAAAACAAAAACTGTATAAATCATTTTATTTACTTAATGTATTAAACTGCCATATGTAAAAATTATTAGTTGTTACAATTTTAACAGCAATGAATCAAATTTACGATATAGGCTGTTTTTTCTGAACAGATATTATTAATCAAGCTATTATTGTATTTATTACAAAAAAAATTTTTTATAATAGCAAAAAAGCCACAACAATACATGAAATTTAAAGTATTTTAATTATTAAAAAAGTAACAAAAGCACTAACAATTTTTAAATCACAGCTTTATTTGGAAATTTTGAGTCTTTTATAACAAGTATTTGAATTAGTCAGTAGCCATATAAGAATTTTGCATCATGTTAATAAGACATAAGAATTTTTTGTTACTATATATCTAAGTAAACCAGTATTAATTGAGACTATAAGCTATATAATAAACTAATTTGGAATTCTTATACAAGTTTTGGGCCACTTAGTTAACTTAATTAGAAATTATATTGTTGTCAATACAAGTAATTAGAGTGAACTTTTTGATAAGATCTTGTGTTTTTTGGTAATTAACAAAGCAATTTAATCAAAACTCAAAGTTTGGAATATGTATTTACAGACCATTATCATACAAAAATTTTTCGATGCACTTGTTGGTTAGAACTCTTAGAAAAAGCTTAATTCGATTTTTACTATTCAAGCCAACAGTATAATACTTTGTAATAGTAAAATTAAGTTTAATTATTTTTCATATATTAAGTTTATTTTTATAAGACTAGATTTTATCAAATTTTTTTTCATAGTATAGCAGTTTTATGTAAGCAAAATCAAAAAAAGTAAATATTATCATTTTAGTTGTCATGGTTTAAGATAATGAAACTCTAATTATAAAAGAGAATATAATATTTATTGGTATTCAAGTTAGAAATCATAAAGCTAATAGTTTAACTGGTAATAAAAAGCAGCAAAAAGGGAGCAAACAATCATTTAAACAACAAAAAATAAATAATATATTCAAACAAACAGCTTGTTATATTGACATTAATAATTATAAACTCTTCTTTTTATCTTACCTTAAGATTTACATAAGTCTTAATATAATATTTGAAAATATTGAATTCAATAATATTTTAAATATTGAACTAAAAACATTAACAAAAGCCAAGAACAGAATAGAACATTTAAGCATTTATGAACTCTTAATAAATATGTATATATGTTTTAATAGTACATATAATAATATAATAAAATTACTATTGCACAAATTATTAATATCTTATTTTGCTTTATTGAAAAAAAAAATGGCATTTTATAAGATAAACATAATACAAGTAATAAATAAATTCAATAATACAAAGAGATTGTAAAAAATATAAAGCCTTTATAATATAATTAAAATATATTAGTGTATTGTTTGTTTTTTTGTTAGATTTACTAATCTTCTGTTATGTTAAAAAGATGAGAAAAAAAAACACAAAAAACATAAATAGTATAATAAAAATAGAACAATAATTATTATTGAATTGTACAATAATAAAATCAATAAAGCTTATTTAATTTGTCAAATATAATATAAAAAAATTACAAAATAAAAATTAATATATAAAATTATCTGTATATGAATAATAATAATTACAATAGTTTTACTAAATATAAAAAAGCAATTCATTTTTTAGAAATAAATTGTAATTGTAATTGTTCAAAAAAAATTCCAAGAAAAAAGTTTGCTAAATTACATAAGACATTTTAGGTTTTTTTTAAATCTAAACAAAATATATTTTTAATTATTTAGCTAAAAATAATGAATAATAGAAAAATAACTATTAGTTAATATCTTAAAAATTAATTATATTTATTTGAAAAATATGAAAATTGCTTAATAACAAATATAATACTATGTATTTATAATAATATAAAACAAATATTATAATAAAAGACAAATAATTATTATTATTATAATGAAAAATTTTTTTAAAAATTATATTAAAATTTATGGATTATCAAGTTTTAATAAAAATCTATTAAAATAATATAAAATTTTAAATATATATAGTTTAATATTAAATAAATAAATTTATTTAAAACAGTTTTAATAAATAATAAATAGATTTATTTTTAATTATTTTTTAAAAATGAAAAAAATTACTTATAAAATATATTACAAATTTTTTTTTCAAAAAGTTATAAATAAAAAAGTTATTATATTATTTTTATTAATTGTATAATTAATAATTATTAAACTTTAATAAAAATTTAATTGTATATTATTAAGAAGCTAATAAATAAGTTTACTTAATAAAATTTTCCAGAAATTCAGACTTTTAAAAATTGGCAAATTTAAAGCTTTAAAAAATAAAAATAAAGATTTTGTTATTTTTTATGTTTTTATGTTTTTATAAATATAAAAAACAAAAATATCTTTATAATTATATTTGGAAATATTTTTAAAAATTAAAAATTAAAAAAAACATTATTAAAAATTGCAAAAAAATATTCTGTTTTTAATTTATTTATTAATAATAATTATATTTTATTATTTCTACTGTTACCTATAAAGTAATATAAAAAAACCGTTAATAATTAAATATAGCATAAATTAGCCAATTATATATTAGAAATTATTAAATAATATAATAACAAAGATTTTAAAAATACTAATAAAAATGCCAAAAATTTTAGAAATAGTTCAGAAAAAGTATAAAATTATTAGAAATTCCAAAAATTTTGTATTATAAAATTTATATGTATATAATAATAACATTAAAAGTAAAAAATAATAATCAGTTTACTAGATTTTTACCAAGTAATTTCAACAATTAAAAATTCAATACTTAAAGTAAATGCTTTTTTAATAAATTTATAATTAAATTATTTATTATTTAAATTACATAAATCCATATTTATTTTACTAAAATTTACATATTTTTAATTAATAATATTAATATCTATTTGACACTATTAACAATATTAAAACAATAATTTTTTGATTATAATTACTGACAAAATATTAATTTTTTATTTATTATTTTATTTATCTTCTTATATATTTTATTTTGTTGTATTAATTAATTAAAAACGTTAAAATCATAATATTAGAACTTATTTGATAAAAAACACAAAAATAAATATAAAATTGATTTATTGGATTACTTATTAAAAAAGTAAAAAATATCAGAATAAATCAATTATCATGTTAAAAAAGTTAGATATCAAGTATTGTTACCTGAATAAAAAAACTAATCAGAAACTGTGGAAAAACAGGGATGGTCTTGTTCAAAAACAATTATTATTATTATTATTATTATTATTATTATTAAGCTGAATTGGTTTTGTTTAATTTTAGAAAATATCTGGCTTAAATTTTTTTCAATCGTTGTATTAATAATTTCCAATTTTTCCGGTCAATCAAGAATTTCAATTGGCAAGATTATTTTCTAAATTGAAGTTTTTTTTGGAAAGCTAATATTACAGATCGTTGTATGCCCACATATTTTTTCCTCGTCATTTTAGTATTTTTGATTACTCAAAAAAAAAAGCGTCTACACACTAGGTCACATAACCTTTCCTTTTTATAACTTCTTGACACGTTTTTGGCATCGAGTCTCAAAAGATTGCATTTGTAAATTGGTGCGTTATCTCACTTGAAATATTGCTTTTTCAAGGGTCATAATCATTGGATAAACTATATCTAATAAAAAGGGGTCCATATGCTTCATCAGTCATACGTGAAGGGTAAATCCCCATGACCAGCTGTAAAGCTCCCTTTTATGCCGAAGTTTTGCATATGAATCAGTGTTTACAGAGGGATTTATCAAATTTTAAATAAAATTGCATACAATTAATAAATTTTCTTTTTTGCCGAGTATATATATTTCATAAATGTTATAAGGCGTTGTTTAAATGATAAAATGTTCTATTTCTTTGTCAAATAGTCAAAACATATAAAATTAAGTGGTTAATCTAAAACTAAATTTTCATTGAAAATAGTAAACCGAATAAATTACTTTGAATATTCTTATACATCATATTGTTATGATTAATTGACGAAACTGAATAAATTATCAATAAGTATCAGAAACTCTAGGAAACACGAATAAATTACTCGAATAAACTGTCAAAACCTATTGAATTATAAAACAGGTTTCTTTTTGAATACAGTTAATAATTTATGATTAAAATACCTTTCATAGGCTTATATATTTCTCACAAGAAATAAAAAGAAATAAAATATAACCAATTATTTTCAGCAAGCTAATGTGCAATGAGTTTATATCAACAGGAGAAGTGAGTTCAACAATTAATATTTTACTAAATAATAATAATAATAATAATAATAATAATAATAATAATAATAATAATAATAATAATAATAATAATAATAATAATAATAATAATAATAATAATAATAATTGCTATCCGCAGTTAGATAGCCTGACTCACTTTCATATATCTGATTGCTGATTAAAGAAATTCTTTGGTTTCATTCCTCTAGTTCCGAGAGTTTTTCTTATTCCGTAAATATATAAATTTTATATATTCATAATCTTTCTATCATTATTATGGATCCAAAAAATTCATTAATTTACATGACAACACTTGGTATTAAAATCAAAGAAGGTTAAATAGCGTTCACAATCGAAAATGTGAAACGTGATGCAGCTGGAAGTTTTCTTCCAATTGATCTAAAAAATTCGTTTAAGAGGATTTCCTTCAGACTTTCAATCCATAAAATACTCCTTTCATTCCGAGATATCAAGAAATCAAATACTTTTAACCTATAATTAAAATATCAATGACCTTGAAAATAAATATTTTAAAATTTAATTTTTATTACACAAAAGAAATTCTTAAAACTTTAATTCTTTTATCGTAAAATCAAAGATAAAAAATAAAATAAATAGTTTTCAAATATTTTCCCAATTTTTAAAATAAATAAATAGTACAACAATTAAAATAAAAAATTGAATTTCAATGAATCAATAAATATATAAATAAAAAGCACGTAGATCAAAATTATGAAATATTTCAGCCATATCAATTATTCTCAATCTTTTATTACTCGCAGTTTAATAAAATTAAAGTTAGAGCTATCCAATAAGCCATTTTTAACAACTAATTAAAGTTTTCCCTTTTTAATACCATATTAAGGAAAAACGGGATATTCCGAATTAGAATCATAAAATATTGTGCCAGTCTCAGTCGAGATTTTCATTTAAAAATGTTAAACTCTATTTTTTTTTTTTGAATTTGAAATTTATTGAATACTGGGAACTTGTGAAATTAATAAAGAAGTAAAAATTTTGAAAATATGTGGACTTAAAATTCTTTTCATATATATAAATAAATAATTTATTATCAATTAAGTCTAGATTCTTTTCATATATATAAATTATAATTGACTTCTGGACGATTTTCAAAAATAAATAAATTTTTCTATTCAGTATAAATCTTTTGATAAATCTTTTGATGCATTTTCTCGGGAGTGTATGAAAAAGTTTTTGAAATTTCCTTTGATAGTACAATTTCGTAATTTTTGCCAAGGTTCATTGTTGAAATAGGGTAACCATAAAAAGTTGCACTGAAATATAAAGTTTTGCTTTTTTTTCAGCTTTCCCTGAGTACACAGGTCATTTTGTCATCATGAAGAAATTTTTAAGGATTAAAATAAATTGTAAATATCTATGTTGGTAATTCCTGCACATGATGCGGGTTATCTTTTATATTCCAATTTTCCCAATTCTTTCTAAAATGCAGGAGTCGGCATCCCGCATCCCGCATTCTGCATCCTTCATCTGCATTTGCATTTTTTATTTTTTATAAATTCCTATATTGGTATTTGAATAAGATCCCGTGTGGCAAAGTTTTCCAATAATAGGTATAAACTAGCATTTTTAAAATAAGAAAATCTCAACTCAAATAACTGGGTTTTCTATTCAGTTTTAGATACTTTTAATGTACCACTTTTTAAAACCTATTTTTTTTTTACCATTTTTCCACTTTTCTGTATATCGATCTCCTTGAGACTTACCGTCAAATATTGACGATCATTTATATTATGACGCCCTTTCAAAATAAGTGGGAAAGAATTAAAAAAAGAAAAATATATATATTTATATATATATACCCGAAATATTCAGATAAAAATTTTAAGGAAAAATAGGATAAAAGCACTATGGACTATCTACATACACGAAATCAATTTGAGTTGAGCTCGACAAGAGCTCCCTCGAGTCAGTCACCTCAAAATTACGTTAAGCCACAATCATCCACCCATTCAATCAAATTATTTTTCGTGCAGTTATCCGCTATGCTTAAAAGAAATCTTATTTTCCAGGTTAGTGATTCTAAAAGTTATTGTTATACTTTTAAACATTTCTATAAAATTTTATATCATAGATTCGATACAAAAGGTCGACAATTTTACAAGTTCTTATCGGTCCTCTTTTGATATTATCCGTTTTATTCATTCTACAAAAAGCTGATATGACTCAAGATGTACCTAACCTACATCCAAAATCCTATCCGTTACTAGGGTTATTACCTTGCCAGGTTTGAAAAAATTATATTTAAACAATTTATAATGTTAAAAGTATTTTCAATACATCTTTTTAATTTTTTCTCACTTTATAAGGGTTATAAAGATGATAATCGTTGTATTAATATTTTATATACACCCGAGACTGAGGAGAATAAAAAAATTATGCAAATTTTTTCCGCTAATAATGAAAAACGAACGAATAAATCTATTCCTTTGGAAGATATTGAAATTGGTAATTCAAGATACCTTAAATAATTTCAAAATATTTTTAAGAGTTGTCCCTAAAACTAATTTCATCTTTTTGCCACCCCCCAAGATATAAACTTTAAACCTGATAAAAATTTAGGCATCATCGCCGTACCGGATGCTTCCTTTATTTATGACTACACACTCTATAATCCAAATATTACCTTGTTTGGAATCGAGTTCACTACCGATCCCGGGCCACCAATCAATTATCGTTATCAAGTTTGGTTGAATAGTAGCTTAAGCAATAATGCTTCGAATGTATTTAGTGAACAATTATTATCTTTGCAACGGGGTATTGATGAAGCCATTGGTAAGACCGAATCAATAAATTTTGCTCATTAATCTCAATTTGTTCATTCATTTATTCATTCATTCATTCATTCATTCTTTAATTTAGTTACCGTGGCCACTAATTCGATACCCGGAAATTTTGATTCCCCTGCAATAAATGTGAGAATGAAGCAATGGCCTACGGTTCCACTAGGAAAGAAAAGTGATATGATGGTCACTCGGCATGGATCTTTGTTTTTCTTTAGTGTTCAAATGATCATTTTCATCGCTGTTTTGAACACAATCGTCATGGAAAAGGAAAAAAAATTAATCGCTAGTCTGGTGATTATGGGTCTCAAGAAAGAAGTCTATTGGCTTGCTTATTTCATTTCAACAGCTTGGCTTATTATTATTTGTTCCTTAAACACTTGCGCATTCGGTTTAGCCTTTGATTTCTACGTATTTAAAGATACCAATTTCTTGATTTTGCTAATAACATTTATCTTATTCGGTCTCGCTATGGTTGCACTTGCTTTCTTTATTACCACTTTCTGTCGCTCGGCTGATGCTGCTGTCCTCGTTGGTATATTATGTTTAATAATTGGGCTTCTGTTCCAGACCTTTGTATTTTCATTATCGTATATCGGCTACATTTGGTGGGATATATATACAGGCAAAGTTGGTTGGATTCTTTTGATGTTCTTCCCATTCTTCAACTTTGGTAAAATTTATCTGGATATGTCACAATTAACCGCCCGGAATTTCGACTTTCTAACCAACAAAATTGTTTATGGACCCGGATTTCATTGGAATGATCTTTACCGCCCTCTTCCTTCCCATTATCTACCATATTATACTTATGCTGGTCGTAGACCTCACGTGCCAAACCCTATTCAAAGTTGGTACTTTTTACTGATGAATATTGGCTTCTATTTGCTTCTCACTTGGTACTTTGACAAAATTATTCCGGATGAATTTGGCACATGTTATTCGACTTGGTTCTTTTTATCACCGAAATTTTGGGGATTAAAATTCTCAAAAGAGTATACATTGGAATCTTGGTTAACTAGATATCAAAAAGCTAGCGTTGAGACTCATCTCGATGAAGATGTTGATATTGGAAAGGAACGATCGTTAACTTTTGATCCGAATCATGATGTTGTTCTTCGAATTGGGAATTTGAGAAAAATTTTCAGAAAATCTTTATTATCTCATAGCAAACTAGATAAAGTGGCGGTGAATGATTTATGTTTAACCTTGAAAGAAAGTAAATGTTTAGCATTACTTGGGCAAAATGGTGCCGGAAAAACTACAACAATAAACATTTTATCAGGTCTACTACCGGCAACATCTGGTGATGCGTTCTTATATGGTTTAAGTGTAAAAGAAGATATGAACGAGATTCGAAATATGATGGGTGTTTGTCCACAACACGATCTTCTCTTCGACGTTCTTACGGCTCGTGAGCATATTGAATTATACGCCAGGATAAAGATGGTTCCGGCTAAATATATCAAAAAATTAACCGAAGAACGATTAGCAGCAGTACGTCTTATTTCAGTCGCAGATAAACCCATTAGCACATATTCAGGTGGTATGAAGCGTCGACTGAGTATAATAATATCTACAATTGGTGATCCACAAATCATATTCATGGACGAACCTACTACCGGTATGGATCCAGTGAATCGACGTCACGTCTGGAGATTTGTGGAGAAGTTCAAACGTGGGCGAGTGATCATACTGACTACTCATTCAATGGAGGAAGCGGATGTATTAGGTGATCGTATCGGTGTGATGGCACATGGACAATTACGCGCCTTGGGTACTTCTATTCATTTAAAGAATCGATTTAACATTGGATATCGCGTTTCTATTTTTACACATAATTCCCCACTTGTTAAAAATTTAATTAAAAATCGGATACCGAGTGCACTGTTAAAAGATGACTCATGGGGTGCCCTAATTTATGAACTTCCGATAGCAGTGTTATCCTCCCTAATAGAATGGTTAGAGAATAACGAGGAGATAGATTCTAGTCAGCCGGATAAAAGTTTAATTATTAACTGGGGTGTAAGTCAGAAAGGTCTAGAAGAAGCATTTTTGAAGATGTAAGTATCAAAAATTTATATTATTATATTTTGATAAGCTAAAATTGAATTGATAAATAATTAGCTAAACAAAATTTTTTATTTTCTAGTATTCGAGAAGCTAATCCGAACGGATACCAAGTTTCATATCTCAAATAATGACAAAACAACACATTGAACAAATTTAAACTAAACGAAAAGAATGAATCATTGTCAAAAGAGAGTGAATAATTAATTTATGAGAATAAATTGTAGAAATCTTTAAAAGAACATTTATCTGTCTTTTGGAACGAATTTTCTGTATTAGTAGAAAAAATGGTTGATTAAAATTTTTAATAATTGCAAAAAAAAACAATTGATGTTTTATAAAAATTACTTTGTATTTCAACTTGGATTAAGGCTTTATTAATTTATTTCGTTTCATTTCAAGAAATAATATTTGATAAAATCATTAATAAGAAATATTTTTGAAAGAAAATCCTATTAAATATTAAAAAGTTAACTGATAAAACTCTAATTCTTTTTTAACCAGACACTTTTCCCCGAGAAAAACAAAATAAACATTGTATTGCTAAATTCTTTTAAGATTAAAGAAAAAAAAATTAATTCTCATATTACTCATAAAAATGATTTGTGAATAATCTTTTTAGTAAATTATTTCTATCGTATTTTCCTTTATCATTTTCGGGTAATAGGGAATTTTTAGAATAGTAATAGTGTGAAGAGAAATATAGTTTTTGGTAAAAAAAAAAAGTCAAATTTTAATAATAATCACTGGAACAAGTAACAAGTAAAAAAAAATCAATTTTTTTTGATTTTTTTTAATCTTTTTTTGGATGTAAAAAAATTTTTAATGAAAATTGAAAATATACTTGGATAAATAATAAAAATTAAGTATGTAATTACTGTTAATTGTTTTTGAGAAAAATTTTTTTTTATCAATTATCAAATTTTTTATTTGACAATTACTTGCTTTTATCTTCTTCTTTTTTTTTGCAAATAAAATTATGCTGATATCTGAAGGTTGAGATTATTTGAACAAAAAAAATTATTCCTTTGGTTTAGGTTGCCAAGGCTGTGAAGAAGATAAAAATTTTTTTTGCGTTAAGGGAATAAATGAATTGTCAGAGAAAGGATGAGCCCTGAAAAATTGGCTTAAATGGGATCTAAAAAAAAAGTTTTTTTTTGTTTTGTCTCGATAAGTTTACCTTGGATAAACTAACAATTAATTAATCTATGCTACTAATTTATCTTCCTTTTTCTAATTAAAAAATAATGGGATCAAATTAAGCATATCTGAAAAAATTTCAAAAATGCATTTAGTCCCCAATTTATTAATCAAGTAGAAGATGTAAAAGCGATAGAAATTGTCACTTTTGATTTCTACTAGGGTAAAAATCAAGATTGCACATAAGTGAAATAATTAATTTTTAATTGTAAATACCCTATGCTTATATTTCTCTTGCGGTAATGTGTAAAAAGCTGAATACCACCACACATATTTAAATAATACTCTATAACATGAAAATTTGAAATGTTTAAAATTTTAAAGAAATTTTGCCAAGTGTTACAACAAAATTTAATTTATCATCATTATTATTATTATTATAATGGTTTTAATGGTGAAGTTTTAAAATCTATTTTTGAAACAAAACAAAACAATAATAAAATAAACTCCACTTATTTACTCTCAGCCACTACAATAATTCATCATATGTTTTTAAGAAAAAAACTTTTTAATTAATTCTAGTCAAAATAAAAATTTTTCACCTGATTGTGTTATTATTATAGGTTTTATGAATAAATTGATCCTTGTTAGTCAAACTCTGAATTATAAAAAACTAAAATTAGAAACATGTAAGGATAAATGATTTACAAAAGGTGCAATACCGAAATATATTAAAGAATTTAGAACAAGTTTTATGAAGCTATAAAAAACATTAAATCTTGTTGTTTCAAAATTGCTAGCGTCTTTTTAATAAATTAATTATATTGAGAATCAATTGTATTCAATCAAATAATTTCTGTTTAAACCACTTTTGCTAAACATTAACTCCAAGTCCATTGGCAAACTTTCTTTAGGAACTTTAAAAGATTGTCTAATTAAACTTCAATTTATATATTTTTACATTATTCAATCTATAAATAACCCAGAATTTCATCTATCTTATTATTTCTCTTTGAAACTAGTATAAAATTCCATCTAAAATTGTTGTACTTGTAAATTTTAAATTTACTCGGGTATTGAACAATAAGAGTTCAGAAATTTTTTATTACCAACTTTGTTGTTGACAAAAATTTAAAAACATTAACCAAACTTGAAATTTTAAAATACCTTACTAACATTTTTATTCTTATTTTAAGCTTATGCATAATTACTTAAGCTCAACTTAAAATTTGACTTAATATTTGAAAGTTTTCAGCCATTATTAATCATATTTAGTTAGCTTTGCGTCGGTAATAACGAAATTGTAAATTTTGTAAGTTGCATATTGTGTTATCAATCAACAGATAAAATTTTTCACGAGTCAAAAGTGATTCAGTACATGATAGTTTGGAAATATATTGGAGTAGTGCCGAAGAACTAATTTTTAGTAAAATAAGTAAGTTATCAATTATAATTTTCTCAACTAATCTTTTTTATTTTAATTATTTGTTACCATACAAAAATGAAAAAACTTTTTTATGATAATTTGATTTTGATTATAATATTATGGCTGTGCAGTCAGAAAAAAGGTTGACAAACTTGATTTTAAAAGATAATTTTTTTTAGTTCATAAAAAAAAAAACATACTACTGTTTTTTTTACCAAAATCAACTAGTGAACAAGAACAGAGTTAAGAAATCCAAAGTCTTTGAAATAAACAACAGCATATTACCACAAGTCAACATATTTGAATTTGACAACAACAACTTTATCAAACATTTCAAGAGCATTTTTAATGTTGAGTCTGTATATATTAATTTCTAGGATCAGATTGAAATTAAAAAGAATTTATTTTAAAAACTAGAAAAGTCATATTTTTTATCAAGGTGATTCTTATTTGGTATAAAAATTTTGATCAAAAGTTCATTAAATATATTAGGTTTAATTTTCAAACGAATATTAAATTATAAAACAACTTTAAATTTTAAAAATTTTTAAAGATTTTATCTATTAATAAAATTAAAAATTTATTCGTTAAATTACAACTTTTTATTATATAGTTCTTTAAATATTGTATATTATAAAAAATTATATAAAAAAGCAATGTTAAGAACTTTTCATTATAACCTTATAAAAAAATGACATGTATATGAGTAATTAAGTTTGTATTTGCAATTATTAAAGAAGAAAAATGTGCATGTGACATGTAAATGATAATTTTAGATCACATCCATAATTATCTTGAAAAATCGCCACAAAATTCTTCCGAAAAAATCTTTTTTTTTTGTTTATTATTTATTATTTATTTTTTTAACTTTTTAACAAGTATAATACCCAGCCAACCTCACCTTAAAAAAGTTACATCGGAACAAAGGACTTTTGCAGTAAATAGGTCATCTAAACAAAATGTATATATGAGTATTGTCACATGATCAAGTTTGTATTTGCGATTATTGAAGAAGAAAATTGTGCACGCGACAAATAAAAGATAATTTTAGATCACCTCTATAATTATCTTAAAAAATCGCCACAAAATCCTTCCGAAAAAATTTTTATTTCTTTTTTTTTGTAACGTTTTAATTTTTAACAAGTACAATACCCAGCAAACATCACCTTAAGGAAGTTACATCGAAACAAAGCGAGGGAGGAAGGACGATGAACTTTTGCCGTAAATAAGTCATCTATAAACAAAATGTAGTTATGAGTATTGTCACATGAACAAGTTTGTATTTGCGATTATTGAAGAAAATGTGCACGCGACAAGTAAAAGATAATTTTAAATCACCGCTATAATTATCTTAAAAAGTCATCACATAATTCTTTTGGAAAAATTTTTAATTTTTAATTTTTATCATTTATTTTTTAAACTTTTTAAACTTTTTAACAAGTACAATACCCAGTGAGCCTCACCTTGAAAAGTTGCATAGGAACAAAGAGAGAGAGGAGGACGAAAAAAGGAAATAAGGAAGAAAAGGGGAACGAAAAAATGGAAGAAAGAGAGGCACAAAGAAAGAAAGAAAGAAAGAAAGAAAGAAAGAAAGAGATGAAGGAAGGAACGAAGGAAAGGAACGAAGGAAGGGAAGTGATAAATGGAAGCAAGGGAAATTTAAGATGAAAAAAAAGGCTGTTTTTTATATATAAATTTTTCAAATTATTAGGTTATTCGTTATAAACATAGCCCCCTTCTAAATGATGTAATTAGTATATAAGGTCGTGTTGTTTTGATCAGGATCTTTAATTATAATTATTAATCACTAATTTATTAAGATGTCTATCAAGATCTGTCTCAGCTATCAGTGCTAAGTTACAACATTGGCATAAAGTACAAACTCCGAACCCTTAAAATTTTTCATCGCCCTGCCATATCCCTGCTATCATCTCCCTGCTATCCTTGTTAAATAATCATTATTGTTAATATTTTTATTGTTTGTAAATAATATTCACTATCAGCTTTTACTATTAAGAAAAAGCCTATAGTACCCGGTCTTAATTATGAGGGTCCTATAGTAGGGGATATCATAGGTTGTGCTTTATGGTAATCTTGATATTCACTGTTTTCACAAAGATTATCGTGATAAAATTTCGTTATGAATTTTTCACACAAGCCATAAAGGTAGTGGCTTGGTGTTACGGTTCTTTTTTTTCCTCGAAACGAGATAGAAACAAAAAATTATTTTTATATCAAGTGAAATATAGAGTAAAGTAATGATTTCTTATTTTAAAATATATTGTCTGAGTAAAAATAAAATATCAGAAATCCTTCAAGATTTAAGATAAATTAAACAAGTTAATTTTTTACTTTGATATACTTTTGAATGGTCAAAAGTATACTATTTCCTTTTGATTTGTTTGAAATCGTAATTTCCAAAGAATTTGGATTTTTTCTCCGCAAATTTCGTGTTACTATCATAATCTATAGTTTTTGAGGTCATCAAGTCGCTCTTAATCTTGAAGTGCCAAAATAAATTTATTTGTGAATTTAGACGATTGGTTTGCAAATCAAATTTGATAATAAGCTTCGAAATTACTTTTCGATACATATATCTACTTAATTAGTTTCATTTACTACCTTGTATATCTATTTTTGGCTCTTATAATATCCTTTAATCTTTCAGACATAATATTAATTTCAATATCAGTTTATATAATTTATGAAACTTTATCATAGCTCATATAAAAAGTATAGAAATATAAAACACTAATAATGGGTAGATATTATATTTTATATCATTTTCTAGTTGGCTAATTTGAAATCGGTAGAAGTCTGCATTAAATCATTCGCTAGTGAGAAATAGGTTCGCTTTTCCTGTAAATAATTAGTTTATATTATTATTTTAATAAGTTTTTATAAAACTAATTATTTTTCCAATTCCATTTTCCCCTTGAATATACTTCACAGATTTTTGTTACATACTATATATAAATTAGTCTTGTAAACACCAAAAATTTATAACCGTTATAAATGAGAACAAGTAATTGATATAAACTAAATTAGGCATTAGTTTTAGAATGTATAAACTTTTAATTATTATTATCATCAAGGTTTATTCATTGTAAAATTGGATATATAATTAGGTTGTAGCCTTTTTGTTTTTCTTATCATCAAGGTAAAAGGATGCAAAATATTCTATAAAAAATAGGTCTAACTCTAAATTCTTTATAATTACCGTTGACACTTTCCTGCCTGGGTACTCAAAAAATAAATTGTAACAAAAATTTAGGTCGTTTAGAATTTACTAGTTATTCTCATGTATATATGTACAATATTAATTGATTTCATTCCAGTTTAACAAACCTAAAGTGCTTTTAAAATTTCCGTATGATAAGGTATTCCCCTTTTAAGTTATATAACCGAAGTTTCTACAACTTTGGGTTTATTAAGAGCAAAAGACCGAAAAGTACATCTCTAGCCTTAAATTTTTTAAAACTGAAATTGGTTTATTTTTTGAAAACATGCTAAAATGAGGTTATCAATCAAAAGGAATAAGTTAGAAGGGTGTTTACTATAGTGGTGGGAACATACCGCCGTCATACTCTCAAGCCATGAATAATATATCAATATTTGAACTTATATTATTGATTTTACAGTGGAACTGATTTTTTAATTTTGAAGAACGTTTTATTTTGGAGTATAAAATCGAATTTTCTTTCAATAAAAGTTTATGAAAAAGAAAAGAAAAAAAAGGTGTGGCAATTATGATCATAAAAATCTTTTAAGAAAAGAAATCAAGTTCATAAACTAAAATATAGTTTATCAATAATATATTTTTTAGTTTAAATTGTTAAATGTTGGATTTATTAGTTTTTAGATTAATATTTTTATAATTAATTTAAAGTGCTAACACAATAAAATAACTAGTATTTAAAATTATTCAAAAAAATTATTGTTCAAATAATCAATTAATACAATTATAGTCATTTAAAAGTATTATTCATTACGAAAAAGTTTTTTAATAATTTTTAAATAAATATATTTTTTAAAGCTGTTAAAAAACAAAAATTGAATTAGTTTTAGTTCTAGCAAAAAATAATAGTGAAAAACTTTTTTATATATATTAATATCAATGTTACAATATACATAAAAACTAATATATATACTAAAATTTTTTTAAAAACAGTCCAATAAAATTGAGAAATGAATATATAACAATTATAACAAAGACAACATAAATTTTATTATTTTTAAATCAGATATTAATTAAATCAATAAAATAAATTTACACACATTATAACATTTTGAACTTTACTAATAATATAAGTTTTTTTAATCAAAAATTTTATAATCATTGTTATATTTATATAACATAAAAATAATATTAATCTTTTTGGCAATTAAAATATCATAAAGTTTTGAATAATAAAATCAATTTTATTTTCGACATGTTCTTTACCTAGTAAAATTAATAGAAAGATAATTATTTTGTCGATGTTATGTTTGTTTCAACAATAACTTTCATATAACTTTTTTTTTGTTAACATGTATTGTTAAATGTTAATAATTAATAAAAATATAGAATAAAATATTTTTGTTTTTGAATTGTTTATTAATATGGTATTTGACAAAGTGGCACAATATTCTTAAATATTTAATTAATTTTCAAATTTTTAAAGATCATAGATGGATTTCTCTCAACAAAAAAAATTTTTAGATCAAGTGAGAACGGGAGAATTTGTTATTATTAAGGGTATATAAGAGAGAGGCAGGATTCTATTTCGGGAAACAAATTCTTTTGAAATGTCTTAAAGACAGCCAAAAGATCGAAGATATCAATTGAGCTGATGTATTTTCTTTCAAGAAACTATGTTGTTTTTATTATCGCTATTTCCTTGTAACATTGAAGATCGTATCGGAATAGTTGCGCATTTTTGTTATGCCTATTGCAAATATATCATTGAATGCTATGGAACCACAAAAGAGTTACAACCAATGGAGTTTGATTTTAGATGAGATTTCGGGGTTAAACAGATGTTTTGGCATCTTATTGCTTGATTTTTTTAATTTCCAGGAGAACTCAACCTAGAACATTTATCAATAATATATTTTTCACCACAATTATTCTTTTTAAATAACTACTATCTTTTTTAATGTTAATGGTTTAATACAAGTAGCAAACCGTTTAATAATGTGCAACTTTTTGCAGCAGATATATTCTGAAATTTTTTATTTATTCTTTATCTTAGAATTCAAAACAAGAAGGACAATCTTGCAATCTTGTATGGTAATTCTAAGTGAATTAATTGAATAGTGGGTTACCTCTATATCAGGGTACCATCATAATACTAGAGAATCAATATTTCTCATTTTGGGATAGGAGTTTTATGAAATAATATAAACAATAAATGATAAATATGTTTTTAGCAGCTATTATTAAATACAAAAGTGATAGCTAACTTCTAAAGCTCATTATTAAAATTATTTTTTTTTGATATATAGGCCTTTTGAAACCAAAAGTTTCACTCGGTTATAGTTCATTTTGGGTAGTAAAGTAATCTGGACTTTATCAAAAACTGAAAATTCGGCTGTTTAGATATTTCTTGGTTTTCGAATAAAGGCTTTAAATCTTCGAAGGCGATTTGATTGCAGATCTCGACTTAATTGATCAATTGATAATATGCATAAATATTGATACGTGGGAAAGGGATCTCACTGATTTCTCATGGCGCTCCAACAACACTTTCAAGCTCTATCCAATGATTTCGGAAATTTACTAGAGAGCCAAAAATTCTCTGATGTTAAGATTGTTGTTGGAGAAGCGCCCAATATCAGAACTTTTCATGCTCATTCGCAAATTTTAGCAGCAAGATCACCATATTTTGCCGTAGGACTCTCAAGTAATTGGGTTAAAAGGGAAAACAATGCCATTATCTTCACTAAACCTAATATTACACATAATATTTTTGAAATAATTCTCAGGTGAGGGTTTTCATTTGCTTTAAAGTATTTTGGCCAACATCAATTTATATTTTATTTTTCTTGCACAGATATATTTATAATGGCGAGATTTCTCTTGATGAACATGGAGTACCTGCCATATTAGAATTGCTTATGACCGCTGACGAGCTTATTCTAGAGAATTTGTTTGAACCCATTGAAGACTATTTGATTAAACACCATGCAAAAGAGCTGGAAAAAAATTTCGTCATTTTGCAGAAAACTTTATTTATGCATGATTCTTTCAAAAAGTTACAGAAATTCTGCACCGAGATAACTGCTAAAACTCCAGCTATAGTTTTCAACTCGCAAGATTTTACCTCCCTCAGTGAAAATGCTCTTTCCTCAATTTTAAACCGGGATGACCTAAATATAGAAGAATCTGAAATATGGGAAAAGATTGTGGAATGGGGAGTTGCTAAATTGGAATCAAATATTCAGATGAAAAAAGTTCTTTACTGGACAGATGGAAACTTTAACGCCTTTAAGGAATCCATTGAAAGGCTTCTACCTTTAATACGCTTCTTTAACATATCTTCAGTTGACTTCTATCACAAAGTAAAACCATTTGCGAGAATCTTACCTGGAACTTTAAATGAAGATCTTTTACATCATTATCTCGTACCAGATAGTCAACAAAAGTCTGCAAACGTTCGGCCATTACGATCAAACATTGATTCAAAGCTTCTTCAATCGCATAATATAAAACAGCTAGATAATTGGATTCAAGGCAAAGACGAAAATATTCGTTCTGAATATCAAGTTAGAAATGATTTTAATTTGTTACTTCGAGGTAGTCGAGACGGATTCACTCCAGCCAATTTTCATCGATTATGTGATAATAAAGGAGCAACAGTCAGCGTAATCAAAGTGAAAGGAACTGGTCAACTAATTGGCGGCTATAACCCGCATTCTTGGCACTCTGGGTATGGCATAAAAGATGGGACAGGAAGTTTTATTTTTTCTCTTGGAGATGGCAAAGCTGGAAAGGCTAAACTTAGCAAATTTGTTGGCTCATGTGGACCTTTTAGTGGGTCAAATCATGGACCCTCTTTTGGGGATGACAATATTTGTTTATATGGCGATGACTTTAAAAGTAGTCATTATTGCTATTGTAAAAAGACACGAGATTATGAGCATGTTATAATGCCTGGATCAGAAAATCAACAGATGAATTTCTTTGTCGAGGAGTATGAAGTTTTTCAAATCACAAAAAAAAAAAATTCGTTCAATTTATTTGATTATAAATCTTTTGAAGACTACATTATGTAAGAATTTTCTCTAGCAGAATATTATATAGACTACTATTTTGGCCTTCATAATAAAGTTAAAATTTTTTTAGAACTTAAAAGTTATTTTGATAAAAAGGGATTTCTGAATTTTTAGGGATTATCACAAGCTAAAATCAAAACAGAAAACACTTTTTATGTGAGTAACAATAGAAATATAAATTTTAAATACATAGCTGTGTTTTTCCGCTAATTAAAAATGTAAATTTTGGTTGGTGTTTTAGGGTTTTATTGGGCAATGAAAAAAAATAAACTTTGGTAAATATTTAATAAGAAAGCTTTGAGAGCGTGAAAGTTTTCAATTAAAATATAACTTCAACTTGGAGACACAAACTTTTTAATAAATATATTTGTCTAAACAATATTCTAATAAACTCGATATACTTCATTTTGCTTCATTCGTATTTTATTTACGAGTTGTAAAATATTTTTTTAATTGAAATTATAATTCCCAATAAATCAATATCTGACAAAAAATTAAATTTTTTAAGGTTTGCCAAGGTAAAGCAAAAAACAAAAAATAGTTAGTTTTAATAAAAATATAAACTTATGGAGAAAATTTTTTTTATCTTTTTTTCCAAATTGCAATCAAGTTTTAAAAAAGGTATTTATAGAAAGTTCTATTTCGCATAATAAACTTAGGTTTTATCTTTTTTCTTACTTCAATTGACTCAAAATTTTTTTGATGAACTTAATAGTTAGAACATATAAATTTAATTGAGAAAATTTTTGATTTCATTATTTAAAAATTTTATTTCATAGTTCACCTCTTTTTTAAATTAAACATAAATGTTTGGATATAAAAAAATCCAAATTACTAATATTAACTTTTTTTCGCATAATTATTTTGTTATCTATATATCTTTTTAAAAAATTATATAAAAAATTTCTAAATACTATTTTTATCTGGTAAAATAATTTATTTATTATGTAAGTTGTGGTTTTCGAAATTATTTTTAAATTTTCACAATTTTTAATCATAATTAACTATTATTTTATTTGATTCATTAATGTGTATTCTTAAAAAATTTAATTCTTTTTAAAACATATATAAAAGAATTCATTTTAGAAATTTAAAATTTGTGATACACTTAGCACCTTAAAAGATGAATATATTTTATTTTATTAACAGGGTTTTCAGAATAATATTATAAAGAAAAATATTCCCTTTCTAAATGAAAAAAGAAAACTATCTCCTACACTTTTAAGAAAACGTTATATACAAAATGGTTTATACATATCTAATTATAAATTTATCTCTATCAAATTTTTAATTAATTTTTAATGATTTAAATAATTAAACTTTGGAATTTTCACGATGCCGTTTAGCAGCAGTAATAATATAAAATTCAGAGTTGAAGGAATAAGATAAAAAATTTTAGTTTGAATATTTGGAAAATATCACTTTGAGATAACAGTTTCCTCAAAGAATTTTCATGAAAATTAGTTTCCTTACTAAACCTTAAATACATTCTCTCTAATAATATTAATTTGAAATGTGGCTATTAATAAAGAAATTATAAATATAATTTAAATCAATATATACGATTTTCTATTCGAAAATATTAATTTTTGATATATTGATTGCTGCTAATCATTCTCTATAAATTCTCAGAGCTTCTTCAAAACTTCCTACCTTACTAATCGATTCGCAATTGCTCATTTCAACTCCAAAATAAGGCCCATTATGAAATAATTTGCCCGGAACTTTATTTATTAATTGACCAGCATTACACTCCTAAAAAATAAAAAAATCAATTTTTTAACACTTTTTTACTGAAAAATTCTAAATTCAATATAAATTAATACTAACCATATTCTCTTCAGAATACTGCGAATAGGGCCATACTTTTCTTTGACCAATTGAAAGCGAAATAGAATTACAGTCCCAATACGTATTTGGGTGATCATCAGCAGAACAATCACAATTACTCAATGGCTCAATCCAAATTTCAGTACCAAAATATTTCCACCCATTTGAAGATGAAGGAAAGTGAGGCACATGATCATTTCCATGAGTAAAACGGCGATGAACGATTGCTATGTTGAAAGCATCACCAAGGTACTCATTTCCAACTCTCGGAGCTCCATAAGTATAAATAATATGCCCTCTTTCACCTATATTAATATCCGGCCAAGTATTCATTTTGGTAATTTTATATCTTTCCAATGCCCATCTAAATGCAGCAATGCAGACATATGCTTATAATATATACATATATATAGTTAAAAAAATACTTGACTTTCAAATTTCAGAATAGAAAAATATTTAGGAAACTAACCTCCACCCAGACCATGTTCCGTAAATACAATATCAAGCTTTTGAGTTGATTTTGTGGATTTACTTAAAGATACTTTAATATCTTGAAGTAAATTAGGAAATAATAAATTTACATCTTTTAATAATTGGGAGTCTACAAGAATTTCTTTGGCCAACTTTATATCATTATTAAAATAAAGTGGTACATATGTTTTAGCTCTTTTTTTTTGTTGGTTTTTTTAATTTCCCAGAGAGTTTGATGTTCTCTGTGTTTATTAATAATAGATTTTCAACTACTATTATTTTTTATTAGATAATCACCATTTTAAATTTTTAATGTAAGTAGTGGAATCATCCAATAATTTGTGCATTTTTTGCATTGGCATGATTCATTAATAATCAAATTATTAATTAAGTTATTAATTAAATTAATAATTAATTTATAATAAATTTAGTTAAGAAAATTTTTGAAGTTTCATTTTAAAACTAACTAATTTGTTAAAGTTTTTTTGCTAAAAAAATGTATAAAAGTTAAGATAAAATAAGTTGAATCTAAAAAACTGAATCTTTATACAAAATTTTTTGGCTTTTTTTATAATAGTCAAAACTTTTTTAATTATTTTTTTAATTGTATTATAAAAAAAATTTATTTTAACAGTTATATATTTAAACATGTATTTATTCAACTAATTGTCTTTTTGTAGCAGTTTTCTATAAATTGATAACAGAAATTTTCAAATTTATCTTTAATTATAAGTTGTTTTTAAAAAGAAAAAATACTTTTTTGTTTAAAAATATAAAAGGCATTTTGAATATTTTAATTGAAAAAAATTTTATACTAAATAAAAATATGTTTGTTTTGGTGTTTTGCTAATTGATATTATAAATATTACAATAACTAATCAATTAGGGTTTTTGTAATACTTTTTAATATATATACTATAAATAATTAATTATTAAATATTGTTTTATATTAATATTATTAAATACATAAATTATTGTTTAATTGTAAATAGTTTTTTAACAACTTTAAAATTTATTACTAGAAATATTGTTTTTATTAGATTAATATTTTATCAATACTTGAAGAAAGTAATTTATATATTATTTTCTTGTGAAATTTTTTTCGAAGCTGTTTTATTTTTTTATAAACAATTGTTTATGCTTTTATTAAAGAATTAATATCATTCTAAATGTTTATTAAAAAAATTTTATATAATTACTTTTATTATTTTTTTAGTAAAAATAGTTTTAATATTTGTTTCGATAAGTAATATTGTCATATTTTTATAAAGTAAATAGAAAAATTTATAATTAGTAATATTATTATTAATTATTCAATAAGCAAAAAATGCTAAAAACAAAAACATTGTTTTATAAATTTGGTTTTAATTGAAGTTTTACATAATGTTTAATTAAAAATTATTACTAATTTATTGGTATTAAGATAATAAAAAGAAAATTTTTGTAATATACTTCAAATTCTTTACAAAGTTCTTTTATTAATTAATTAAAAAAAGCTTTTTTCTATTATATAATAGTTTTTTAAAGCATTTATAATAGTATATATACTTTTTGTTTATATAAAATTAGCAATTATAATAGCTGTTGAATTAAATATTGCTTGGGCTTTTACCTATTTTATTAAATAATCTATAAGATTTATAATATATTAAATATTTAATCAACAAAAATTAAATGAATATTTTTTTTGTTTGTTTATAATTTACAAGATTCTGGAAATAATATAATAAACCTATTTAGATTGCTTTAGAAATTTTATACTCAATATCTTGATAAACTTATTTTCATTAAAAAATATTGTCGAAAGAAAAGAATAATGTAATAAATTTGTAATATATTATAAGATTGGTTGAAATATTTCGAAATATTCTGCTTGGTTTACAAATTTAATCAATAATAAGAGTATTCAGATATAAAAAAAGAAACCAATTCTATTTTTAAAACAATTATTTCTTTTTATTATAAGAAACAAAAGATTATTTTAATGTTTACAACCGAAATAATTTATATTACATAAAACTTAATCTTCATTTATATTGCTTAAATTTGTTTTTTTTTGTTGAAAAAACAGCTTGAAAATTTTTGTGATTAGTTCTTCAACAAATATTTAGCAGAAAACCTATTCAGTCTATACTGTATATTTTTTCGACCATGTTTATTTTGAAGATATCTTTAAAGACAAAGACAATTACCCATATATTTAATGGAAAATAATAAATATATCATATTAAAAATAATTGTAAACTTAATAATATTATTATTAGATTTATTTTATCATAAATATTTGATAAATTATATCAAAACTAACTCACCAAGTGATTTTTATTAAGTTAAATAAATAAATTAGATTTACATAATTTTAAATAATAATGTACAAAATATCTTATTGTCCAACATAAAAAAGAAAACTTTCAGAAACTCATATAAAAACAGAAAATTGTTATATTAATTATTTTTGTATTATAAAAAAGTTAATCATGATGATGTCCACTAAATTTTCAGGCATAAAAATAAAGATAGAAATGATATTCAGCTTATTAATTCATAAAGAAAATGAATATTCTAATATAAATGTTTTGATAATCTTTCCCATCATCATGGGATCTTTATTATTCCCCAGTTTTTTACATAAATTACGATCTTTAATAATTAAAATTAAGACTTATTGATAGAGAAAAGTTTCGACTGTAGCTGTAAGTTTTTATTTAGTCGAGGATTGCTTCATAATTCCCTTAAAATGATTCCTTTTTCTTCTCTATCAGATGGCTATTTTGACCTCATCACTATAATAAGCATTCTCACTCTGATTTTAGCTCTTTACATCGGGCAATTTTATCTCGGTTATTTCACTCGTAAAAATCCACTTCCTGGTCCATTTCCCCTCCCATTAATCGGCAATCTTTATCAAAACAAGGGCCACTTTGCCGAGTGGATTCATCAACTATCCATTAAACACGGTGAAATTTTCGAGCTCTGGATCGGTTCACAACGCCAAATTTGGTTAAGTAATTTAGATGAGATCTCGAAAATCAATCAACCCTCGACTAAGAGTAATTTCATTCGTCGATGGGCCTATAGCCAAGGATTAGAGGAATGGGGAACTTTGCATGGAATGGCTTATAACCGTGATCTAAAAAGCGTTCTTTACTATCGAAAGATTACGGAAAAAGCTGTGACAATCCCGAGTTCTTTACAAGACATAATTTTGAATACGCAAAAAAGATTCGAAGACTTGGAGCAGTATTGGCATGAGATTGGCCAAGGCGGAAAAGTGATCATTGATTTGCCAGCTTGGATCGTCCCACTTTTTTCTGACCTTATGTATTTGTCTATGATGAGTAAAAAAACTCAGTTTACCGCACAACATTTTAATTCCCTGTCCAAAGACCTGAATAAGAAAATTGAAATTGACCCTATAATGGAAAAATGGATGGAAAGATTTGTCACGGCGTTTAGTGAGATAAAATATGCAGTTCATTTCTTTACGTTATTCCCAACTTTTCTGAGATGGACCGTTTTTCGGCATTGGAAAAGCAAATACTTGAATTCATATTCCCAAGTAAAGGCTATTTTGATTGATTTGATTCGAGAACGAAAGAAGTCAATTGATGTGACCAGTTTTGATAATGAACCCGTTGTGAACTTGGATATGTTGAGTCAATTGCTTACTATGAACACCGGAAGGCATGTGAGTTCAAGAAATGATAAGGATAGCATGTTAATCGAGCCGTTGAATGATCACGAAATTCAATCAATTTTACTTGAAACCATTTTTGGATCTATTAGCACAGTAAGTTAAAAATATATTGACGGAGAATTCTCCAATATGTTTTGAGTTCCGAACTCATGCTTAAATATGATTTTTATTTTCTTTGATAGACTACAAATACTTTTGCATTTATTGTGGAATATGTTGGTCGAGATGAAAAAGTCTTGGAAAATATCAGACAAGAAATTGATGCAAAATTTCCACCTAATGAGGAATTTAAAATTTTTTATGAAGACTTAAATTCATTAAAATACATTCAGGCTGTAATTAATGAAAGTAAGTTTTTGAATTGAAATTATACACGAAAAATTTTACCTTGAATTTTTCAAATCTCACACAAAATATGGTATTTCGAATATTTCCAGCGCTTCGATT
The DNA here is from genome assembly GCA_016748015.1 of Geosiphon pyriformis. Taxonomy (NCBI): domain Eukaryota; kingdom Fungi; phylum Glomeromycota; class Glomeromycetes; order Archaeosporales; family Geosiphonaceae; genus Geosiphon; species Geosiphon pyriformis. Next base: position 363,028 of record JAAOMT010000082.1, read on the forward strand.
GAGTCCGAGTGCCTCACTCTTATACCGAGCCAACGAAAAAGATGATTATGTAGGAGGCTACCTTTGGGAATCAGGGACTCAATTCGGGCTTAACCTTTTATCGTCACATTTGAACAAAAAATTATGGGAAAATCCTCAAAAGTTTATACCTGAACGATTTTTTAACCCAGATCATAAAAAAAGGGAACTTTATTCTTGGGGTGGTGGGTTAAGAATTTGTCCTGGTAGAGTTCAAGCTATTGTATTTTTGAAAGTGATGATTGTGTTGCTTTATCGCAAATTTGATATTGAATTAGTGGATGCTGATAAACCAATCAAGACTAAGTTTGATTTTATTAATACGTGTCTTGGTGCTAAGGTTTTTATTAAGCCGAGAAAAAGTTAGTTCTTGTCATATAGTAAAATGCTGATTTTCATTTGGCATCATTATAAAAATCATGTTTAAATTTATTTGTTCGCGAAAACTTTAAATATTTTTAATTAGAACTCTAATTCTATTATTTCAAAACTCTTTTGTAACAAGAAATAAATTCTTACAAGACTAAAATATTTAAAATTATTCAAGTATTATATTTTATGTTTTTAAATTTATTCTATTAAACAAAAATTAAATAATTTATGTAGATAAAATGGTTAAGTTTTTCTATTTATATTTGATGTTAAATTTTATATGATTTTTTGGCCGAGTTTTTAAATTTAGTGTCCAATAGGAAGTTTTTGGCAGTAGTGTAGAGTAGTCCTGATGGTTGTCAGCAAATAAAAAATAAAGTACTAAAATTATAAAAATTTTAAGTTTAATTAAAAAGATTTTCATAAATAAAATAATTAATCACATTGGCTATTATTAGAAATATTAAATATTTAATAATTCATTTATTCTTTGTTAATATTATTATATATCACGTGCTTGATACGTGTAACCAGCCACCCAGACCAGTTAAGACTACTAACCAGCCAAACTATATATTCATCATAAACAAACCCTCTAAGCATTTGCAGCCATCTCTCTTAAACCACTCAAGTCCAAATGAATTAAGATGACTCTGCAAATCCTAACTGCCTTTCAAATCTCCGGTTGATTCCATAGATTTCTCGTAACGACTCCATCGTTCGTGATCAAACAATTCCTATCACACTTAGCTCTATATCTTACTCGAGGTATCCAAATTTTTTCCCTATGCTTATTGGCGAATTACTTAAGCTAAGCTCCTAGGCATCAAACTCTTCGCTAATGCCATGTACAAATCGTTATCAAAATTTACGTTTTCATCTTTGAATTGGCGTACCATTTTATTAATATTTGCTTATAATTACTAAAATTATTTATAAACTGATGTTAGTTTTTATAATATATAAAATAAAAAGAACTATTGCGAAAAAGTTAAAAAATATATGCAATCATATTTGTACAAGCCAAAATTAGGCAAATTGTTATTTTTTATTAACTTTATGAGCCCAAAAAATGAAAATATTATTTTTTTTATTTAATACTCCATTAAAACACGCTTTATATAATTTTTTTTGATAATGATTATATCAAGATGGTGTTATTAATTGTAATTTGAACCAAAATTAACCTTAAATTTTGATTAGTAATTTAGTAATTTATTATCTTACATTAATTATTTAATTATTGGTCATTTAACAATATTCAATATTTTTTTTAAAGAATTGAAAATATTGATTTATATAATAAAATGTTATCTTGCATAATAATAAAATATAAAGTGGAACAGGTAAAACCAATTATTTTGTAAATTAGAGATTTTAATCCTACTTTGGAACTGTAAATAAAAGCAAGTAAAAACTACTGATATTTTAGTTTTTTATGCTTTTGAATATGTATTATCAAAATTAATTACGCTAAGTAAAACTCTTATATTGCTTAATATAACTAATATACTATTAATTGGTACAGTAAAAAATTTTCGCACCAAGACAAATTAATTATTCTGTAAATAATTATTTCAAGATAATAAAAGTATATGTGTCAACATTAGATATAAACTTAAATAATGAAGAGTTTACAAAATTTCTCAAAAAGTTATTTTTAGACAAAGAAAAAGATGCGATGTTATTTAAAATCAACTAAAATTAGTAAAAACACTTGAATATATGCTTAATATCTTTCATCAATATGTAAAAATTTTATTTGCATTATTAATTTAAAATAATAAATTTTTATTCAAAAGTAAAAAAAATGTAATATACTTATTAAATATAATTATGAACATTTCAAAAATAAATTTCACTGTAGTTTATAATTTGAAAATTAGTTGGAAGCCAAAAAAAAGGCAGATTAAATTAGCAACAAAAACTAAGTGCATTAAAGAGTTTGTTTTAGTTAAAATAGATGCCTAATTATCTATTAAAGATTTAATTTTTCAGTTGTAATATGTTATTTATAATTGAATTAGTATTTTTGCTTGAAATTGATTTTTCAATTTTTTATCAAGACTTTTGTATTATTTTTTGTTTCAATCTATAAAAAAAACTGAACTAAATAAAAAAAATATTATTATACTAAGGTTTTAAATTATAATTAAAAACTGCTAAAACTGTTTATAAAAGCAATAAGTAAAAGTCTAAACCTTTTTATGATCCAAGTTTTAACGATAAAATATCATAATTTTTTGAATAAAAAATTGAAAAAGTTGTGCAAATGTGTTTCAATACAAATCATCTAGATTTTAAAATTGCATAAACCTATTATAATTAAAAATATTACTATTTGCAATAATAAAAAATAAATAATTACTTTATATTTAAATAACAGAATTGTGTAAAATTATAAACCATCTAAATGTCAAACTAAAAGAAATTCTATTTTCTTAGAAATTGTATAATATTTTTCACAAATGTTGTCTTTGTTAATTTTCTAATATTTAGGAACCAGCTAAACAAGTCAAAAAATCTATAGATTTTATAATTACTTTTTGACAAATGACAAATATTTTTATTAATTGATTTATTCTAGTAAATTTGAAATGAAATAAAATAAAGCATTACTCTACAAATACAGTTTATAAATAAATAAAGGTTTTACCTTGAATTAAAATTTTTTTAGCTTCATAATTCTTTCCATAATTTTAATTAATATGTGTTTCAATAGTTGTATTTATTTGTAAAAATAAAATTCAATTTACTACAAATCTTTATATATTTTTTGGCTATGCTAGCTCTGTTGAAAAAATGTAAAATGGTTATTATTATTACTATTTCCGATTTCATTTTTGTTTGCATCATTTTTATATCTATAATGATTCAAAGAATAATTTTTCACAATAAAAATGTTTGAATATTCAAAAATTTGTATACTCTAAATTACAATTAAACACCAATTAGCATATTAATTTAATAATTTTTCTAATTCGGAGTTAAACTTTTTACAAATACTTTCAAAAAGATCGAATTCTGTTCAAAAGACATAATTTTTAACAATATAAATAACATAGCTTATTTAAATATAAAATTTCATTTGTAAAATAAAACATTAATGTATTGTGCATAATTTGTTCATTTTGTTGCAGATGCATTACATGATTTCTGTTTGTGTAATTTTACCTTAGTATAAGTTTAATACATTTAAAGCTATTGATCTTTATCAAAAACTGAACAAAAAATATTTCACTTTTCAGTATTGCGTTATGTTTGCTTCTAAAAAAATTTACTCAAGTAATAATAAGCACCAAATAAATTTTACGAAGATAGTATCTAAAAGAATTCATAATATTTTGAAAAAAGCATAGTTAAAAGATAAGTTTTTGCATGTAGTGAGCCTAAATCTAAAAAGTATTGTATATATATAAAGTTAAAATGTAATGAATAAATAGATTTTTCAGCTTTAAATATAAATGATTTAATTCGTGCCAATAAGGCAATAAAATCGAAAGAGTTGTTTTTCAATAATTAATTTTGACATATGATTATAGGATATTTATTTATTTATTGTTTTGAAATGCGCAAATTCGATACGCAATCCAAACAAATAATAGTAAATAACAATAAATAAATAACAAAAGCAATTACATTCTAAATCAGGAGTGTAAATATAAACGAAATTAAGAAAGTTTATTATTCACAAGTTTTCTGCCAGAAATTTTCAATACTTGAATAGATGCAAAAAAAACCTAAAGTTCAAAATATTCTAAAAAAATTACAAAATGACTTCTGTAAACAATAACATAATAACAACACTATGAGCACATTCAACAAAAATTTAATATTTTAAACATATTTATTGAATAGTTGATAAGAATAAACAAGTTACTTACTTTTTGATATTATACAATTACAAATCCTGAATTTAATAATGATAATACAAGCCAAATAATAATACAATCGTATTACACTTTTTATTAAAGTGTAAAAATTTTCTTAAAAACAAATGGCTAAATATATGTTATTTTTTTGCTGAAGTTAAAAAGAGATAATATACAACAAATTAAATCTTTCATATCTTAAATTATATCAAAAATTATTTTGGCCAAAATTTGATTATATTATTGTAATTTTGATAAATTTTTAATGTACTGTGTCATAAATTATGTATTTTTTTTATAATATTATAATATTATAATATTTGATTATATTAACTTGTATTCAAAACAAAAAATTTTGTTGTAAATATTATTAAATTTTTTTTTGTATACAAATTATTAAATAATATGATTATTAATCTGTTTTACAATGTATATACATCTTTTTTGTTGCACAAAAATCACAAAATTCTCTTTGGGTTTAATATAACAAAGTACTTACACATTTAATTTGCTTTTTAATTAAATTATATTTACAGTATTTACAGTTTTTTTATTTGTTAAAATTTTATTTTAATTTGTAAAAATACTAATTTTTGACAAAACTAATAATTAGCAATAATTATTTATTGGCTAATTTTTAATACTATTAGTAATAAATACAGAAATTACATCTGTAATTTGAAAACATTTTAATTTTAATTTTTAAATTAGCAAAGCTATTTAAGTTTTTAAGAAATTACAAATTAGAAAATATTTTATTTTTTTTAAAAAAAAGATTATTAACAATTTAACAAATACTATTTCACTAATTATCATAACTGAAAGCAAATTTTACCTGTAATATTTTTTTGAGCTAAATAAAATTAAATTCAATATTTTTCTATTTAGTAAAGTTATTTTAAATTCAAAAAAACTTTATTACTGCTATGTACATAAATATTAAAACAAAAAATTAGCCTATTAAACTTAAATAATGGTTTAACAAAAAACATTATTGTTAAAAAATTTATAAACTAATTAGATTACTAAATAAAATTGATAATTTTTTTTATATTAATTAAAATACTAATTATAAAAACTATTATTATTATTTAAAAATTAACAGATATTATAAATAATATAAGAAATTTTTTAATTATAAAAATAATAATCTTAAAAAAATTTACATAATAACAATTATTAATTAGTTTTAAAACAAATATTATATTATAATAACAGTATTTAAAAATTAAAATAAAATATAACAATATATTATTTTATAAAACAACAAATTTATATATATATAGTTATTTTAATATTAATAAAAAATATTTAATATTTAATAAATTTTAAAATTAATTAAAAAATAATAATTTAACATTAAAATTTATTTGTATTTTTTATAAAATAAAATTATTATTTATTAGCTAAATCTATTAAAAAAATAATTTTAATTAATATTATTTATATTATTAAAAAACACTTAAAATTATTAATATTTTATATATATACAAAATAATTAAATTATAAAATTTTTTTTTATTTATCCTAAATTTTTTAAAAAAACAATATTTTTTAAATTTTTTTTTCTGTTTTTGTTATATTTTATTATTTAATTAGATTTTTTTTTAATTTTATAACTATAATTAAAACAAAGAGTAAAAAAGCTATATTTGATATTTTTCTAAAATATCTAATAAAGTTTCAATTAAAAAAGTTTTCTCTATTATAGAAACAGTTAAACAGAATATCTTAAAAACTTTTTTTTAAATAATAATAATAAAAGATTGTTTTTAGTAGTCTTTAAAGTATTTTTTTATTTTTGGTTGGCTTTTTATTAGTTAAAATTTTTTTCAAAAAATACACTTGGATCAATTTTAGTATTGTCTCTACTTTTATCAAAAGCCTAAAAGTTTTTAATAGTAAACTAATTAACAAGCTGGTTTTTTTAACTATTGCTATTATATTTAATATATTAGCATTATTTCTTTAAAAATAGGCAAAAAAATTAAAATTTCAAAAAATAAGAGCAATTATTTGCTTTTATTATTGTTATACCAAAATTTTTTATGTTTTAAATAAAGTTTTAGATGAAATCTTTATTGTATTATTTAATATATTATTTAAGATAGACTAAAACTAATTATTAGCTATGTTGCTAATTATGATGTCTTTTAAAAAAATTTTACTAGTTTTAAAAGCAAAATTAAGATTTTTTATTGAATTATCTATTCTTAAAAACTAGATTAATTAGATAAAAACTAAATTATTTTTTTAGATTTTTAATGCTATTATTAATGGTGGTTGAAAAATTATTACTGGCTATTAAAGATTTATTAAGTAAATAGTCTTTATTTTAAAATTTAGTATAACTTTTAAAATTAAATTAACTTATATTAAAACTGTTTTTTAATTTGTATATAGTTTCTTGGATGTTAAGTTAATTATAAAAGACAATATAAAGCTTTTTTATATAAAATTTGCTTCTCAAAAGTCTTTAAAAGCTGTATTTTTAATTAAGCTTAAAAGCTTTATTTATTTGGCCACTTTTAAGATTGCTAAATTTTTGGTGGTTTTTGAGTTTGGTTTTTTTCTGCTGTTATTATATTGTATAATATGCTTTTAAATATGTTTATTATTAATATTAAAATAGTGTTTGATGTATTTAAAAAAGTTATTTGTATTGTATTAAAGTTTGCTAGTATTTAGCAATATGTAGTTGTTTACTTTAAAAATTTGGATGCTGTTATATCTGCTTTAAATTATTAATTAATTTTGTTATATAAAAATAATATTAAAATCTTTTTTTTGGTAAATCAGAATAAAAATATTCTATTTTGTAATAAATTTAAGACCAAATTAATTAATTTTTTTTTTGGCTGTATTGTTTTTAAAATCAGTAATATAATTTTTTAAGTTAATAATTAAACTTGTTTTATTTTTTACTTATCTAATTTTGATTATTGTTTCCAGTTTTTTTTGATTATATTTGGCTTATAAAATAATTTAGATATTGTTATTATTAAAACTGATACTTTGAAAAAATATTACATCTGAGAAAAAACTTTTGGATATTAATGCTGTTTTAAGTATTAAGACTTAAATTATTTGGTTATTGATTGTAAAATATTTCTATCTTTTTTTTAAAAAATTTTTATGATTTTTATGTTTTGTTTTATTGGTATCAATTTTTATATTAAAACTGCTACTCTTATGTTTCTTTTAGTTTTTAGTTTTCTGATTGATTTTTCTTTTTTTGTTAATATAAAAGCTAGTAATTTTATAATTTTTTCTTGGTTAATTTCTTTAAAATTTGATTTAACTTAGTTTTTTGTATTGGTTAAATTTATTATTAAGCTAATTAATTCTTTAATTGCTGTGTTTAAACAGTTTGTTAATGAGAATTTGGTTTCAAGTATTATACTTGGCTTTAAAGTTAATAAAGTTTTAGTATATATAGATATTTTTAACAAAGTAATTGGTAAGTTGAAGTAAAAAATAGTTGTTTTAAAAACTAAATATAACTATGAGAATATTAATATGTTTGGCTTTTATATAAGTTTGTTTGTAGTTAATAATAATATGTTTTCTAATTTAATATTGCTATAAAAACATGAATTTGTTAATATTAAAATTAATGTTTTAAAGACAGCTAAATAACTAATTAAATTGACAGAAATTACAAATTATAACTGATTTTGATATTATTAAATTAATTAAAATACTATTAATAAAACACAAAAAACTATAATAAAATTAGATAATTAAAGCCAAATTAATTTTTTAATATCTTAATAATTTATTTTAATTAAAAAAATGTTATTTATATGATTCAATATTAATAAATAATTATAAGATAAAAAAGATATATATAAAGCTTTGTTCTATATTTTTCTTATAGACATAAATATATATAATCTGTAAAATTTTGTTTTTTAAATAATAAAAAAATATATGTTATTAATTATAATTTGATTAATTATTTCTAAGTTAAATATATAATTATTTGTTTTAATTTTAAAGATAGTTTATTAAAAATTTTAATTACTATTTTATTATAAAAGATGTTTTTTTTATTGGTTTTGTTTAATTTTAGCATATTATTTAGCTTATAGAAAGTTTGATTATACTTTTTTTGTTTGTAATTTTTTTGTTAATAATCAATATATAAGTTAAAAACAGAACTTTTTATTAGATTTAAATAAAACTAAGTTAATAAATATTTATGCTGAAAAGTCAGCCTTTGTTTTTTATTTGGTTTTCTTTAATAATAAAACTTAAGTTTTAATTATTAATAGTTTTTTTTATGTGTTTTTTAGTATTTTATTTTAATTTAGTATTTAAATAAAATAAAATTTTTTTGTTAATGTTAAATAAAATAAATTTAAAATTTGCTAATTTGGAATGCAGTTTTGTAAGTTGGCTTAAAAATTAAATATACTTATAATAGTAATTTTTTAATCTAGTCTTAAATACTAATTATTAATAATTTTTTTATTATAAAATTAAATAAATAATATAATAATAATAAAAATAAAAATTAATAAAAATTTTATAATCTTAAAAAAATTTAATAAGTTTAATTTAAATAATAATATTTAAAAAAGCTTAAAATAGAAATTTTATACAAAAAAATTAAATATTGTTCTTAATAACCAATTGTAAATTAAAATAATATAAAAAAACCAAAATATAATTTTAATATAAGCCAATTTAATTTTAATAATTTTATTAAATACTCATATAAAAACCATTTAATTAAAATTTTTTTAATAATTATTAAATTTATTAAGATTAACAGTGTTTTCGAAAAACAAAAAAAAAAGAAAGTATTTTATTTTTATTTAATTAATTTAATTTTTAAATATTAGAAAAATTAAATAAAGCTAGTGTTTTATTTTTTATAAAAAACATGATTTTTTTTATAAATACAGATTATATAAAAACAATCAAATTAACTTGACTTAATTTAATATATTTAATTACAGACTTTAAATTAAAAAGATTGTTTTGAATTAAAAAGAAAAAAAATGTTTTTTGTTTAAATAATATAAAAAAAATAGTTTGGTTATTGGTTTGTTATTAAAAGTTTTATAACTTTTTGTAATATTAATAATTATATTAAAATTAATCTTAATTAAAAAAACTTTTTGAGTATTAAAATTATTAACAACAATAAAAAAATAAGAGCTGTTTTTAATTATTTTTGTTATGAAAAAAAACGTTTTTATAAATTAAAATGTTTTATATTAAACATTTAATTTGTATAATATAATGGTTTTAAATATTTAAAGCTTTTATTATTAAGTTAAAATTTATTAACTTGTGATAAGATATTATTATTTATTTTAAAAGTTTTAAATTTGTTAATTTACTTTGTTTGTTAATTAATTTTAATAAAAAACAGCATTAAAATTTTTGTTTTATTGAATTAAAAAAAATAATTCTTTAAATGTATAGTTAAACATATTTTATTTCTTAGTTATTTAAATTTAATTATTATTAAAAACATGGTATTGTTATTTTTAAGTTTTAAAAAGCTTTTATTATTATTATAATCAAAGATTAATATTTTTTCAAAATATTATATTTAATAAAAAATCTTTAAATATTAAATTTAAATTATCTGGTTTTGGTTTATTAAGCCATTTTTTTAATTTAATAAAAAAATTTTTAAATTATTAATTATTTTATTGGTCTAATTTTTTATGTTTAAACTATTATTTAATCAGTTGTGTTTTATTTTTCCATATTTCATAAAAACTTTGAATTCAAATTAAATTTTAAAAAGCATAAACTAATTCAATTAATAAAGTTAACAATAAAACCCTTTGGTTTTTTAATAATGCAAATTATTTTATTGTTGATTAATAAAAACAAATCCAATGCTAATTTGGAAAACCAATTTCTTTTTTAAAAACGATAATTTGTAGTTTTAACAAAATAATATATATTGCTCAAGAATTGTTTTAAAGCTGAAATGAAACATAAATACAATTTTTTAAATACTAATAAAATAGATAATAATAATGAATCTTTGATAAGTAATAATTCTTTTTTTTGGTACTTAACTTAGTGTAAGTCCAACCGGCTGGTCACATGTAGAAAATGCATGATTCACGTCTAATTTTAAAACTTACAAGTTCCCAAACGGACTGTTCGAATGAAAAAGAGCATAGTTAATCTTTTCAAGATGGATAATTTTTTTAAAAATGCAATTAGTCTCTGACATTTCATTCATGACATTCGACCAAGTAGAATTAGGCAAACAAATAGTGATAATCATAAATTTATCCCTTCTCTTCAGAGTGCGTGATCATTAATTTAATTCGCTCATTTTATACTCATTCACAATACAAGGCATAGTATGTAAGACAGGGTGGCGATTAATCCCTAATAATGCCTTTACCGTTCTTTCATCTCTTTCTATTGATCATTTAGTTGTTCCCCTTAGAAATTGTCTCTAAAGTTGTTAATATAAAAATAAACTTCAACACAAATATTAATTTTACTGGAAAACTCTTCCAAAATAATGCAGCAATAACCCAAAAAGTTTCACAATAGCCGGGTTACAAAATGCGTAACAATAAAATTACAAATTACCATTACCTAAATAGGCTGGCATACACTACATAGCCCAATACAGTTATTTCGATACATTCCTTGAACCACAAAGCTCCTATTCGAAAATCCAAATTGTACGAAGTAGGCTGTGTATTAATGCTTTCCCTTGTATGCATGCATAAACAGGAGGTGAAGGAGCGTTTAAATTTACAACAGAATACCCTGTTTTTGTACTGGTTCAGAGAACGCTTTTCTCGTCTCCTCTGGCTTTTATCATATTTCTCTATCCAGTTTCAAGAGAGAAAAAGCCTCTTAATTGAGCTAAGGATAATTTTGAAGTTTTATCACTTTTTTCGACAATAGTAAAGGAATATATCTTGAAAGAATAATTACCACAATATTTGAACGAAGAAAAAATTGACTTAAAATCATAAAAGGCCTTTACCTGTTGATAATAAAATTTCGGATTTAGTATATCAAAATTCTATAACTAAAAAAACAGAGACTCCAAAGACTCAACCATTTTTTCAAGGACACTTCTCTTTCAGAAGAGAACAATTCAATAAACTTAGTACCTATTTTAAGAGTGTTCAATACATTTCATGGCCTTCTAATAATTAAACTCAAAAATTATAATTTTTCTTCCAAAATGACACCAAACACAAAATTTCTCATGATTAGCTTAACAACCACAACTCTATTTCTATCCTTGTGTATCACTTTTCTTTTCTCACCAGGCCAGGTCTTTTCAGCACCATTGGATGTTGGCAGTAACAGACTCGCCCGTCGTTTCCCGGTTCCTGTGACGCCGAAATACGATCTTACTGCAAACGGTAATGGTAATGGTAATGGTAATAGCAACTTTGGATCGAACAATGGAAATACAAATGGAAATGATAATACAGGTGATCTGAATGGTAATGATAATGGAAACGCGAACAAAGGTGATGCGAATGGGATTGGCAATGGAAATCTCAATGTTGGAAATGCCAATGGTAACGCCAATGGAAATCTCAATATTGGAAATGCCAACGGTAACGCTAATGGAATCGCGAACAAAGGTGATGTGAATGGTAATGATAATGGAAACGCGAACAAAGGTGATGCCAACGGTAACGCCAATGGAATCGCGAACAAAGGTGATGTGAATGGCAATTCCAATGGAAATCTCAATATTGGAAATGCCAATGGTAACGCCAATGGAATCGCGAACAAAGGTGATGTGAATGGCAATTCCAATGGAAATCTCAATATTGGAAATGCCAACGGTAACGCCAATGGAATCGCGAACAAAGGTGATGTGAATGGCAATTCCAATGGAAACGCGAACAAAGGTGATGCCAACGGTAACGCCAATGGAATCGCGAACAAAGGTGATGTGAATGGCAATTCCAATGGAAATCTCAATATTGGAAATGCCAATGGTAACGCCAATGGTAACTATAATATTGGTAATCAGAACGGCAACCAAAACGGAAACTTCGACTTGGGTTCATTTAATGGCAATAACAATGGAAACAACAACTATGGAAGTCAAAATGGGAATTTGGATGGAAATTTCAATATTGGAAACTATAATGGTAATTCAAATGGTAACTATAATATCGGTAATCAGAACGGCAACCAAAACGGAAACTTCGACTTGGGTTCATTTAATGGCAATAACAATGGAAACAAAAACTATGGAAGTGGAAATGGGAATTTCGATGGAAATTTCAATATTGGAAACTATAATGGTAATTCAAATGGTAACGATAATATCGGCAATTATAACGGCAACGAAAACGGAAACTTCAACTATGGCTCATATAATGGCAATAACAATGGGAACAACAACCATGGAAGTGGAAATGGGAATTGTAATGGCAATAACAATGCATATTTCGATTATGCTAGTTCAGAGAAAAATACTGATTATGAGGAAGGAAATAAATGTCCAATGTAAGTTTCTTGGTTTTTTTAACGCAATTGAGATGATATTTTTGCTGAACGATTTTTTAACACTTATTTGATTTTCTTTTTTCTCTGCGCACATTAATTTTGCATATTTGATCATAATATCATCAAGCATTTCCATTTCAATCTCTTCAAAGACAACGACAACGACAACGACAACAACAAAGACAACGACAACGACAACAACTTCAAAGACAACGACAACGACAACGACAACAACAACAACTTCAAAGACAACGACGACAACTTCAAAGACAACGACAACAACTTCAACTTCAACAACATCACCACCACCCAAATCTACTCCACCACCACCACCACCACCCAAATCTACTCCACCACCACCACCACCACCACCACCCAAATCTACTCCACCACCACCACCACCTCAATCTACTCCACCACCACCCCCGCCACCTCAATCTACTCCACCACCACCCCCGCCACCTCAATCTACTCCACCACCACCCCCGCCACCTCAATCTACTCCACCACCACCCCCGCCACCTCAATCTACTCCACCACCACCACCTCAATCTATTCCACCACCACCACCACCTAAATTTACTCCACCGCCACCTCCAGAAGATACTGAAGTGGATACATGTGAATTGTAATCAAAATAATAGTTATATTAGGTCTTTTTTAGCTAGTTTTTTTTTAGTTAATAAAATCTAGTCTTTTCGAATAAGTAGTTAAGATCTTTGAGTTTGGTTACAATTTTTTTCGCGTTTTTTTTGAACTTATTCGTTACATGAACAAACTTCGTATGGAATAGTAATTAGATAAATAATAATGCTTTTTCATGAATTGTCTCGGTATAAAAATTTTCTTGTTTTTATCAACGTTCGAAAAGTTTTTTGCAATAAATTTGACAATATGATCAATTGATAAGTAAAGCAGTTTTAACAAATTTTCATATTTGAAAAAATGATTTTTATAGAACAAAGTTGCAAATTTTGTTTTAAAATGATATAGTTTATATATTTTACTTTAAACGAAATAAACACAAATGTTATAATTAAAAATAACTTTTTTTATTATTTTTAATTTTTGTAATAGTTGTAATTTTTGAATAAACTTAAACATAAATTTACTTTTTATTTGTTTATTTTTTAATGTGCAAGTCCAATTACTATTTAATATAATATAACTACATAGAGTTTTAAATTAAATGTAATCATGTACTTTTTACATATAACCAGACATAAATTCAGCTAAGACTAAATTATATTAATTTTAAAGAAGAAAATTTGTTTTAAGATATATGTAATTAAAATACTACTATTGTTAATTATTTTACTTAACTATTTGGCAACATTATTTAATCTTAAGAATTTAAAGCTATTATCTGAATAAATGTTTTTTTATTAATTTTGTTATTAAAAATATTTATATTTTTTAATACATTTATACTATAATTTGTTTTTAATTTATTAAACTTCTTATATAATTTATTCAATTTACAAAAGTATTGGCTTTTTTTTTAATTATATTATTATTATTTTTTAACTTAACATATAAAATAAAATAAATATTAAATAACTTGATAACCAAAATAATCAAAGCACTAATAGATTTAACAATAGATTTAATTAATTAAAACCAATTTAAAACTTTAAAATTAATTAAAGACTTGAACAAAAACTTTTAAAAAAAAAATTGAAAATATTTTGCAATTAAATAATCTGAATTTTAACATCTAAAATAGCATTAATATTTAAGAATTTTTTACCAAATAACACTTTTTTAAAATACTGATTTTTTAATTACAACATTCAAATTTTTTTAAAAACCAAAAATAATAATTAAATATCTTAATTACTAAATAAAATCAAAAAAATGCAGATGCAATTACAAACTTAAAAAATAATTTACTAATTTTATAAACAAAATAACCAAAAAAAAATTAATTAACTTGGTTTTAAACATATTATAAAAAGTGATAATTTTTTTTTAATTAACCAAAAAATTCTAATACTATTGTTACAAATTGGAATAACAAGCTATAGATAGCAAGGGAAAACAAGATTGTAGAATGATAAAAAGAATCAAAAAAAATTTAACTTCAAAAAGCAAATTGAATAAGTATAGATTTAATGTGCAAGATTAGTCTTATAAAATATCTCAGTTACTATACTTTTCAAAAGATAACCAAAAAATCTGAAAATAGAGAAATAGTTCATACTGTCAACAAATAATTACATACTGGTATAATTCTATGTTTTATGTCAGTGCTCTTAGAATTCAATATCAAGTATTAAATATATTCTTTAGTCACATTTTATTTAATAATTTTCAAATGTTACAATTACACATTTCAGAAAAAAAGTAGGAAATAACCAATAAATAATTTTTTATTCTAAGATATTTGAATACTTGAAGATAGGGAAAGAAAATTTAACAATAAAAGAAAGATTGAGATAAAAGTTGTTATTTTATTTATTTTATTTTCTTAATTTTTGATATGCTTTTTTATAGCTAAGAGATTCATTGTTTATATAGCTATTAAAAATAATTAATAATCAGATCAATAACTAGATCAATAATTAAGTCAATAGTTAGATTATTGATCAAGTTAATGATCATTATCTAAAAATAAGGTAGCTAATTATATAATATCAGTGACTAATACATGTGATAACTAATAAAAAGTATGAGTTTTAACCATGACACTATTTTTATTATTAAAACTAATTAACAATTAAAAATAGCTGTAATTATATTAAAAAACTTAAAATAAACAATAATATATTATAAAATACCAAAAAATTTTAACATATTTAAAATATTTAAAATATTAATAACAATAATACTTTTAAACATATTTTATAAAACAATAACAAAAAAACAAAAAAATCCAAAAATTATCAAAAATTTGACAATTTTAAAATTAAAAAGATAAATAAAAATAATAAGTACAACTTAAAAACAGTATTTAATATATAAAAAATAGATTTTATATAAAATAGCTTTATATTATTCTTAAACATAAATTTTATATTAATAAAGTTATATATAAATTAAAAAACAGTTTTAATAAAAGCCAACTTAATTTTAAAAAAGTTATTAAACACTAAAATAAAAACTATTTATTTAAAAAAATTTCGATAATTAATAATTATTTTTTAAGTACTATTAAAAACAATATTATTAATAAACAAAAAAAAATATCTTTAGTTTTTATTTGATTAATTTAATTTTTAAGATCAAATAACTTAATAAATTAATTAATTAAAAACATATTTAAAAACATAAATTGTTTTGTTTCCAAAATTAATAAAAATTAATTAAAAATTAACATAATAAACAATATAACATAGTTAATTAAAATTAATTTTAACAAATATATTATTATTATTATTATTTAAAAAAAAATATTATTGTTTATAATTAAATTAGAATTAATATAATTATAACAAAATTAATATAATTAGGAAAAAATTCAAATAAAATTAATGTTTGATTTTCTATAAAAAAACAGACTTTAAAAACTAAGTAATATTCTAAAAATTACAAAAAAAACTTTTTAAATATTTTAAAAAATTGATATTTTTAAGAAAAAAAAATAGTTTGATTATTTATATTAATATAAAAAGAGTAATAATAATAAAAAATATTTTAATTATTAATATATTATTAAAAATTTTAAAACTTTTTATAATAATAATAACAACATTAAAATTAAGTTTAAATTGTTTAAAAAAAACTTTAAGTAAAAAATAACTTTTATTTAAAACCAAAAAAAAATGAGTTTTAATTATTTTATTTAAAAAAAAACATTTTTATAAAAAAAACAGATTATATGACAATAAAATAATTAAAAAGTAATTCAATTTTAATGAATAATTGAATTAATAAAAATTTAATATGTAAAATTAATCTTATAAATATCTCAATTACTATTTTTTTTAAAAATTAACAAAAAAATTTGAAAATAGAAAGATAATTTTTATTGTTGATAAAAATAACACACTAATATAATTTTATGCTTTAAATTAATACTTTTAAAATTTAATATTATAAATTATATTTTTTAGTAAATTTTTATTTAATCTATTTTATAAAAACTAATAATTATACAAATTAAAAAAAATATTAAAAAAAATAAAGAAATTAATATTATTGTATTGATTTTTGTTTTTAATAAATTTTAATTAAGAATAAATAAATTTTTTATAACTTTAATAAATTTTATTTATATTCTTAAAAGAAATTAATAATTTAATTAATGAATAAGTTAATAATTAAATCAATTAACAAATTAATAATTATATTAATAATTAATTTAGCTTTTTGTCTCCTTAATTTTATAACTATAATCAGAGCAAAGAATAAAAAAGCTGTACCTAATATCTTTTCTAAGATATTTAATAAAATTTTAACCAAAGAAGATTTCTTTGTAGTAGAAGCAACTAGGCAAAACGTTTTAGAAGTCTTTTTTTTACCCAGTAATCATAAAAAGCTGTTTTTGATGACTATTGAAGCAATTTTTTTTATCTTTGGCTGGTTTTTTATCAGTTAAAATTCTCTCAAAGAGACACACTTGAGTTAGTTCTAGTATTGCCTTCATTCTTACTAAGAGCCCAAAAGTGTTTAATAATAGATGAGTTAACAAGCTGGTGTTTCTTTTCATAGCTTCAACATCTGGTGCTGCTAGTATCTTCTCTTCAAAAAAAAAGGTTAAAAAGACCAAAAATTCAGAAAAGTGGAAGCAGTTACTTATCTCTGCTATTGTTATACCAAACTTCTTTGTGGTTTCCAATGAGATCTTAGATAAGATCTTTATAGCATTATCTGGCATATTATCTAAGATAGGCCAAGATCAACTATTGGCTGTGTTACTAAATGTGGTGTCTTCTGACAGATTATTACTGGTTTTAGAAGCAAAGCAATCTCTTCCTGTTGGGTCATCTGTTCTTAAGAACTGGACTGACCAGATGAAAACTGAATCATCTTCTCTTCTGGTTTCTGGTGCTGTCATTGGTAATGTTTGAAAAATCATTACTAGTTATCAAAAATTTGCTGGATAAGTGGCCTCTACTCTGATACTTGGTGCTACTTTTAAGATCAAATTGGCTTATATTAAGGCTGCTTTTCAGTCTATACATGGTTTTTTGGATGCAAAATTTGTTTCTAAAGACAATATAAAACTCTTCTGTGTTGAGTTTGCCTTTCAAAGTTCTTTGGATGCTGTATTTCTGGTTGAGCTTACAAGCTCTGTTTGTCTTGCTACTCTTAAAATTGCCAAGTTTTTGGTGGTTTTTAAGTCTGGTTTTTTTTCTGCTGCTGTTGCACTACATAATGTGCCTTTAAATGTGTCTGCTGCTAATATTAAGTCAGCTCTTGGGATTTTTGGTGAAGTTTCTCATGTCATGTTGAAGTCTACTGGTGTTTGACAATATGTGGTTATTTATTTTAAAGAATTGGATGCTGCTGTTTCTGCTCTTACTTATTGGTTGATTTTGGTGGGCAAAGATAGTGTTTGTATTCTTTTTTTTATCAATCAAAATGAGACAATTTTGTTTTATGATCAGTTCAAGACCAAGTTGGTCAATCTTCCTTCTGGCTGTACTACCATTAAGATTAGTAATATAATCTCCAAAGTTGGTGGCCAGACTTGTTTTATTCCTTGTTTGTCTAATTTTGGTCATTGTTTCCAGTTTGCTCTGATTACATTTAGTTCCCAAGTTGATTTGAATTCTGTAGTTGTCAAAACTAGTACCTTAAGAAAATGCCATATTTGGTGGAAAACTTCTAGTTGTTGGTGCTGCTATTATGATTGAAATTTATAGTTTTTATTAGTTATCACATGTATTAGCCACTGATGTCATATAATTAGCCACTCTATTTTTAAATAGTAATCATTAACTTAATCATTGACCACTTTTAATAGTTATATAAGCGATGAATCTCTTAGCTGTAGAAAAACATGTAATAACAAGCATCTGAATAATTAAGAATAAATAAAATAACAACTTTCATCTCAATTCTTCTCTTATCACTAATTTCTCTTTCCTTACCTTCAAGTATTTGAACATCTTAAAGATAAAAAATTACTTGTTGGCCTTTTTTTGACATATATAATTGTAGCATTTGAAGATTATTTGAATAAACATGACTGAAAAACACAAGTTAATATCTGATATTGAATTCTAAGAGTGCCAATGTGAGGCATAAAATTATACTAGTGGTGATTAATTGTTGACAGTATAGACTATTCCTCTATCTTCAGATTCTCTAGTTATCTTTGAAAAGAATAGTGACTGAGATATTTTATAAGACTGATCTCGCACATTGAATCTATACTCATTCAATTTGCTCTTTAAAGTTGAATTCTCTTTTGATTATTTCCATCACCTTACAATCCTGTTCTCCTTTGCTATCTGTTAGTTTGTTACTCCAATCTGTAACATAAAAGTAGTGCTCTTTGTGAGGTTGTCAAAATTCACTTATTCCCTCATTGTATGAGTGATTATTCATACCTGCCACAACAATCAGAAGAACACTTTAAAGCACACAACAAAAATGATCTAGACTTTATTGAACTCAATCCTTTGCCCTCCTGCTTGATTTGCTTCCCCATTGAAAAACAATCCAGCAAAACTTTTGGAACTGGTTCTTAAATGAGCATTCAGCTGAAACTTACACAGCTTATACAATCTATTACTTTGACTAAGCTTATTTTGAAGATGACTTTGAAGAAAAAAACAACAATATCAATCAGCTTTTATATTCTGCAACCTTTGAACAACAGCCCTCTGATTTTGAATATCTGAATCATCAAATCCATATTTGGATTGCTGCCCATCAATTAACAGAAACTCTTCTTGAAACAAAAGAAGAAAGCTATTAAACCACTCTTGTTTTTGATTTCTTTTCAAGTGAATCAGAACACTCTACACAAACAGTTACACCTGAACCAATGGCTCAAGACTCTCTACAACAAAACATTCTGATTGCCCTCTAAGGTATGCAGACTGCTTTAGGGCAAAGAAATAACACCCCATTACCATTATTTAGAGGTAATGTACAAGATCTAATTAAATGGTTGGATGACTTTGAGAGAGCTGCTACAGTTAACCAATACAATAATAAGTACAAGTTTCAAATTGTTGGTGGCTATCTTCAAGGCTCCCCTGCCACCTGGTTCTTACAAAAAACTGATGCCAATGCCCATCAAAGAATCATTAGATGGATGTCAGCAAATGCTGGAGAAAACAATACCTCTTTTACAACCCAGTTTAAAAACAAGTTCAGAACCACAATCTTGATATCCAAGTGGCACATGGAATTAGAAAAAAAAACTCAAGGCCCTGGTGAAATTGTAACTGAATATGCTAAAGCAATCAGAAAGTTAATCAAGTGTGTAGACTCTGGAAAAAATTGGACAGAAGAGCAAAAAATTTATTCCTTCACAAAAAGATTGAGAACCGATTTATCTTATGCTCTTTGGCTTCTCTTGGCCCTGAAAAACAATCCTACAATAGACATGGCCATTGAACTTGCCCAATGAATTGAAGACAACCAAAGAATACATTTGGAATCTACACTTCCAGTTTTTGCTTCTGCTCTTGTCATAGCTCCTGCTCTTCAAATGACTGCTGCCTCTTTTGCTGCCCAAACTTAAGATCCAAATGAACAATTAATTGATAAACTTACAGCCAATTTTGCCCAGTTATTAGAACCTTTGGCACAAGCAGTTAGAGATAACCAACAACCACAAAGACCCAGATATGAATTACGTTTTAATCAGCCCTAGCAACCTCCTTATCAAAGACAGCAAAATCGTGATTTTTTTGTATGTTATAGATGTGGATTAACTGAACATTTCTCAAGAGATTGCAACAATTCTCCTTTATTTTCTCCAGTCCCCAGAAATAATGATAATCAAAACAATAGATCCATTAACAATAATACTCCCAATCAAAGACCCAACCATGCCAACATCAATTTCTTTGGAGAGGATCCTCTAGTTGAAGCCACAGTCTATTAGCCTTTAAACTGGTAGGTGCACCTCCAAAGGGTAAGAGTGCAAGCCAACCAGAAAAAAACCCCTTTTTCACTTTTAACTTAACTAATAATGACCATGACATGAATGAATTAGCAATCAACACTTCTGAATCAACCAGAAAAAAGAAGAAAGCCAAGATTGATTTCATTCTAGATCCCAACAAAGCCTCAACTTCCACTGCTGATAACAATGAGCCACCAAAAGCCAAAGTTTTTAAGAACCCTCCAAAGTTGGAACCCCCAGAAATTGTACAAAAATCTGGACCTTATTCTGTTGTCAAAGATCTTATAGAAACTCCAGCACATATTACCTTTGGCCAGTTAATAATCTATTCACAGTTCAGAAAAAATCTTCGCAAATCTCTAATCTCCAAGAAGAAAACACCAAAGACCAATAAACACTCTCGCCAAGCTGGACTTGCTGACAACAGCAATGTCACTCCTCTAATTTGCAAAGCACAAGTGGCTGGTTACTTCATTAACTTGATCCTAGACAGTAGATTATCTGTTAGTGTAATTGCCAAACACTTTCTTGAAGCAATTGGCAGAAAAATTGATGAGCCTTCTACCTGACCAATGACCAATGTACATGATGACAAGAAGAAAGGTCTGAGTATTGCCAAAGCTATTTCTGTTTGCATCAATGGCATTAGTATTGAAACTAACATGGAAGTTTCTGAAGCTAAAGAATACACTATTATTGTTGGCAATAAGTGGCTCAAGAAAACAAAAGCCTTACTCGACTATGAACTTTGTGAGCTAATCATAAGATGTGGTGAAAAACTCATTGTGGTTAAATGTCACCATTGGACAACTTCTCCAGCAACCAAACAAAATCAAGAAGATGAGCAATCAGAGGAATCAGATGATGAAGAGAGTGATGAAGATGATGAACAAGAAGAACAAGAAGAAACTGCTGAACTTGCCTACACCACTTTTACCAGCAATGGCAAACTACTAGACAATGTTAAAGCTAATAGAGAGGGAATCATTGTGAATGGCAAGCTGATCTGCTGGCCCTACTATGATATCCTTAGAAGAATCTTTGACCAAAAACCTGGCAAAAAAGCCAAGTACTGTTATTGGTGGCATGGTCTTTGTGCCCAGTGCTGGTGCAATAAATCTTTGTATTCTTCAAGTGATGAATGCAAATCATGTCTAATCTATTACAAAGATTGAGAACCAATCAGTTTGATACCTAGAGAAGAATTGAAAGAAGTCCAAAAGTCCTTTAAAAATGAACCACCTGAGATCCAATCACTAGTTGTAGAACAAAGAAAACTCTCTTCAGAAGAAAGAAAAATAGACATTGAAAATCTGCTGGCTAGAAACAGTCCAGTTATCTCAAAAGAAAGTAATACCTCTGGACAAACTCATGTGATACAACACACTATCACCACCAAAGAAACTCACCCCATCCATTTAAAGCCATATTAATCCAATCGCCACAATGATGAGTTCATCAAGAAAGAAATAAAACAAATGAAAAATCTTGGATTCATACAAAAAACCAAGAGTGAATGAGCTTTTTCAGTTGTAGTGGTATCCAAGAAAGGTGGAACCTTGTGCTTCTGTGTCAATTATTGCCAATTAAATGTCATCACTGAAAGAGACATGTATCCACTTCCCAAAATTAATGCAATGCTAGATCAATTCAAGAGTGCTGCTTTTTTCTCAACCATTGATCTAACTGTTGAATTTTGGCAAGTAGAGATGAATTCAGAAAGTTAGAAGAAAACCGTCTTCATAACCAAGTATGGCATCTATGAATTCACAGTTATGTCTTTTGGTCTTATCAATGCCCCTCCCGCTTTTCAATGCTTAATGGATAAAATATTTGAATCAGTGAAAGAAAACTTTGTTCTGGTCTATTTGGACGATATAATGGTGTACTCAAAAACCTGGGATAAACACCTTGAACATTTACAAAAGGTTTTTAATCTTCTCAGAAATGCAGGTCTCAAGATCAACCCAATCAAATCTTTTTTTGGAAGACAATCCACCCAATTCCTTGGCCATCTTATTACAAAAGATAGAATCTTCCCTGATCCAGCCAAAGTGAAAAAAGTTCAGAACATAAGACAACCAATAAATGTTCATAAGTTATGTTCTTTCTTTGGTTTGGCCTCCTATTATCGCAAATTTGTTAAGAATTTCTCCAAAATTGCCTCTTCACTTAATCAGCTACTCAGAAAAAATATCAACTACCATTGGGGCACACATCAGCAGAAAGCATTTGAAACTCTCAAAGAAAAATTGGTTACAGAATCTATTCTCAAGCAACCTGATCTGGATCAACTTTTCATCTTTCACACTGATGCATCTGGTTATGGACTTGGTGCTGTTCTCTCACAAAAAGATGAAGATGGCAGAGAACATACAATAGTCTATGCCAGTAGAACCCTTACACCAGCAGAAAAGAATTATTCAGTTACTGAGCAGGAATGCTTAGCAGTAGTTTGGGCTACCAGCTACTGGGATAAGTATCTCCTTGGTGTTGTTACCAGTAGAATTTTAGCTATTAATTAGCATGAAATTTCCTTTATAATTCCTATCATTAATTAGCATATATTATTATCGTTTTGAATTTCACTTATTATTTAATCAAATTAGCAATTATCATCATTTAATCAATAACCCGATTTGGACCATAGAAATTGAGATGATCAATTTACACAATACCCTGAACCATATAACATAGCCAAAATTTGCCGAAATTAATGAAAATTGGCCGAAATAATTCATAGTTCAGCGAAATAACTTGTAGTTCGCCGAAATGTATCTTTAGTTCACCGAAATTCTAGAAAAGAGAAAAAGTGCAAGTTCAAAGACTAGTACTACAACAAGTTGTATAAAAGAAGAGCTTTTCTCTTCAAGAAAATGTATCTTCTGATATCTTACCATAGTATCTTACTTTAGGTATCTTAATTAGAACAAATCACTTTTTACATATCTCAAATAAAAATTAAATATTCGAAAACCAAATCCTTTGATTATTACACTTGAAATT